>OX424573.1:12767322-13224822 GCA_949152435.1 Gastracanthus pulcherrimus
TGAATTACGGCAATTTTTACTATTCATAGAGGTTTTTGCCCTCAGGAAGTCAGAATGTTTCACTTTTACTATAATTTTCACGGTAATTTTAATCAGAATATTCACTCGGTGTAGATTATAATAATCAAAGATTCAACGCTCGCTTGTTATACTGTAGGTAATATGACAAGAGGCACTTTTAATATCAAATTTAAATAAAGAAGTAAAAGTTGCTTTTCGATTGAAACATGTATTTTAGAGATTTTTAGTTACTTGGAGGTAAACATTTTTTAATTGAATATTATAGTAGGTTCTTGATATGTTGACGGCAATTTTTAAAAAGACACGAAGATACGATGAAAACGGCATCCTAAGTCTTCATAAATTTCGATGACTTTGAGTTTTTAGTCTTTAATACTATGTATACTAGCGGTTGTGTATATCAGCCAAATAAATAAAAATTAAGACCCGATTTCCATTGACTGAAAAGGAAATAATCATAAAAACCCACATCTTTTAAAATCATAAAACTAAAAATATCCCATACGATATAATTAGCCAAAAATGAAAATAAATTTTTATTGCAAAATACTTTATTTATAAGTAGCAATGAAGCTGACTCTTAGGATTGGATACAAATAAGACAAATATTTGTCCAAAGAAATTATACTTTTTTGTTATTTTTTAAAATCTTGATTTTTTTACTAAACAAATGGTTTGGACGATAAAATGTTGTAATAGTAGTGAAAATCTATATTTTTCCGCTGAGTAAATAAATACACACAAATATAAAAGTCCGGCTCCGATTCATTTAAGAGTCGACTTTGTTACTTCTTTATAAATAAAGTATTTTAGAATAAAAAATTGATATAATACCTAAAAATATTACATAATATAATAGAAGAAATAAAAACAATTCTAAAAAATTACCTTATTTCCAGTGTTTTATATGAGGATCTATTCTTATTAACGTAATCAAATTAACCTAGATTGGAAATCCAACAAGATTACTTCATAATTTTAATTAACTGATCACATATAATTCTATCAATTTTCTCTAATTACTTATAAAGAGTCCTGATTTTTTAATGTTTCCTTTCTCTAACTCTACCCCGAGGGCACTCGACTTTTTCTTTCCTCTTTCCTTCTTTCCTCCGTTAGTTTCGAATGTGTTCTTCTCCTCGACTTGTGCGTGATGCTATTGGCTTTTTACTCGTATTTGTCTTTTCCTTCCTCGTGTTTTACTTTCTTTGAAGTTGTTTTTCCGTTGTTTTTCTTCCTGCCCGGGCTTGACTTATTTACCTGGCCGTCGATCTTTCAATATTTTATGTCCTATTACAGATCCTTTCGCCGCATTAAAGTTTCATCGACGTTTAATTGAAGGTAATGTGATTTTCTCGGCAAACCGAAGTTGCGCCGACTAATTATAAGACGATCGAATCAATCAGTTCGTTGACTCGATTATTGCGAGATGTTAGGTTATAAGTAAAAAATTATTTTATTGTCGAAAGTAAGTAAAAAATTTTTCTGTAATAAAAACTGTTTCTAAATTGTGCGGAAAAAGTCACAGTAATAGATTATGAACTTTTGAAGTGACACGTGTCTCCAACTACTTCTTGGAGAATTATGGTCTATTTTAAAATAAACTACAGTTTAGGCAATAAAGTACTAAGTTACGAGAAAGTATGAGACATTTTCCAATAACTTTTTTCTCGAGTATGTCCATATGTTCACCTCAAGTTTACTAGAACATACCGCTCATTTTTCTTCACAAACTTTTTTCGAGTAGAGCCAACGAAATTTCGTTCCTAATTTACTGACAAAATTACAATTTATTACTATATTTTATCTTTACTTCAGTACTAATAATAATTATTACGTGAAAAAAGTTTATTAATATTACTGAATCGTATACTTAAATATTTGGAAGAATTATACTTTTGAAGCTTTTTAAAGTTAGGCAAAGAGATTACCAGATATTTTTTAATATATAAGCTAACCAGTATTACATCGCTTAAAAATAATAGTAAATCACGAGGGGAAATAATTCTATTTTGAAAATTTTACAAATGCTAAAATGATTACTCAACGATACTTTTATCAAAAATACTCTTTTTTTAAAAACGTATCAGAATAAAATTTCCTTTTCAGGATTGCTTTATTTATTGAAAAGGAAGAGTGGAACACTTCAATTCAGAATTAGAAATCAGCAAATTTACGTTATAAATAAAGCGACCTTGAAGAGAAAATTTGATATTGATGCTTATTTTTTTAAAATCACGAATATTTTCGACATATGTATCGGTGGCTAAATTAGGTATGATGTATTTTCCTAAAGATACTTCAAGAAACATAACTAATTTTATTCTGATATAAATTCAAATGGAAAACAAGCCACATTTGATCACGTAACAACTATTTTATTTTGCATAAGAATAATTTAATCGAACATGGAAGGTGGTTTATGCATGGATGAAAGTACTGCAGAATAAATGAAAATCTATAAGGGATTGTTCACAAACCTCGTGCAACCTCCCGCGTTGGGAGGGGGGAGTCAGCTTTTTGCCACGGAACGTCATGCTTTAGAGATGGGGTGTGGGAGTCTCTAGCCGCGTCACGAGACTTTTCATTTCAATACATATGTAATGACGAATTTTCTAAATTCATCACTGCTTCTGACTATATATTATACGTTTATTCCCTTCAAAGGGTTTCGCATTCTGGACTTTTATCCATAAATGAACGCATTTGTTTTCGGAATTAGTTACTGCTCTTCACTATCATACAGTATTTATTCTCTTTAAAAGAGTTTGCATTTTATTGGACTTTCATTGAAAGCTTAATAAATTCCGCGCATTTGGTATTGCATTTCTATTTAACGTTATATTTATAGAAATAGTAAAACAGTGTACTGCAGTTAATCAATTCATTAAAAACTGCAAGAACGCTATACGTTTCATGGAAAAGAACTGACAACCCTGAATATATAAAATTAAAGTACAAAAAAATATTGGTGTTTTTTATTTCATCAATTACTCATTTTTAATTTTAATGACATATGTAGATAGCCGTTGCGTCACGAGACAAGGGGGGGAGGGTCTGTCTCACGTCATAGTGTATCACGAAGGGGCGGGAGGGGGGTCAAAATCTCGAAAATTTGTGTCATGAGATTTGTGAGCGACCCCTAAGTTAAATGTACTAGTACCTAGGTGTTTCGTAGGAGCATATAAACAGATATATATTTCGTTTTATCTTCATAAATTTCACAATAGTTATTATTAAATTATTAAAAACTCTTAAAAAATGATTACTTTATAGTTCTATATTGCGGAATATATTTATTACGCCATATAGTTTAATATTGAATATTTGTAATTTTGTCGGGGTACAGGGACGTATCCAGATACTGGTAGGTTTATCTTACAGCGCTACATTATGAACATAAAATACATCTCACATACATGGAAGAAAAACACTACGCGTTAATAGTTATACTTTAAGCGATCTAATATCCCTTATTAATTATCACTGCAAACGTCGTCTAAATTTATTTATTTATTTAATTTCCACGCGTTATTTTGATATATCTATTACTAACGTAATAATTGTCATTGACTAAGAAATCACACATGAACCGCCTCAATCCTAATACTTACACTAATACCATAATTAAAAAGAGCACATCAAACATAATCATATCAATTTCAGAAACCCCAGCATCACGTCCGCTGTCACATTAAAATTTACCTTACATAAAAATCCAAAAATCCTCCTTCCACCCTATATCTCTCTCTCCTATTGACGAAGCGTATTCTGTGATGTGCCATTTGACTATGACTAGTTCATTATATTTAGATTTTATAAACTGACGAACTGTTACAGCGAATAATGTTATTTTTTATATAAGAAACGCAATAATTGATTGTTAAATGTGAGATAACAAATGTATAAACTGACTGATATTTTAATTATTATAACTATACAATTACATGCAATTGTAAGAATTTTCGTCATTGATGAATAAACAGTATATCTACACTGAAAAAAAAATTTGTTAAATCTAAGTAAACGTTTCCTTGAATCGTACTAAGAAAAGATTTATTTGATAATAGTAAATATTTCATTATGTTTAGACTGGTATTAATCAATTCAATAAATATTTACCAAATTTAAGAAATATTTACTTTAGTTAAGTAAATCTTTTCTTAGTACGATTCAAGAAAACGTTTACTTAGATTTAACAAATTTTTTTTTCAGTGTATCTATCGATCTATCTATCGTCCATCGCTCGCATTTTTCTCATCTCTCCCACAAACTACATATATATACATACATACTACACGGATTTTCCACAGCTCCCGCGCTGCCAGCTGCTGCTGCTCTCGTGTCTCGCTCGGACAGGTAATTGCGCGCGCGCGCCCGGCGTGACATCGGCGTCTATACAGTCCCCGTAGTAAGAAAGCAGCCGGACCGAGAAAAAAGGGAAGGTTGTAAAGAAACTCCGCATTGACTGCGCGCGCGACGCGACGCCCATAAGGCGAATGAATGAATGAACGAATGGATGGATGCATTTTCTCCGGTGTACTTCGTCGTGTATTTTATGGACCGCTGCCATGGATATTCTTTTGGGAGGTTCGCGTAAGATGTACCTTTGTGAGAGCTCGCGTGAAAAGTTCAGGAGAGGCGGAAAATCTTGCCGAAGAATGATGCACGAGTTTTGTACTGTTCTTCGATTTGGTTTTGTATGTATGGGGTGACCGAGGGGGGATTGGAGAGGTAGTGTGCGTTGGAGGATAGAGTTGGAGTGTGGGAGGAAGTGTAGATCGTGATGTGTGTGGATGTTGTTTTCGATAGGTAGCGGATTTCTGGGTATGTAGGGTAGTGACCAGTTTGAGGTCGGATGGATCGGCTTTTGGATTACGGTGCACCATGGTATTGTGGTGTAGTGTCGGTATTATAACGAGAGGCGCTTGTAATATTCAGTATAAATAAAGAGGAGAAAGTCGATTTTTGGTTGAAATATATATTTGAGAGATGGAATATTGTAATTTGTTTGGAATGTACTTGGGGATAGATACTTTTCATTGAAAATTATAATAAGTTTATTTAATTATTCCTTGCCTATTTTCGTATAATAAAGATTTGTATATTTTGAGTGAAATATTATAATAAAAAAATAAGGTCAAAGTTTGCAATATACCTAAACCTTTTTCAATAAAACTCTTGAATACTTAACATTTTTTTAATACTGAATTTTTTAATTTAGATAGAATAAGTTATTTAAAAATAAATAAAAGGCGTATACACTTCCTGCATGGCAGAAAGTATTTTATAAATTACGCTAAAATTTACACCGATTCACGGTAAAATTTACCGTACTACTGAATAGTAAAAATTATAATGAATAATGTTAATTTTTACCGTTGATCAGGGTAACTTTTTCCCTGAAGTCAGGATATCCCACATTTATAATGATTTTTACGGTAATTTTTATCAGAATATTCTCTCTGTGTATAAAATGTACTTTAATAACGCAGTTAATGAATTCTCAATGCTCATGAATCAAAACAATGAACCAGTGAATGAGCATTTTATTTTTACATTGCTTATGCTGTATAAAATGCTGAATAATTATTACAAAACTTATTATATTTTATTTTCTACATAAATTAGTCTTCATACATCGATGAGTGTTCAGACTCTATTATAATGGACTCTATAATGAAAATCGCTCGAGTTTTGATGATACTTACGTTAACGCGTATATCGATTGAATTTTTATGTCCTATTTTGGATTATTTTAGCTGAGGAGTATACGTGGATGGCGCGTAATAAATTATTCAAGTTAAAAAAGTATATCTGGCGCTGTCAGTGTTGCACCGATGCACTAAATTATTCAGAGGACTAAGAGCGCACAAGTAAAAAGAGGAAAAGAGTAACGCGGAGATAAAAAATGCAAAGTCAAGAGACAAAACAGTCTCTTGTGCGCTGCAGCCTGGATATACAAACTTTTTACATAATTGAAAATAGTGTCCTTTCACCTGACGACTCTTGGTACGTTGTATTATTTTGTACCTTATATAATTGATTTTTCAAATATAACTTTCTGTTATTTCTGCTTTTGTTACGATAATTTAACTATGATAATTCGATGAGTCATCAAGAAATTATTTTAATAAGATTATTTTCGGGTTTTTTATAATTGAATTTAAAAGAGATCTCATAAATTATTTTCTTAATTATCAATAATATGTAAATTATTTTGTTCAATTTTATACTTAAATTATACTTTATACAGACCACTGATGTAACTCTTCGGTCAATGATTATATGAAAGTCCTAACTTTGGACAATGTTTCTCGTACATGATAAATTTTACCAATCTACTTAGAATTTCGTTCCGAATGATGGAAAAACCAAATTTTAAATGGAATCATTAATTTCTCATGCGCAAAGAACAGTTATGCAAATAAATTCATAAAATTTACCTATATTACTTCATTGAATTTACATATAATATTTTATGAAATTCAACAATCATAATCATAACTGTAGTTGTTACCAACAGAAGTAATGTTAATTATTGTAAAATAAAATTGGCGGCGAATATAATAATGTTCAATTGATAATGAATAAATATGTAATGTTAAATAGCTGTAAAGCAATAGCTACAGCGTTATGAAAGAAACAAAAACCGAGTGAAATCAACCACTCGTAAAGGTTGAGTATATGTTAAACTGTGACTCAATTATCAATTTCTCCTCTTGTGAATCTTGCTTTGAGCCGGAACAGTAATAACTGAATATTACAAACTCAAATGCATACAAATTTTGCAACAAAAGTCTTCACAATAATTCTAAGCCTATAAAATAAGCACGATTTCTTCAAATTTTGTACATAGCTCCCCCGACACCCAAAGAACCAACTTACCCCCAATAAAAAATTAGCATAGCTTAATCCATCCACTCCTCACTCGTCTCAAAAAATCTCTCCGAGAATCATCAACCTCCGCGCTATCATACCAACCCCAACCCCAACAACAGCAACAACGACGACGACGACGACGACGCATCCTGCACTTGCCTCCGCTCTCGCGGGGGTAGTTATAACCGGCCAAGTTTCTCGCCACCCGGACCCTTTGTCTCCCTCTCTCTCTCTCTCGCGCGCTCGTGTCCCCGATAGCGGATAATAAGTCTCCGGACGACGAGGACGAAGACGAGAAGAAGCGGGGCCGTGCGCGATAGCGCGCGCAACTTTGCTATGCAGCGGCGGGCCGGCGATTAGCCGGGAGAGAGAGAGAGAGAGAGAGAGAGCGTGGAGCTTCGCGCTACGGGGATAAATCAAGGGTTGAGAAGAGCGTCTTGGGCGAGTAAGAGACGTGATGCTGCAGTGCTGGTGCTGCTGCAAGGCGTTTCCCGGGATTTTCTGGGACGGTGAGCTTCGAGGTGCAGAGTATGGTGTTCTGCGATCTTTATTTGAGGTGAGTGTGTACAGTGAGATTTGTTGTTTATGGGCGTTGAATTATTTTGTATTTTAATTTCTAAATATGCTCCCCATTTTGTTTCCCGTTTTATTGGTTGTGCCGGCCAAGTATGCCTGGTATGTACCCAAATATGCTCCCCATGTAAATCTTATGGGGAATCATTCCCCGCGCCAGCCATGTTTATTAGTTCATCTAGAATCCGCTAGTGTTGCATTGCAAATTTAAACTCCCAATATCTCGGTATGTAGGACCACAATTAAACTGCGGGTGCTGAGAATAAAATTACGGTGCCAGGAAAAGATCTACAGAGTTTCATGAAAATTCGGGACTGCATCCCTGGTCATCTCCGTGTGAGTTACCTAAATAGCATTAGGCCAAAGAAGGATCCATTACGAACAATTTATCCCCTGTATACCCTGAATTGGTCCATCAGACCAGTATGTAGGCTACTTACAAGCAATAAAAGTTCGTATTCAAATCACGGTCTGACGAAGAGATATAAATTACAATAATAGGGATTTTGGAGTTTGCTAATTAGGAATTGGAATTCAGAATTCCAAAATTCAAAATAACGGATGCAGTAGGATAAAATAAATTTTAAAAGAATCGCAGGATTGAGACAAATTTTAAAAAGATGAATTTTGGAATACGGAGGCTAGTTTTAGATTCAGCTAATTCAAAAACCCTAAGTGTTCGAGTTTTATAAGAAATCGTTAGAGCAATTTGAAGAATAAAAATTTAAAAGAAAAAATTGAACCGACTTCAATAAATATAACGCTCTAATAAGTAAAAAATAATACTTTATATAATAACGGGATTGAGAGAATAATGGGCTCGACAAAAGTTTATTATCTATGTTTAATAAAAAGTCAACATTTATTTAAACAACTTTTTGGAGCCGACGTTAGAATAGTCTGGTATATTTTCAATATAACATATATACGTGTATACATATTTGGTCCAAAAATAATGATAATAAATCATTTTTATTTGGCCAGTACACTGGTAGTATTAGCCCAATAGCAACTCCAAATTTGTGTAAGAGCAACAGTGGAATATATTCTAACAGATAAAAAATAGAATTATCGAAATTGTACATCTGCACTCAAGTTAAGCATCAAAATTCACGAAACAATGACGAAAACATTGATGTCAGATACTGTTTAATTCGCCAGTACTGGTAGTATTGGCCCAGTATCAACTACAAATTTTTATGGGATCACCCGTGAAACACACTATCAGATAAAGAAACAATTTTCGAAATCGATTCATCCGTTGAGGAGACATGCGTGAACAGATATAAAAAAAGAACATACGAGTCGAATTGATAACCTCCTTCTTTTTGAAGTCGGTCAAAAAGAGGCTGGTTCCTTTATGAACAATCTGTGCTCGGAACGTAATTATATGAAGGATTTTGTTAAAATAATTGATACGCAATTTTTATTTAAAGTAGTTATTATTATATACATTGGCTGGGTTAGTACAACGCGCGTTGAAACTGCTGTTGTGTATACAAGGACTAAAGTACATCTGACCTCTGCGTCATTCTTTTTTGAGCTAGAAATGAGTCGCTCTTCGCGCCGCCGAAAGTCGCCGCCGAGGACCACCGCAAACATATACATAAGAAACTCGAGAACGTTATCGCGTTTGAACTATACAGAACGTTTTAGAGACCTTTTGCAAAGCAACTTATTATACAGTTACATTTTCTTATTACTAAAGAATTCTATCCGTAACAATCTGTCTCCTCTACTGGGTTTTTCTTAAGATCATAGAAGATCATATATTGTGTTTAGATCATAGAGATTAATACATAATTATACTCAACATAAATTATACATCAAGGAATAGAATCACTTTAGTGTCAAATTTGAGTATCCTCCTCCATATTCAACAACTGCAAAAATTCCGCAGCATCCTTGATAACATTTAAATCCCAGTATTTCAAGTAGCTTATCGCAGTATCAACCAAACCACGTCTCAACTCGATTTTCCCCGCTTTTCTTTCTCTCCACTCTACTCCTTCCGCACCTCGACACATGTATACACCTCGTGATTTACGATGCTCTCGTCGGTGCGACACTCTCGCGATCGCCCGAGTTATGAGCTGCTGCTTGCTGCGACACCTCCGATGCAAACCGTATTACGCAAACAAGCCATTTTTCGTGCGTCTCGACGCGCGCGCGCGCATTGTCCGAGCTCTCGAAGTGCGCATCATTTGTCAAGGGGACCAATAATAACCAGCGGTACTGGCTCGCGCTCAGGGGAGAGATTCCTGCTTGGAGATGGTCGTCGTCGTGTCGCGCTGAAAGGAGCGGATATTCTTCCGGTATTATACGAGGCGGTTATTACAGTTTCTGCAAGGAAGTGGCGAGAGCTTGACGGATATTAATTTTTCATGCTATTGTTATTTTTCGTTATTTTGTCAGTGATAGTTGGTTTTTGTGTGAAGAATTACTTTGCATTATTATTATGTTTAAATGCTAGTAATAACTGTTTGTATTGATTTTAAATTTTGAGTAAAAGTATTTCTTACTTTGATAGTCGACTCTTTGGAACACCAGCATGTGTTAAATTTATAAATTAAATGTACTTATGCAAAGATTGACTGAATCTCTTGTTTTAACTAAAGGATTTTTAAATTACCAACCTAAAAAAGAATGGTTTAACATATTTTTAGAGGTGGCAAAGCTAATATCTTCCTTGTTACTCTATGAGCCTTCAAAACAGAAAAATAAAATTTTCAACTTTATTATGCATTACGCGATTATAGGAAAAAATTGTTATCAATCAACTCTCAACATTCAGGAAATAGTGATTATTCTTGGAATGATAAATGCAGCTGAAAATAGAATATTTAAGAATAAGTACACTTTTTATTAGGGAAATTCAAAAAGATTTGAATTGAAACGATAATAGTTCCAAATTTAATGAGATAAAAAGTTATTATAAACTTATATATTTTTGAAATTTGCTGCACTCATTCTAAGAATACCTAATCATATTTCGTGAATATCCTGAAACTTTCAAGTCGATTCGTCGAAAATTATTTATTCAAACGCAAAATAAGTTAACCACAATGATATAAAAATTCTCTTTCTCTATTTTAAAAATTATTGGACGTCAAAAGTCGATAATCAGTTCTAGCATCTCTCAGAATATATTGATAACTTATTATTTTACGTGAAAAAAAAGCGTCCAGATTAATTTTCTCAAGATTATCATCCTTAATTACAAGTAGCATTATAAAAATAAAAATTGTCAAACAAACAAAAAAAGCCCAACCAATTGTCACAATGCTTCACTCTCCTTTTTCCTTGATCAAATTTTCCTTTCTCACAATACAAAAGAAAAAGCCAGGAGCAAAAATACGTCCCACTATAAAATCAAAATTTCCTCAATCTCTAAATATATAATTACAAGACACTCTCGTCGCAAGCCACTCACAACACAGATATAATCGCTTTGTACACAAGCCCCGAAAATCAGGGTAAACAAACACAAAGCGCGCTCGGGATCTATTTCAAAGTACCCATATACCACACGAAACTCACGCCCGTGTGTCCAAGCGCCTAAAAAATGGGCAACGACGCGTCTACACCTACGACGCACGCTTCTCCACGTCTCTTTCTCAATTCCAGCCGTCGCGCCGTACATACATACATCGACCTCCATGTTTTCAAACTATCTCTCTCTCGCGCGCGTGCCTTCAGAAAGTGGGCCATCAAATCGTAAATTTCGCGGGGCTATAATTAAAGGCCTCGCGCTCGTCGCGTTTAATCGAGGCAGGGGGACGGGGGCAATCTGTAAAAACAATCGCGCGGGCCCGGTTGACAAACGATCGAGGAGCTTGCCTCTTACATATACGTCTATGCATGCATATACATGTATATACGTAGGTGAGA
Source organism: Gastracanthus pulcherrimus (assembly GCA_949152435.1). NCBI lineage: Eukaryota > Metazoa > Arthropoda > Insecta > Hymenoptera > Pteromalidae > Gastracanthus > Gastracanthus pulcherrimus. Next base: position 12,778,690 of record OX424573.1, read on the forward strand.
GAGAGAGGAGATAGGCGAAGAAGCGCGTGCTCGTGTAGCGCGGCCGCGAGCTTAAAAGCTTTAAATATAGAAGGTGATGTACGAGCGCGCAGCGGCGCCGGGGATTAGGACTTTATTCCGGAGGCGGCGGCGGCGGCGTGAAGCGACGTAGGAGGTGCGCGAGAGATAGAGGGGGGGGTTTCTTCAAATTGCCATCGAAAACGACAAATTGCGGATTATTTTCACGGTTTTTGTGCCTGGGCGGCTAATCGCGCGCGGCGCTTTTATTGGGCCGATCGGGTGACGCTGGGATTTAACGATGCCTCGTCGAGGTGCGGATTTATTGGCTGAGGAATGAGAGGCGTGGGGATTTGCGGGGATGGACGGTTCTCTTTGAAAATATTACTTGGCGATCGTGCTTTTGATGATAGGCTTTTTCAAACAAGATTTAGATTGTGTGTTATGGCGCGAGAAGTGGCAATAAAGCAGTCGCTGTGATTTTGTATTGTGCGCACGATTTTTGGTTGAAAAGCAATTTAAGTGGACAGTACACTCGATTGATTTTCGCGAACTGCAATGATTTTATTAATGCCCTTGTTTCGAAAATATTTTGAATCTATGTATTTTTTTTTAAGGCTAAATACATGATTTGCTTTGTAAGCGTAATGATTGAACGAATTTTAATAAGATAACGTAGCTAATACATTATTTTGCATCTGATAGAAATTCGGCAGTACAAATATTGACTTTAGTTTACTAAATAATTTAAAAATTTAGTAAATAGATAAAAGGATAAACAAACACTGACTACATACAGAATTATAAAAACTTGTACGCCTGTCCATCACTTCAATCATAAGTTCCGGTGAGAACAGGCACGTCAAAAACATTCGTATACCTTTAAATAAAAACATTTAAAGCTCTGCTAAATCAGATGTAAAATTCTTAGTTTGTATAATGATTGTTTGCAAAAATGAAAAATTATTAAGTTAATTTTATAAAATCCTTCTTTTTGTCCATTTCTATTAGTTTTTTTTATCAATTATTTATAAATTATTAACATTTATAAAGATAAAATTATAAAATTATCAATATTTCTTGAGTGTAAGTGTGTAGAGCATCACGTCGAACTTCAAGTTATTAATACGATGAAAATTACTTGAGAATTGATCATACTTATACGACACGTGAATTTAATTTACAACAAGAGTTCGTTCAATACGGATTAACAATTCTGCGATTGAAAATGCATATAATACACTTTCTATTACAGACCGCATACCTATGTTTACCAAATTTTGTTCTAAATATAACAGTATCAATTTGCGATTAGGCACAATTCTAATTTTTGCTACTTCAAGATGCATTCAAACCAATACCTGCATTACAATCTATCTAACACTCGAAAATCGTCCATAAAATAAAACAAGTAGATCAACTCTCCACGGTCAGACATCGCTCAACTCTAAACCCTATCGCGAGTGCGATCCACTCCACAACCATCAAACATTCCCAACAACGCGATACACCCCATAACAATAAGATCGCCGTCCGTCAACTCGACAATTCAAAACAAACAACCACATCGCTCCTCCGTTACGCTTGCACCTCTCTTCCTCTCCAAAAAAAAAAACACTCCTCTCCCCATACCTCCTCGAATAAGAAATAAAACGAACAGAAGCCGTCCTCCCAAGAAGAATAATAAAGAAAAAAACAGCCGAACGCACTCGTTCTCAAGTAGCCGGGCAATAGCCGAGAGAGAGAGAAGTGTTGACGTACTTATCGCGCTCGGCTACTTTGGCCGCTCTCCAGGCTCGCTCGCGCGCTGGGGATAATAGAAATAAAGAGAGCATAAGGGGCCGCCGCCGCCGTCGTCGTTTATGCCCCCTCCCAAGTGCCATCGGAGAGCGAGCGAGCGAGCGAGAGACAAAGGGATGGCCGTTGCGTTGCGGTGAGGCTCTCGTGGCGCGCGTCATGGTGGTTCTATCATTCTCTCCTTTAAGGGAGTGTCCACAGTGGAATCACGCGCGATCGTGGACTGTCGTGTGATAACGGTGCTTGGGGACTCAAGACCGATAGTTGATTTGATTGAAATTTTGAATTGATGTATTATACCTACTCGTGTTGAAATTATTATCCAAGAAGCTTCTTTGAAGGGGCCCCCTTAAAATATCGGAAAGTTGGAAAATAGGATTTAGAAAAATTCGGAAAATATTTTTACTGAGAGTTAAAAATTCGGAAAATTAAAAATCGGAGTACTAAAATAACGGAAATTAGATATTCGGAATGCCGCAAATTCGGAATATTAAATGGAGTGGCACGCCGTACTAAAGTATGCATTCTGTAGGGAATCTAACATTAAAACCGCATATTCTTATTGGCGCCATAAGGCCCATGTAAAAATAAATGAAGTGTCTAGATTTGTAATAGATATGAGAAAACATAGTTTCCTTTGAATTATTTTTCCACTTTTCGATATGTCCGACTTTTAATTTTCCGAATTTTTAACTCTAAGTAAAAATATTTTCCAAATTTTTCTAAATCATATTTTTCAACTTTCCGATTTTATAAATATCCGAATTTTAAATATTCCGATATTTAGGCTTTCCGAATAAATAACTTTCCGATATTTTAAGAGGGCCCCTTTGGAGTGCGGGAATTTTGTAGCTCGGTTTTCGCCAATTCTTAAATAATTAATAAGGCTCGATCTGTAAGAGTTGGGACTTTAGATTCGGTTAATATATTGGATGAAACTAGGGCTTTAATTTGCTGAGTAGCGGAACTTTTAAAATTAGGTAGATCGAAGGTTTTGAACATAAATGATTAGGACGAATATATTCGGTCTGATACGCAGAAGAGTTCATGAATTACCAAGCATTCCTTGGGAATTGCAGAAGCTTTTGCCATGATTGAATTATGATCTGTCATTTTGGTATTTTTAGATTTAGACAATGGATTCGGAATCAGTGACCCTTGACACCCTTGTAGACGTATCTTAGCCATTTTAACGTCTTGGAGCAGAAATTCCTCATCTATTTTAACACTCTTAGTTTTTAGTTATTCTTTGATTTAAGAAAATATACGTGTAATGAAAGCAACTTAATTACCCTAGAATCAAAATAAGAACTCTTAAGGCGTATATGAAGAATACTCGGTGCTTGCTTATATTTACTTAAGGTGGTTCGAATGCGAATGAAAGTACTTTAGAATCAAATAAAACTTATACAGGTTATTTATGTACATGAAATGTATCCCCTCGAAGAATTTTAGACCAGGTTGCCGAATAACTTTTAGAGAAAAAATTACTTGATAATCGTCTATTTTACACACGTCATATGGGAGTCGACGCGACTCTAAGCAGTAATATTAAGATATTTCTTCACAAACACTTCTGATCAAACTAAAAAACTAACGTATAAAAGTACAAAGTCGATACTTTCTAATGAATCAGTGAAAAATGTAGGAAGCCGAACTTATTAAAAAGATATCTACTTAAAAAGTACGAAAACGCTGAAATTCTAACCTCAAAGCGTGAAAAAGTGAGTCATGCGAGCGTTAAACTATAATTGTTATGATAAAAAAACATATTATTTTGTATTATAACAATCTTAAATTGTCTTAAAATTCATAAATAAATTTAATAAAGATTATTTACATACATTAAATAAAATTTTCATAACTTTCTTTTGTACACACTCAATTGACTCGGAAGTCGTGTGCGAACCGCCTTAAACTGCTCGGGGTTTTACAGTACGCAAATATAAATAGTAAAGGTCAAAGTAGACAAAAATGAAATAAATGAGTGTTAAATAAAGGAAGTTACAATAGACGAAGTATAGCTGTATGCAAACTTTTATTGAACAAGCTCAAAAATTGTTTAATTTACAAAGGATTGCCATTGAGGTGTTTGGTAAAGCGAGGGTAAATGGGTCAATACAGCTAATTCGTTAAAATGAATTTAAGTGTTTAAGGCCTCATTAGAATGTTTGTGATGAATATACTGAATAAGTACTTAACCCGCGAGTAAGCGCACTTTTCGGTCCTACGCTCGTGGGAGCCTCCGAGGCGCCAAATTCAGGTAAATGGTGTTATCAATTAGGTTCATTAACAAACCTAAAATACTTAAAACATTTGGAGTGATTTGTTTATTAATAACAAACATTTGTTTAATATTTTTTCGACTTTATTAACAGTTTTTTTATTAATTTGTTGATAAAAAAATTTTTTAGCTTTATTTGAAGCTAAATAACATTTCTGAAGAACATATAAAAGTCCCAATATGTAAAAAAAATTTTATCGCTGGGAAAAAGCCGTTTGAAACACGTGTAGTGTCTCAAAGGCGTCACGCGTGTGCTCGCTGGTTAAGCGTTTAATTATGTTGATTACCTCATTTAGGCAATTTACTCAGATTTTTTAAGTTTTAATATCGGAGTTCACTTGCCACCCACTTTTTTAAAGCCAAATTTAATGATTCTGAAATTTTCATAGAATGCTTTTTATACTGGCAAAACTCCAGGCAGATCAAGAACATTTTCAAAATACTAGGGATAAGTAACAACCGTAAAAATACCTGAAAATGTCATATGTTACGAATAAAATTGCTATTAACTGACTAATATGTAAGCTTAAATTTAATATTCTTAAATATTCTATAATTTGTCTTGGCCAGTCTGAGGTCATACATATAATAAATGTTCCGTGACAGTTTCAAATCGATTATTTAAAAATGGACTTTAAAAAAACATGTCAAGTGAGCTCTACATTTAAATTTTCTACGAGGTATTGATATTAATTATAATTAAACATTTCTTGCACCTTCCACAAGCGTCCAATACCCCAAAGATCAAACTCAACCATAAACCCACGCATAGATGCACGTTCTAATTCCCAAATCCAAAATCTGAACCACCACTACACGACGCGACATAACACAATCCTCCCTATGTGAACACTCCCTTACATGCTCTCCAGCCCCGTACTTGGACTCCGGACAGTCTCACATCACCAAGGTTCTCATGCGCTCGGCCACTTCCATCATGCACATTCTTTGTATCGCCTAATGACAACGATCGCTCGAAGAGCACGGGGGGGGGGGGCTATTTATTTTTCGGCACGCGAGCCGTTGTGTTGGTTGCGTGCAGCAGCAGCAGATTTTGCGAGAAGAAAAAGAAGAGCTCATGGTTGTGGAGTGTATTGAGTTTGAGAGGGCGAGCGTATCACGTGCGCGCGAGAGGAGCTTCTTTTCTTGTATCGTGCAAGCTTGCGCTTTGTGTGCGGGGCAATCTGCCGCCGATAGTTCGCTTAGGGGTTTTTTGTGTGGATTTTGTCGATGATCTTCTTTGCTTTCTCGGCTGGATTGTTTGTGCAGCGGTTGCTTGTGATTGAACGAGGGCTGGGCGCGCGTTGGTAAAACAAGTGATTGATGTTTTATTTTCAGTGAAATTGTAAAAGAGTTATAGAAATGGTTATAATGAAGGTGGATGGGATGATAATTAGGATGAATTAATCCTGACTCAATACTTTTAGTTTTTTTTAAACATTCGTTTGCGTTTTTTCTTCTGTTTTTTAGTACTTTGTTTAGAGGTGGCTTTTACTGAATTTCCAGCTTTAATATTTTTTGTATTTTTTCGAACATTTTTTTGTTTAGTTTCTTTGTTAAAACTTTACTCAGCGATAGGTTTTGTAGTATTTATAGCGGTTTCTAATAGGGAACTTGCATGAAAACAAATTTATTAGGTCCGCCAGATAGATTATCGAAAAATAAACAAGGTGTATTTTTTCTTTTTTCAATTCCATGATTATCAACAAAGGTATAACAGGTTGTAATGTCGCATGACGTCGCCTCTTCTGTTTATATATACTACAACATAGTCAGAAGCGGTAACGTAACGCGCGGTATTTCAACTTGCTCTATCTTTGTTGATGATTATTTAATTAAAAAAAGAAATAATACGTGTAGAATATTTTTCAATATTCTATTTGACGGATTTAATGGTTTTTTTCATGCAGGTGCCCTATTCGATATTCTCAGGATTTTTTGTTTTTTATGTTTTGACCAAACTTTTTGACCAAACTTTTTGCAGGAATGGAAAATATTTCCTTAAATATATTATGTTTGTATCACAGCTACGCTTCAGCATTAACATATATTATTAGCGACACTAACATTATTAACTCAATCTGCTATTAAAACAGCTGGCGCAATCACTGCAAGGCTTTTATACTATTGGTACATAAAAAATGCTGTTTGGATAGAAAATGTTGCCTTTATGAGTAATCATTTGAAAATCTTACTTTTACTTTTCTTGAGTTATATCGTTTTCCCGAATAACCTATTCCATTTTATACGTAAATAATATCCTTTCTTTAAATAAAATAAAAGTATGATGTGTATTTTCTTCTGTTGATTTTTTTTATGTAATCTTCGGGAAAAGGAAATTACTCGACTTATAACCATCCCCTCAATTTCGTGTTTATATGTAAATAATGTTATTTAAATTGTATATTTCTCTTGACCAATCGATTATATGAAAAAGTAATGTATATAGACTGTAGTTACTATGGACATGTTTTGGAAGACAATATATTACGGACGCGAGAATCCCATATCATCCCTTATTAAAAGAATAATTGTAATTTTCATGCTAAACTCAGTCACGTAGGAATAACTACGCGAGAGTTTACCACGATGTAGTGCTTAGAGGGACAAATGGATCGAGAGATCACGAGGGGTGAGGATTGTAAGGGGAGGAAGTACAGTGGGGGATGTAAATAAAGTACTCATTACATACATAAACGCATTTATCCACACAGACGCAGTATATACCCGCAGTATGCACGCACACACAGACACACACATATATATATATATATATATATATATATATCATACATACGGACATTTAAGATGATGCTAAAGCCACCTGCCACTGACAAATATGAGGAACCACTTTTCTCATTTAATTTTCAATTTTTAGCAAATATCTTTATGAAACGCTACTGTCCTAATTAGAAACAACAATTTTCCAGAGAGTATTTTCTAGAAATTGAAGATCGAATGAAATAAGTGTTTCTCCGCATTTGATTGTCACGCGGGGTTTAACATCACCTCAAATTGTAAGACTAGTACATAATTTTGGACTCTTCAATATACGAAACATCTTTATACGTTGAAAAAACACAAAATCAAATTATTACTCTACCGGTACTCTCTCCTTGCTCAGCCTCTCGTCTTCGAGCGCAGCCACACATCACACACGCACGCATACCCACATCACACGTACATAATCGCGAGCAAGCGGCACCCGCTTGTGGCACTCTACCCTCAGCTCTCTCTCTCTCTCTCTCTCACCCCTAGGGAACGATAAATTATATTCGGGGCATGCGGCGGTCCTTCGGGGGGGAGGGGACGTACACCGGTGTACATACACTCGTGTACCACTACCACCGATACCACCGCTAAGCCGGGCGCCGTCGTCGTCGTGTCCGCTGCGCCAAATGGCACTTTCATTGCACTTGCCGCGCCGCTTGTGCGCCGCGCGATTTTGCATCCGTACGCGCGATTTATCACCTTTTTTTCGCAGGGCGCGCAGCTGCCGTTCTTTCGCCCGAGAGAAAGAGAGAGAGATAGTCGATATGCACTGGTGGCTGGTATTCCTTACTGAATTAAGGACGTGCTCCGGGTTTCGCGGTGAGGTTAGAAAGGTGAAAAGCTTTTGATTTGCAATGTAAGGTATTGAAATATTGTAAATTGAAGGGTTTCATTTGTAATGAGGAATCTAAAAGTCGATGTGAGGCATAAACTACTGTACGGTGATATAGATATATAAATAACATAAGAGCACGAATTTAGCTAGCTGTATGTATAAGAAAAAGTAATCTTGTTATGCTGAGTTTTCTATTATAATACTTCTGCTATTGTTTTACGTTGTATGTTAGTCTTTCAAGGCAATTCTAGAAAAACTTTGTTTACAATCTTATTGTTTACACATAAATATGACCGTTTTACAGATAACTTCGGATAGGAAACTCATACTAGAAGTTGAATAAATATCTCAGCTTTTAATATCGCAATAGATTTTGACATTTTAACCACGCGTAAATCATATCTAAATAAACTTGTAATCACAGTTTTAAGAAAATTAGAAGAAATCCGATTTTCCGGTGAACGTCCTTAAACCCGGAGTTGTAAGCGGATGGATTTTGCATGAGATATACAGTGCGAGGAAGAGAGAGGGTTGTTGGTGTGCGGCGTGTAGGTAGTGGGACGCCGAGGGAGAGAATTCTCGGTTGGGTTCGCGAAGTGGCTCAGCGAGTAATTTATCGTCGCTCTCTTATTGTCGTTAGGTGTTACGATGTTTTCCGGCGAGTTGTGTGAAGTTGGAAGCGACCTTTTTTTCGACGACGCGGGTTAGAGTAGAAGCCCGATCTTTTTTGCGCGTGAATTTCTGATGCACGTTTCGCTTGTGTTTTCATGATTAGTGGAGACTGTGCGGTAATAACGGGGCACTAAATTGTGCAGTAGATATATGTCACTTTGAAGGACCGTTTGGAATAAAATAAAATAAAATTGCATTTATTTACTAAAAAATGTTACAACTGCATGACTAGCTGAAGCTAATGCTTTTAGAGGTAGTAAATTCTTATAATCCAGGTGCCTCCAAAATTTAGAGACAAATATAAATTTGAAATAAGATGGCCTATAATGCGATTTTTATTCTGTAGAAACTTTACAGAAAGCTTGATTTATGATTATATTCTATAAAAAAATGGAATCCAATTCTTTTTAGAATAAATCAATAATATAATTGAAAGAAAGTCCTGCACTACGTAATAAAATAAGCTCTAATTGCATAAAGTAAAATTGCATTATTTCAAGATCATTGATTCAGTTTAATTATTTAAAATTCTGATTTATATTGTAAAGGAATAGAATTACAGGTGAAAATGTACCACATTTGCAAATTGATTTTCAGAATCATATTGGATATCGCGCGATACAATTTTAATATTCAATTTTCTTTTTACATATTTTTATTGTGCTAAATTTTTCGAATATGGGTTTTCATTACCCGAACTTCCAGAGTGAAACACTATATTTACCTTTATATATAAACTTCAACGTTATTCCAATAAACATTCGACCATCATCCTCGTTTTTAAAATTTCGGTAAAAGGCTCATATACGCTTTATTTAATTTCTCCGTCCTCATTCAAACTCTAATAAAGAATATGTCATCCGGCCCCGTACGTGGACCACATTACACTCGAAACTTCATTTATATTTCGCCGAACGCAAAGGCACAAAGGCCTCTATTTTACGTTCATCAAAAATTCATCGCACTAATAAAGTAGAAACAAACGCACGCGCGTTCAAAGCTAATTCTCCCCGCAAAAAGACAACAACCCGGTGCTAATTTCGCTGAAAAATCGGTCCCTCCGACGCAAACAGTCGCGCGAGTATAATTCTCCGCGGTAGGTGCATATATATATGGAATTCGCGCGCGCGCTCCGTTAACAAATCGCCGATAATTTTCTGCATGCGAGCGCACGCGGTTCCGCGTAAATCACACGTGCGCAATAAATTATTATTAATCGATTGGCCTCTCTGGAGTGCCTTTTTCTCCGCTTTGTTCGGTGTGCACTGTATAGAAGCGTATCGCGATTTCACCTTACGGGAGAGGTACCTACCTTGCGACAATACTGATTTCGATACTTATATATATTCTGTATTTGCAAAAACGGCGATTTGGGTGTTTGAAATTCATTGTGAGAGAAGTTTTATATTTACTGGTTTTTAGACTTGTAGGTAGTTACTTAGGACAACGAATTAGTCAACTTTTTATATTTAATTTAAAATAGAGGTTAGGTGACACTGACTTTAGAAACTCGTGATACAACAAGATAATAAGCTATAACACACATGCACAAAGATACATACACCTCTCCAGCAGCAAAAAAAGGACCATCCAAAATTTTACACATCTCTACCATGCATGCGTATCCGTAAAATAATTATTATAATTATTTGTTAATAAATATTCCAAGAATATTCAGAAAATGGCTTTAACGTTTATATTATAGATGTTTGATAGAGACAAAGACAGTTTTGAGACCAAAATACTTGTAGTTTTTCTTTATTTAAAAAATTACTCACATTCGTTTTGGACAGTAAGGCTCTCGTATACTAACTTGCTATTAGAGAAAACTACCACAATAAAATACATTTAGGGTGATAAAACCTGGATTAAAGAAAAATATCTAATATATTTAATTGGATTAAAAACGCATTTTATTATGTCATACCATGTTTTGATAGATCACATGTTATTTTATGAACTATTGGATTTTTTCTAATATTTTTTAAATAAGAGGAGATATGTATAGTGCTTCGAAGTTCCTGTGATGTTATGATCATAATGCCGGAATCCCTTGAAGTTCTTGTATGATGAAGTCATACACAAGAACTTTGATAAGCTATCTAACTTATTATTAAATATTCATTTATATTTCAAAAACTAAAATTGATCCATGAATTGTCTTATGATTTTTATCAGTTTTACAGATAATGATCAAAATCTAATTTTTTAAGCTTAAATAGTCATTACTGTAATCTTAATAATATATTAGTAACTATTTCTTCTAATTATTAGTTTCCAATTATTATTTCACTCAAAGAGACTTTTTAATTATAGTTACGAACATACCCACGGCCGGTTTATAGGTTACAAATTCCTAAGGATGAAATCTTTCCGAACTATATTTGTTTAGATCACAAAAATAATGAATTTTTAACGATGTACACTCGCCGGTAAGATATTCGCGTCGAACGTTTTTTGAAATCAAATTTTCCGAATTACAAAAATGTCCAACAAAAACGCTCATTTTTAAAATCTTTCGAGGTGAATATCTTACCTGTGAGTTTACCCATTCACCCATAGACAAATAGTAATGAAAAGTGTCCACAAATATATAAATTTCCAGTATTCCAGTTTTTTCATACAAGTACACGTAATTTATGAATTATTCATAACGTTGAGGCCATTTCGCACAAAAGTTTTTTTTCCAATACTTAAATTAAAACTATAATCCTTGTAAACATAGAGACCTAAAACATTGCTTAGTCCGTCAAAACACTAAATTTGATAACAACCTATCATAAATGATATTGAAAAAAAGTACAAGTCCTAATATAAGTAGTTTAAAAATGTTTAAATCTATAGCCTAAGAACGCATGAACACTGTCTTTTGGTCAACAAACAAAGATTTTATAACAAAGTAAGCAACTCTCCCCTATAAACCTTTCTCTCTCTCTCTTTCTCTCTCAATTGCCTTTTTTACTGCTTCTTACATCCAAGACACAGCTCTAGCTTCCTCATACTCAGACACTCGCATCCATTTCTTCACCGACTAACGCCACTTGCCGCCTCATCCCGACTCTCCATACCTCACCTCCATTGTCCATCCAACTGCAGTCCCTTACATCCAACACGCTCTCCAAGAAAGGCGTATACATCTGCCTACGTAAATCAAAAACATCCCCGCGCTTCGACAACGCACCATATACCAGTACCCCGCGCGTCGCTCTTTTTACGCGCGTGTCGCCACAGCTAGTGCAGCGCGCATCGTCGAGGGTCGCTCCGCGATTTTTACGATGCATCGGCTGCAGCTGCTGCGTTTCCTCTATTGTCGCGCGCGGCGCCGCGGGAGAGATACACAAGGATACACCATAATGATCTGGCCTGGAATGACTTTTTGAAAGTCTGTCGCCAAAGTCTGCAGTTGCACCCTATATGTGACGCTGCGCGTGTGTCGGCGATTTGGCTCGGATTGTTCGCCGTTCCCGAGTGGATTATAACTAAACAGGGGATGTCGCCGCGACGTGTGTACAAGAGAGACAGCCCGGCGGTGTTGTACGGGTGTGTATAAGGTTGGTGCGATGTGCAGCCAGCGATGAGCGTAATTTATGGACGGTCGTTAAAAATTTTTGGATGGGCCTTTTTTGTTGCTGGAGAGGTGATGTGTAAGTGTGTAAGTGTGTATTTGAGGAGTGTAAGTTGATATGGGGACTTTTATTTGGAGTTTGGGTAGTCAAGGTTCGTGTGAGATTGATTTGGATTGTTTAATCATTGTTTAGGGGGTTGGGGTTTGATTCAGATGAGAGATAAGGGCTTTTTGTAAGAAGATTCGATTCGAGGCTGAAGGTAGTTCTGAAGGTAGCTTGAGTTATCAAGAGACTTGATACATTATAAGATCTTGTCGTCGGATTAGAGAAAAAAACGTTGTATTTGATTTTAGAAAACAACATTTTTTATTATAATTTAATTTGGCAACTTTGCTTAATCTGTATAAAAATAATCACGTAAAATCGTAAAATTCCGCTTATAATCAACCCTGATTGTAATTCTTGGGGCACTTTTAATTAACAAATTATCAACGATTGACAGTATCTGAAAGTATTTTGTGATAATGAAAATATTACTTTGATATGCATGCTATTTTTATTTCAACAAAATATAATTTTATTAGTATATGTATTCAAAATTTAATGATCTTTAGAGCATGTATCAAATAATAAACAATGTTTAGAATGATATAATTAATAAAATAAGTAATATTTTGATTGTTGAAAAAGTTATAATATGCTGGTAACCGTTAAAAATCGTTAATTAGACGGGCTACGAAAATTACAAACCAGTAAAATGTGTCACGAAAGTTTTGACAGTTAAGCGTGATTTATTCCGATTAACGAAATATTTAGACTTTTGAAGCAAAAGGAGAAACTTCTATATGATGAATTATAACATTCTAGAAACTTTTTAGCTGCATTATATATTCTGAAGCATATTTAAGCGCATGAGACACATAATTTCTATCTTTCTTGACAACTGCCCTACCATACAATTGTTATTAATACTTCATTAAATAGTTTGATATTGTACTAAAATATGCACAATTTTCATCGCATTCTATTTATACAATACTCGAAATTTATTTCGTCCAGTAAATTCAGAAAATAAAACGCGTCAACATTGCAGTATCAAAAAATTTGTTCTAATGAAAATCTAACGAAATTTGCAACCATCGCAGTTAGTAGTAACGTGTATTTGCATAACGATTATGTAGTGTATTAGTATAAATGAATAATCTAAATAGAAAATTTGTTAATTATATAAAAAATATAAATTTAAGTTTTTATATAATTAATATTTTGCAGCTACACCAGAATTGTATTTAAATTCTGATAAGACAATTTTGTTTACAAGGTGCTATTTTTTTAACTTTAATTCGGTTTTCCGTTATTTTAACCAAAATTCTAGTTCATGCTTTTCGAATGTCAATCCGACGTGTCTGCTTTTCCAACTCAAATCCGAATTTTCCTGATTTTAGAATTTATTTACGATACATCATTATTATCTCTAACCCGTCATTTGAATTTCTTCCCTTAATTTTTTCCAAATTCTTTTTCAAATAACTTTTTCTTTTAAAAAAAGCTATTGAAAGCCAATATTTTTCCTGTAATATTTTCGTTGTTTCCCTGCAGTTTTAAAAAAATATAGGTTCGAAAAATACAATATGATATAAAATAACGCAAACTAACCGAACACTTTCTCGAAAAGCTATTTTATTTTTCAAATCGTGAAAAGCTCGGATAACAGACTAGCGCGTAAAACGGGTAATAAAACGTGCACAGCCAGAAAGAAAGCGCGCGAGAGAGAGATAGATAGAGAGAGAAAGAGTGGGTCATCCAATCGAGCGGAGATTTTCGGATGAGCCCGTTGCGACGCCTTTCCGCAGTACCTTTCGCGCTGTATATATATAGCTGATCGATCGTCCGTCATCCTTCTTCGCTGCCAATGTCTCTTTCTCTTCATCCCTTTTCTCTTTCTATCCAACATAACGCACAAACGAAGCGAACGTACATATACGTATATATATAAAAGCCACCTCCAGCTCCATGACGTCCTTTTGTGCGTTCTCGCTCTCGCGATCTCGATCGTTAATCTCAATTACTTCTTGCTTATCGATCCCCGCTGGAAAGTTCCTCTCCGCTATATATACCCGGGGCTCTTCTTTTATTTTTTATTTTCGCTTCTGCTCGCACGGCTGGGCGATTTTGAAAAAAAGGGGGCGCGGGGGTTATAGAGGGGGATTCCGAGTTAACTCGCGTTTGATCGAGGCTTGATCAAATAGCGTGACTTTAAAGTTCTTCCTGTTGCAGCGCGGGGACGCGAGAGCGAGCGCTGCAGTTGCATGGAAGTTTGTCCCGGTGAATGTATAGGCTGCCGTAGGATGGTGGAGGAGATTTTTCAGGAGTTAACTTCGGTGGAATCGTTTTGTCATTAGAAAGGATGTTTTTGCGTGTGTATGGGTTTCGTGTAAGCGTTTTCTGGGAGAGGTGGGTGTGTAAGATTAAAATATGGGGAAATGATGAGGCGATTGGCTAATCGCGGGCAGTCGGACAAAACCGATTGACGATGGTTACTCAACAGTTTAGTAATATGTATTTGATGAAACATAAAGTATTTTTAAATAAATTTAACTTTTTATGATTTTCATCTTTAATTATTAACTTTTTAACTTTTTTATATTCAGTTAAATCGTAAATGTCCAGCGTTCTCTATTATTTAGATAATTCTGTAGGTATTTACTAACTCAAAATATTAATAATCGCTCAAAATGGTTTCTAAATCATTTGACTCTTTATTTTGGATGGAGAGTGAACCGGCGGTACTATTAAATAAAAATAAAACTGTAACTGCCTGTCATAAAATTCAAAACGGTGATGCCGTAGTAGCATTGACAAAGCACTGCGCATGGTACTGCATAGTTTTTCTTAAAGAATTCAAATAAAAATATTTTTGCCTTGTCCAAAGTGGACTATCAATGGATAACTGTATAAAAGCTCTCATAAGGTATAAGGATCTTGGGCATTTCAGGATTGACGAAGTAGCAAATTATATTTTTTCTAACATGCATTACCCAAATTTTTTAGTATAAGTGGAAATATTTGATAGTATTCATTTTACATTAGAAAATGTACTGTTTTATTAATAAACATTTTTATTCTTGTAATTAAAATAAACCTTATTTGGATCGATTTTACTGTAACTATTTGACATTAAAGATGGAGATCTGTGACAATTCATAATCTATAGTGGATATGACAGACGTAATTTGATAACTTGATTTTATAGAAACAAATGCGAACAAATAATTTCAAAATTAATAAATAGGATAAGTCTGATATTTGATGGATTACAAAAATTAAACTTAGATATAAATGATCTGCAAATATCTAGGATTCATTATAAGACAAATGGGCAATGAATGCAATCTGCCACAGCTTACAATATTTTCATTTTTGAAAAATTTCTCAAAGAAACGTCACGGGATCAGAAATTTGTATTCATCTATATTATTACTTCGGTATGTTTTTATTTCCCATAAACATTTAATAAAAGAAAAAAAATCTTTTTCTTTCCAACTTGTATACCCTTATGGTTTTTACAGGATATCTCCACCACCTCTGTATGGAGGTATTTGATCCTAACACCCCACCTTATTTCCCCACACCGATCCCGCATTGGCCCAAGTTACCGACATGGCAGACTTCTACCTATGCTGATAACCTGTGACGGATGAAAAACCCCAGGAAAAAACCTCCGACAGGAACCAGTGCGCAGTCTGAGTTCCTTTCCAACTGAGCTACGCAAGCCCTTACCATAAACATTTAATATGTGTACCCCTTATAAAGTAATCAAACCCTATTTATCATTTTTAGTCCCGAAACTCAGTTCTGTATTTCTTATGGTTAATAGGCATACTTAAGTAATCAGTCCCAGTCCCTGCTCTAGTAAGTTATCATTACTTCTCTCCGTGCACATTTTGCGATTCCCATACCTCTCGCTTGAACAGATTTAGACAAAGAAAAAACAACATAAGGTTAATGTCCCGATTTCTGCTCATATAAGCATCTTGCATAAAACAAAAAGGTCTAAAAAGTTATTCTAACATTAATTTATAAAGCAGATATGATTATTATCTTAATTATGAATCGAATAATACAATGTAAATGCGTAAAAACCATTTTGAAGACTTAAATATTAATAATAGTCAATTAAACAGCGTACGCAAAATGCATCTATTTCTGCTCACAGCAAAAAGCGGTGAACCTATTTCTGATCACCATTGATTTTATAGACTTCATTCATATGATTTGTATCTTTTTTTGAATTAGTATGTTAATACGCGTAAATACTTCACGATGCATAAGTAGAAAACAGTGTACATAGTGTATAAATACAACTAAAACTTTATTTTTTCGTGATTAGAAATAGGGACATGCAGAATGCATCTGCGTCTAACCTCAAACTATCTCTATTATCAAGTTTTTTAATTAGAATTTACAATATTTTCAATTCAGCACTACAGTTTTTGGTTGTAATACTAAAAAGATACAGATAGCTTAGATATAATATATATTAAAACAACCTTCATATCTATAATAACAGAAAAACTTCGAGTGATTAAAAACAGGGACGTGAGCAGAAATTGGGACATTTACCTTACTCCTAACATTCCAAACCTTACAACAATCGACCATCCAAACCATTCTCCTTCCAAACAAAGCCACGCTCCATACATATACACATCCAGTCCTCTCAAAACTCAACAATCAACGACACAAAAGTAAAGTCATCACCTTCTTATTCCCCATTCGTCCCACCTCGCGCGTCATGCTCAACCCGCGTCGAATCTCCCGCGCAACGTCACACCTCCACCTTACGAAACCAAAGTCGCTCGTCGCCCCGTGAATACAAATATCGGCCCTGCACTTTCAATCTCCCAAACGCGGCTGCCCCCGCTCGTCGTCGCCTCTTGAGCGATGGCCCACGCGCTGCGAACCCACATAATTCATCGATACGCGTAATATCGGCACGACAACGCGGCGTGTCTCGTTTATTTTGAAATACGCGCCAGCAAAGTTTTTGCGCGAGATTTTTTCCCCCGCGCGTGTGTGACGCGGTGTAGCACGTGATCCGCGCCCTTCTGGATTTTCTCTCGCTTATTTTTTTTGGGGGGGGAGGGGGATATATTGCCAATGTTTTACGAATACGGTGGCGACCCTCCTGTCCTATCCCTACTGCTGTGCTCGGTTTCTTGCGATGGCTGTGGCTGCTTGCTCCGAGTGGTGACAAATTTATGCGCTATTGGAGACGGTTATTATTAATGGAATTCTCGTGGATTACGGATTTGAGGATTGGATTTTCTTGGGTGGTTCTGTTTTGAATGCTGCATAAGAAGTAGTAATACCTGGCCGATTTCTTTATAATTTTTTTAAAATCTTTTTCCTGGGCAATTTCTTTGCATATAAATATTACTTTGCTGGCAAACTATAGTTTTTTATGCAAATAAAGACATATTGTTCGTTGCAAAAATAGTAATATTGACTATCCAAGTGTATATGTAGAGAAAATTTATTTGCTAGAATAACGAGAAAGAGGGTTGAATCAGCTATCAGTGAGTACGAAATTGGGGCAGTGTAAAAAATCGCTGTTAAATTTATGTGAATGAATTATTTGCTAATCTAAAACACAAATATAACTAATAAGGGAGACTGGAGTATAACGGTTCACGAGGTGCAAAGAAGCACTTGAGGTTCACTTATACCCTAAAACTATACATTCTATTGGCAGTAATGCATACTTATTATTCTTTAGATAACTAACTAGTAAATTCATATTTTTACTTATTTTTTGATACAAGGTGTATATACAAATTCTGAAGAGTTCATTTTACCTTAGTACTCTGTTATACCACAGTTTCCTCTATGCCCGAAATACTCTACCAAATAACACTTTGTTGTCTATCATATCTTCTGTCTGTGTTTTTATTAAATGACTCGCACTTTACGACTCGATCGTAACTATTCAGAGGTGAAACCACTTTGACTCAATGAAAAGAAAATGTCTTTTTGACAAGTTTTTGTTATTAAATAATTAAATAAATGGAACATTTATTTGTAGACTCTTATGTTACACATCTTAAAGAGCATCAAGCTATATTTTTCATATAATGTAACATAATGTAAATAAATTTTTAAACGTGTTTTCCTTAAAATCACTTCTTTCAAAACGGTTAGCAGCAAAACTTGAACAAATTTCATTTGATTCACTTGTACGTTTGAAAGTAAAAAATTGTCAAAGTTACTATACAGTTTTGAGAGATAAAGTAGTTGTACCCCGTAAGTAATCAACATTTTTATAAAAGAAAGTCTAATAGTAAACTAGTATCACATACTTTTATTTTCTGCAATGCAAGCTTTTTTAAAAATTATTTACCCTCAAAAAAGAAGCATTTTTACCAAAATTGACCAAAAATTGTTAAGAAAACCCCTTTTATTGTCCAGGTTTATATCCCCAAGTTTGTATTTCGATTTATTGTAATTTTATAGCCAAAAATGTATTCCCGACCTACTTGTGAAGCTTCAAAAACCATTACACACCGTCCCAACTATCTCTCCCCGAGATTCCGTACAACTATCCACCCACCCTTTCCTCCATCTCTTTTTAACTTGATTCTCCCTCTCCCGAGCAAACTTGCACGTTCCTCTTGTCTATCCGTTCGCTATACAGCATCCTCGCAATCCTTCCTCCCCCCTCTCTCTCTCTCTCCTCTCTCTATCTCTACGTCCCTCTCCCTCACCTTTACACAGCACTCTGACACACCTGTTCTCCCGGCACTTCGCGCCATCGCCCGAAATCTCCTCTTCCTTCCTTATCTCCTCCGTCTCGAGTCCTTCTTCCACTCTTCGATCCGACATTCATCCCAGTTTCTCTCTCTCTTTCACACACACACACACACACACACACACACACACTCTCTCTCTTCGTCTTCCTTAGCAAACCGCGCGCTGCAGTCCGAATCCCGAAAAGAAAAAGCATCAGGGGGGCGAAGCGCTTTGGCGAACGTGACCTGATTGTTATATAGACTGGCGCGATGTTTGTGTAACGGCGGTTTCGGAAAAGCGCTTCGCTCGATGGTGTGCGGTGGTGGCGCAGCCCGGCACGACGCGATCTGGATTCGTGAGACGAAGCGCGGTGAGTCGGACTGCCTTTTTTCGGGGATTTCGATCTATTCCTATAGCTCGGGCTTCGTCCTCTTGTGGGGCTTGAGTGCTACTGCACGGACTCAAGTCGGAGACGAGGTTGAAACGCGATGATGAGTGCGCGGGATGAAACTTCTGGTTGGTTTTATTTTTGAATTTAGTATTGAGCGTTATTTGGTTAGAAAATAATAGTTGAATCGTTATGGCTGTACTTATTGCATGAGAAATACTGCGAAGATTTTTATCAGTATTAATAAATCTCCAATAATACACTAAGAGCAATAATACATTAACTCACAATAAGAGTGCACAGTACGCCGCGGAAAACGAATTTTCATCGATAGAAGGTGGTTTCTGGTACCTAAAACTGAAGCCCAGCACCCGTAATCTTTCCCAATGGATCCTTGTTCTCGAGATACGAGGTATTTTACTTCAAATATGCATTATTTCAAAAGTTAATTAAGAATTTTTACCAACCGAGTAGTGAATAATTATTTACAATTAAAATATACTTATATTTAGATGAAACCCAAAGTTGCTTGCTCTTCATTAAGTAGAAATAGGCCTATGCGTGAAGTTTAGACACCTCAGAAACACGGCGACCCTAAAAATTATTGGAATGAAAATTTGTCACATTTCTCTCTCTTTACGATATACGATGATTTTTCATGCATTTTTAGTAATTATCTTCAATTGTTCTTGTTTTTGCATCAGAATAATATTTTTATAATATTTTATACGAAACGATACGTAAAATTATTGTTCTTTCTGCCTACATTCATCTTATATCTCAAGGGCCTATTGGAAAATATTAAGCGTCTTTGGTTCTATTTTTTGGTACTAGTAACTATCTCCTAAAGTTTGACGAAAATTCGTTTCCCGCAGGGTGTGCATTCTCCTTGTTAAATAAATTAATAAATTAAAAAAAAATAGTACATTTTACTGAAAACATCCCTCGAACTTAAATATGACTTCCCCCACGCTCCCCCACCGGGTGTTACACACTGTATTTTGAAAAAAGGCATGATTGGGTCTTTTTAATAAAAAAATACGAAATTTGTAAAAATTAAGATCAAATTTTTGTACTCTTTATACGTCAAACTTATTGAAAATGTGTACATTTTCTTACGTATTTTTCTAATATCGTTAATTTTACAAAATTTATAAATAATTTTTTAATCTATTCTAGTACACGTAATTTTTGTTTCATTGATATATTTTGTAATTGTTATATATTTTTTTTAAATTAAAAAAAATTAAAACGAAATTTTTAATAAACTTATGCTTTTGAAATTCATGAACTTTCAGCGTTAAAACATGTTGATCATTATTTCGACTTATAATATCTTTTATAGCACACTGTCAAGTTTATTGTCGATTTTGAGTTTGTTGTGCTATAAAATATCGTATGAGACTGTTGTGGGAGGTGTTTTTCTACCTTGCTCGATTTTCTCACTCGCTTCGCTCGTGCGAAAACCCTCGAGCAAGGTAGAAAACCATCTCCCACAACAGTGTCATAATATACTATTTAGAATGGCAATATTTAAACGCTTGCGTTTAATAAGTAAATTTTAGAAATTATTTAATTTAAAGCGAATTTCGATTAGAAAATTCTTAAAGCCGACTTTTCAGAACGTCTCTTTGAGAATGGATTCTGCTACAGCAGTTAGCAGCAGTTCTTTCCCTTGTTTATCCGAGTTGGCGACGTGCGGCGCGATTTAATCTTCGCACCAGTAGTTTATGAGCGGTGTGAAACGGGCTGCGATGTGCGCGAAATTCAGTCCGGATCGTCGGAAGTGGCGCGAGAAGTCGTTTCGCGCGCTCGGGAGCTATATGAGCTACCGATTTGGTCGATGCTCTTTATTTTCATCGATGGCTGTTATAGAAAGCATCGCCGAGCAATGGATACGGGAATACGGAATGTATATATACAGCCTGTTAATCTTTATTATACTTCTGGAGATATGAGCTCTGGGTGTGATATGGGATGTTTGCAGCTTGAAATTCTGTGAGGGTGCTGAAGTCCGCTTATGTTTGTTACATGACATTTTTTGTGGTTGTTCGCGGAATGGCGTTACGTAAAAAGGTTAAAATTAGAGATGAGACAATTATATAACTGCTATTTATTCAAATAGTAGTTTGTTAATTGTAAAACTAAGAGTCGTCCCCAATTTTTCGTAAAATAAGGAATATTTTGATACCTTAAAAAATATTTAACAGTATTTTTTTTCCAAGAATACTTTGAAACGCGAAAATTGAGGTTAGGTTTTGCGTTTCGAACTATTCTCGGAAATGAAATAATGTTAGGTATTTTTTAGGTCTCAAAATATTCCTTATTTTAAGAATAATTGGGGACGACTCTTAGTTTTTCAATTAACAAACTACTATTATATAATTAGCAAAAATGTGATTAGAGAAGGACAGTAGATACGGCTTCCTCTTAATTTTGAATTTAAAAATATAAGAAGTTAAATTTGGTTGAAGTATACAGTTTTATATACACTTAAATAAATTAAGCTATAATTTTAAAAATTAAAATTTCGTTTCAGATTCTAATTTTTTATTTAGAGTAACTTACTTGTGAAGTTGTGGACGTTTAAATTATGCAATCAAATATTTGGGGCATCAGAAGTACTTTTCATTGGAGTTGTAGTAGACAATAAAATAATTAGATATAAATAATATTAAATATAATATTAAAATGAATGTTAGACGGTTAACCAAAGTGTATATTTATCGAAGAATATAACAAAAATACCAGATGCGACTGTTTCCGTTTCCTATCAGTTTATGCATAAAATACTCAATTTCAAAATTTTCACAAATTAATAAACATTAAAAATTGTCAAGTTAGGACATCATTTATATATATGATTGCCGGTTTGACTAATGCAGTAAGATTAGAACTGCCTTAATCAATATATAATATATAATTTATAATTGAATGATAAATTGGTCAAAATATTAAATTCATTGCTCTCAAGTATTTCATAGTATTTTCATAGTATTTCATAGTATATATCGTAGAAATAAATGCATTTTTATCATGAAAAGGGTAGTTCAAATATAATACAGTTAAAAACCCCAGTTCATCTGCTTATAATAAGTTTATTTATAAAGCTATAAACAACATTCGTGCTTTACTCACGTTGCTGCGAATTATACAATAAGCTGCGAAGCTATAGAAAAAAATTAAATAATTTTGTTGCAGGACAATTTTACAATAATATAAATTTTACTATATTCAATTATCTCTTAAGTATCCCCATTCAGTATAATATGTCACCTCGAGTATTGTTTCGAAAGGCGTGCGTATTTTGTATTCAACTTTGTAATAATCGCCGTGCTTTTGAAGATTCGGAATCAGGTGTTCGAATCTGAGTTCGTCGGTTTCGTCAAAATCATAAACCCCCTGTAATAAAAATGTAATATTAGTTAAGTACGTATTAACAAATTACGTATTTAGATATGATACTTGAAAACGATAGTTTTCACCTTCTTGATACATATATTAGACTGAGTCTCGCCGAATTTCAATACTTCAGGCAATAAATTGGGATGAACATTTTGTTGACAAATAGGTACTTCAATTATCAAAAGCAAATGCGCATTATTATATGCTGAATCAGTGACGTACACTTTGCTCAAAAGCTAAACATTCAATAGCTGATTAGTTTATATACTGATTGTATTAATGTGTATTAATTACAGTATAAATACACATTATTTACTTTCGAATCACTTGGAAGGTCTTCTTTAATATCCCAATGCATTGAGACAATATTGTGGGTTGCATTCCTTTTTGTAATGGTATAATTCAATGCATTAACGTACTTTTCGTTCAAATACCGAACTTGAGTATCAATAACTTTAACCTTAAAAATAATAATCCAGTTGGTTAAAAGAAAGGTCTACTATAATTTATATAAATTAAATGTGCGAAAATGTAAGCAAATGTATATAAATTTGAAAAGAACGCGAATATTCATTGAACTCTTTTTTTAAGAATAAATATTTAATGTTCGAATCTAGGTCTGTCAATTAGTATGTTCGACAACTAATGTGTGAAGTTGTCTTTTGTAGGTTATTGATTTAACTGTTCTGTTTTGATGTGCCTCAATGTGTCAATAATTTAGCGCTAAGAATATTATATATTTTATTATAGGTTATACCAGAATGAGCCACATGCGAAGATTCTTTTGAAGGGACATGTTTCAGATATATGTACCAAAATTAAACTTTTTGACGTTGTTAAGAATTTGGATATGGAAGCAGCGAACTACGACATCGAATTTTTGAAAAATATTATAGAAAGAGCATGGGGATCGCAAGCACCTACCAATGGACTATCTCTCGTAAAATCTTATGTCAGAAATAAGTTACAAGCTTCGAGAGATAACAAGGAGTTACCCTTTCCAGAAAGTGGCAAAGGCTACCGGATTATTAAGGTAAGTTTCTTATTAGTAAACATGAACATACATACACGCACATGCCCGCGACAAGCCAGTACAGAGAGGCCGGCCTCTCTCCCTGGCTTGCAAAAAAGCTCGCACATACACACACACACGCACGCATGCACACACATACGCACGCACACACTCACACATTCACCCGCCACAATCCAGTACAGAGAGGCCGGCCTCTCACCCTGGCTTGCAAAAAAGCTCACACATACGCACGCATTCGCCCGCGACAAGCCAGTACAGAGAGGCCGGCCTCTGTCCCTGGCATGACAAAAATGCTCGCATACACACGCTCACACAAGCCCGAATTTTCTTTTATAGTGGATGGAGATCGAGAAAATCGACAGATATTCAGCTATCTCATCATACAGGAGCATGAAAGAGATGCTGAATATCTCAATAGAATTTTATGGACGGATGAGGCAACGTATGTACGCACTAGAATGGCTAATGCGCACAATGAACATTACTGGGCTCACAAAAATCCACATTTAGGAAGAGAAGGTAAACAAATTTCTATAATATTTCAATCTAGTTACGTCAAAACCAAGATAAATTTGACAAAAATATATTAAACCAATTATTTCTTTATAAAGATCGTTTCCAGACTTGCTTCGCAGTAAATGTTTGGGTAGGAATGCTCAGTGATCAGCTGATAGGTCCTTGGGAGTTGCCTGCGAGGTTAGACGGGCCCAATTATTTAGCGTTTCTGCAAGACGATTTGCCTCGCCTTCTCGAAGAAACGCTAACCGAAGAGCAACGGCAAAATTTAATTTTTACGCACGATGACGCTCCTGTCCACTTTGCCATCGATGTTCGCGATCATCTGGACCAAGTCTATCCGAACAGATGGATTGGACGAGGAGGACCAACTCCATGGCCAGCGCGCTCCCAAGATATGGATCCATTGGATTATTTCTTTTGGGGATACTCCAAGGAGCAGGTGTACCATAATGGTGCTCCTGAAATGTAGAAGAGTTGCGGCGTCGCATTAGGGAGCAAGCCGACGGTGTACCCCCCGAAAAAATACAACGTGCAACCCACGATATTCTCCGACGTGCACGAGCATGCATTAAAGAAGAAGGAGGCCCCTTTGAGCACTGTAGAAGAGCACCAAGAGTACGAGTAGAACCTTGAAAAATTTTATGAAATTTTATTATTTAATTAAATATATTTATTTATTACATCTATTATTGTTTCTTCTCAAAAAAAAAAACAAAACCTTCAGAGTTAAAAAAATTAATTAGACTCTACAATGGCGAGTACCATAGAGCCCTACAAGAAAATCGCGAAAAGTTACAGTAGTACGTCAGAACTTGGCCGCGGCGCGTCGCAGGAGCTTTCCATCCCGACATCTCTAAAAATTAATCGAGCTTGACTCTCAAAAGGCAACTCGCCTCGTGACCCACGAAAGATTCGTCTACAAAAAGCTCGCAGCTGAGTGTGTGAACTCGGCCGCAGCGCATCGCAGGAGCTTCTTATCGCGTCACCTCGTAAAATTAATCGAAAACGAGCTTGACTCTCGAAGGGCAACTCACCTGGTGACGCGCGATAGATTTAAAGAGGTAAAACTCGCAGGTGAGTGCTTGAACTTGGCCGCAGCGCATCGCAGGAGCTTTTTGTCGCGTCACCTCGTAAAATTAATCGAAAATGAGCTTGACTCTCGAAAGGCAACGCGCCTAGTGATCCGCGAGAGATTTAAAGAGGTAAAACTCGCCGCTGAGTGTTTGAACTCGGCCGCAGCGTATCGCAGGAGCTTTTTATCGCGTCATTACTGAAAAATAATCGAAAACGAGTTTGACTCTCGAAGGGCAATTCGCCTAGTGACCCACGAGAGATTCGTCTAGGCAAAGCTCGCCGCTGAGTGTATGAACTCCGCCGCAGCGTATCGCAGGAGCTTTTTATCGCGAACACCTCTGAAAATTATACGAAATCGTGCTTGACTCTTGAAGAGCAACTCGCCTAGTGACCCACAAGAGATACGTCTAGGTAAATCTCGCAATTGAGTGTTTGAACTCGGCCGCCGAGTATCGCAGGAGATTTCTATCGCGTCATTACTGAAAATTAATCATAATCGAGCTTGACTCTCGAAGGGCAACTCGCATAGTGACTCCATACTTCTTAACGCAGGCTACTCTACTTTATTTTTGACCTGAAAAGCGGGAGAAAAGTAACATATAGATAGATAGATAGATAGATAAGATTTTTATTTCTGTCAGTGCAAAAAGTAATAATACAATATGTAATACATATTTCATCATAATTTTACATATAAACTTAATGCGGTAGTCTCTACATATTTAATTTGTCTCAGTCTTTCTTAGTCTCTCACGTGACGCTCGTCAATAAACACAAATAAATAAATACACCATATAATTCCCTCTTATCTTTTTCCAGCAAATTTACTTTATTTCTCGCAAATACAGGAATTTCTCTTTCCGTGGGTCTCACTCTTCAAATGAATAAAGTGACCACAGTTAAATCGGAAATAAAGTTCTGTATGCGACACGGGAATAAAGCCGACTATTCCCTTGGGTGATTACTGCCCAACCTCTTAAACCCACCGATTAAACCCACCCATGAAAATAAACCTCAGCTTTATTCCCTTGTTGCATAATGTACTATTATTCCGGTATATGCGGGGGTAAAGTATCTTTATTAAACTCATTTTAAAACTTAAAATCCTTCAAAAAGTGGGTTTGATCATTCACGATTCAACCAAAAATCACGAAGATAGCTTTTTTCAATACAAAAGTAACTGCCACAGTTGCAAAATGGCAGAAGTGCAATATTTATATAAAGGAAAACTAAATAATATGAAATATTGTTAAAAAAATTATTAAAATGCACATTTTAGCAATAAAGTCATATTTAGCTCCAAACAACTTTAAATGTACGGGCTTTAAAAAATCTGAAAAAATGCACGACTATTTGACATACTAAAAGAAACATATTTGCCGAAATAAAATTTTCTTTTTTTTATCTCGATTTCCCAGAAATCATCCAAACATATATATAAATGGAAATGTGGTCATATTTAGCTCAGAACAACTTTAAATCTATGAACTTAAACAAATCTGAAAAAATTTACAGGAGTTCTACATACTAGATAAAACATTTTCTCTATGATAAAAAAAAATTTTTTGTTTTCAATTTTCTAGTGAATTATATATATATATATATATATATATATATATATATATATATATATATATATATATATATATATATATATATATATATATATATATATATATATATATATATATATATATATATATATATATATATATATATATATATATATATATATATATTAAAATTTAAATTTAAAATATATATATTAAATTTAAATTTTAAATGTTTAAATTTGTTCGGAGCTAAATATGACCACATTTCCATTTATATCTATGTATGGATGATTCTCTGGAAAATCGAGAACTAAAAAAAAGAAAAATTTATTTCGGCAAAATGTACCTTGTAGTATCTAAAATAGTAATGAATTTTGTCAGATTTTTGTAACCCTCCTGCGCTGAAGTTTATTTTTGTGTATATGGATTAGATCAAATGTAAGTCTGCAACAATATTTTCTGCAAATTTGCTAACTTCTAAATTATAGCTATACTATTTTGCTTCACTTTGAGAGGTTGTAGATGTCCTAACAAAGTAAAGATTTAAAATTTGTGATACAAAATGTATAAAAAAATGACGTGCGGTTTGGACGAGTATACTCAGCTTTCTGCGCAGGAAAGTTAAGCCCATATATTTAAAGTTGTTTGAAACTAAATATGACTTTATTGCTAAAATGTGCTTTTTAATAATCTTTTTAACAATATTTCATATTACATTGATTTCTTTTATATAAATATTGCACTTCTGCCATTTTGCGACGGTGGCAGTTACTTTTGTACTGAATCAAACCCACTTTTTGAAGGATTTTAAGTTTTAAAATGAGATTAATTAATCAAAAGAGACATTAAAAGGTTTTAGAACTATTTTTTATGCAAAATTCAGAAAATTTGCTAAAAAATCCCTTGTTATTATTTTTTTAAAGAGATTTAATTTTGCTGAATAAATGGAGGTTGAAATTTGCTAAATAATCTAAAAAATTACTAAATGCTCATATTTAGCCTTGATCCACTTTGAATCTAAGGGTTTTAAAAAATTTGAAAAAATTGACATATATTTTACATACCAAGAGGAACATTTTTACCGAAGAAATAAAAAAATAAATTTTTTTTATCTCGATTTCCCAGACAATCACCCATATATATATTCAGTAAGATATTATTTTACCTGTGGTTCTAATGCAGTACAATCTCTGTTTTGTATAAGAATCACGCAGGCGATAAAAGTGATACCCAAAAGTTCCTTCATTTTATTTTTTATAGCGCCAGCAGCCAGACACAAAAACTGTAATCACAGAAGTTACTTTTCGATTTTACACTGTAAATGTCTGCAATATTTATAAGGTTCTTATCTTCACTGTTTGTATGTTGATTATTAATAATCAACTAATGTATGTCAAACTAAGTAAAACTTAGATATGCGAAGGAATGACTAATGAAATTGAGTTATTCAATAAGGTAAAGAATGTGCGCAGTGTTATCATACAGTTGATAAATTTGATAAAAAAAATGACTCAATCACCTCATGACCTTGCATGTTTAATAAAAGTATTAAATCTTATTTGTCAAAAAATACTTATACATGAGACATGTCTCGGGCAGTAATAATTTGGGCTGTGATAAACCTCGGGCAGTTATACACTTTAGTTTTTGGCAGTGACAAAAACCATTAGGGTATTCTGACTGTTGTTCTGATCGCATGAACAAATTATTTTGACTAGTAAATAATCCAGTCATACGTGGTGGAAGATCTTATGATGTTAGACATGCTAGGTCATCGAGGATGTGTTGCCGCTGATAATCACCGCCGGAAATTTTCGGTCCCAAATCGTATCATTGCCTGAAGTTCGACTGTAATAACAATGCATCCGGGTAAAACTTCCTTAGCAGAATGCTTTCTTAAAGAGAGGACCTGATTAATCGAGTTAAAGAATCTTATAACGGAAATTCGCATTAAATAAATTAATGGTAAAATTAATTTATGATTTCAGGCTAGGTTTCTGAATAGCCATAAAAGAAATAGTTCGAATAAAACTGACTCCAATATTTACGTCTATTTTATATTTTTTAAGCATTTATATTGTAAGCAGTGCTAAAAACTTAATTTCAATTTGCTAAAATAACTATTTTCGAAAAAATTTATATATTCTTCAAGTCGAAAGAAAATCACGAGCATTTTAACAATTCATGTCTATCTTTTATATACCTACATCGTCAATATAAACTGCAAAAAAAATTGTTGTTTCCTTGTGAAATAGACATTTGCAGGGAGAGGTAAAAACGAAAAATAAACCTATCAAATTATAATCTAATCAAACTCTCAAAATTGAATCAATTGGAAATCAAAACTGAATACTTCTTTGGCGATTTAACGCTAAAATAACTAAATCTCGAATAAATCTATGTTTTCTAAAATCGAAGTAGTCAATGTGTACCCTTCGGCTGAATGTGAAACATCCCAACGCTGCCCTTACGTTTCTTACAAGCTTTTCGAGAAAACTTTCTCAAGATAAAGTAGATGCCTAATTTTCGCGCCTTGTACAAAATTCTTTCTCGTTCTAAAATATTCTAGCTATTATATCGATATTTCGCAGCTTACGCTCGTCTAAAATTTAATAACTAACTAATTAACATTACTATTTTACAAATATTCTTTAAAAATTATGCTGCTTCTATTGTTCTTTCTATACCTAGACTTTAAGTTCGTCTCGCTTTAACTTACAAAGCTAAATAATATTAACACCATAACAGTTATGCTAATTTGAAAACATTGTTTAATAAGGTTACAAGTACAGCTTCAAACTGCAAATCATACCATATTGTAGTATAACACATTCATAAATAATGTGAAAATATTATAAAAACACCAAAATACTTCTCTGTGTTACATTATTTTATGCGACTGTAAAAACAAACAATTATAATAAGATAATTTTTATTATATATGTCCAAAATAAATAAGAAGTACCTTGCTGTATGTTGCTACAATATTTCTCTGCTTTGCATTCTTTCATACGTCTGTCAAGAAAACAAATAAAGTACAGTGAGTTTTAAATGGATTGGAAATACCGCTACTTGGTTAATATTAAGAAAAGATTTCATATCTAGTAGATTGGCAGAAATAGTATGGACCTTTAGTACATCGATTTAAACCATTAGGTTGAACATGCTGATGCACTATTTCAGGCTCGATAACGGGCTCATTAGTTATGTACAGATTCAAAGACACTTTTATACGAGTAATTGAATGATTATAATTTTATTAAAAATGAAACCGATTATTAACTAATGTACCCTGGTAGAAAATTAACGAGTCGAATTACTTAAGATATCAACGATTAGCTAATCTCGTTAGCTAATCTTAACTAATATTAAGGATAAAATCAAGCTTAGGATTCGCTAAGAGATCTAAATTATACAGATAAAAAAATTGCAGTATATAATTAAAAATATTTTTTATTTATCACGTATATCAAATCAAAAGCGCATGCTCCAATTTAATTCTCAGCAAAATACAGCAGACCATTACACCGCGTCGCATATTTAAATCGGAGTTGCAATTTATTTCGGAGTCTCATCATTGGATTACACGTGATTGTTTTTTGTGTTAAAAACTCTAATTTATTTATATTGTTAATTTTTTAAAGCAATTGAGTAATTTATTAACTATAATTGTTAGCAAACGCAATATTTTCAAAAAATATAAATCATTTAATAACCTAAAAATCATGTAACGATCAACGGACTATAACCATTAATAGTGTCATATATCTAACTAATATAGATGTTAAGAGTACAAAAAAACATGAAACTAAAAAAAATTGACCCAAAAACCCCTCGCGCGACTTAGAATTGAACGTTTTAAAGTAAACGTTCTTCAGACGAAACGAACAAACTTATATATATTTTGTGTAGAATTGTTGTTCGCAAAAGCGCGAAAACGTTTTACTTCACAATAACCCGGGATATTTATTTACAAAGTGGGGATAGATTTGAAAGCTGAATGTACATACATTTTAATCATTTATAATTAAACACTTATTATCAAATAGTTACTCTGATAACTAAACTTAATCGATTCATTATTAAATTACTTCTGAATATATTTTTTAAATTAATGAGTTTTTAACTAGTCCGTAACGAAAAAACGTCGCCAGGTACCGGGGTTTTTAGCTAATTCCTTAAGGATATATTAACTAATCCATATAAAATTACTTAAACAATAGCTAAGAACTCCTTAACGTTTCTACCAGGGTATGCAAATAATTTTTATGAAGGTTTTAAAAATGAAGTTTTTTATTTTTATGTTTATCCGCCGATTATTCCGAAACTACTGAACCGATTTGAATAAACTTTTTTTTTAATGAAAGAGGATGATCCCATGGTGGCCTCATTGCATCAGTTTGCCAGTATCGAGCCACTACTACGTCAGTACTGGCGTTTTGTTATGTTCGTCCGCCGATTATCCGGAAACTACTGAACCGATTTGGATAAACTTTTTTTTGAATGGAAGAGGATGATTCCATAGTAGTCCCATTACATTACTGGGTCAGTATCGAGCCAGTACTAGGTCAGTACTGGCATTATGTTATGTTCGTTCATCGATTATTCCGAAGCTAATAAACCGATTTGGATAAACTTTTGGATTTGGATAAATAAAATAAAATTTCGCCGGTACAACTAAAAAGTATAAAATAAAAAATTAAAAAAAAACGAACCGACTTTGACAAATCCTCTAAAAGGAATAAAATAATACTCCATATAAAACTTTTCGATGTCGGCGTCCAATTTCAAACTGATTTATAGTATCCTTTTTATGGGTATAATTTAGAACTTATACTGGATTGGGTCGAAACTCATATACTTATAATGTCCCTAAGTTCAGACCATCGTAACTCAGTTAAATTCGGCGCCGACTTCGAAAAGGTTTATATCAATTATTATTTTAGTCTTTTTAGAGAATTTTTCGAAATCGGTTCGTTCTTTTTTAAAATTTTCTTTTGTATTTGGATTTTCTCTTGTGTTTTACGTAATAAATTTAATATTATTCACTAGCTTGCTGATACTTTTCCCTCTACTTCGGGAGAGTTTTTACGCCTAAGCAAGATATTGATTATCTTTAGTTTGTCCGCGAAATCGCTGTGTTTTTATCTAAAAGCCCCGATTACTCATTCCTTCCTGAATTTACGCTTTATTGTAATATAACAATTTCCAATCTGTTCGCTCGGTGAATTTAGATTTACAACCTCTCAAATTATTGAATTTTTTTGAAGGCATGAGCAAAATGTCTGTAGCCTAGACACCTGTGACAATGTAGCACTACTTTGCATCGTTGCGTTCGACATCGCAGCGGCAACCGGCATCTGCAGGTCTGATGAATATAGCGTCTTGTGGTATCCGTACTTTGTGTTTCTTGGGTTTCTTCTGTGGTTCATTCTTTTCCTGCCTCTGTAGTTGAGGTCGATTTGTCACCTTCGTCTTCTTCTTCGCCTTTCTTAATCTTGCGGT
Organism: Gastracanthus pulcherrimus; assembly: GCA_949152435.1. NCBI lineage: Eukaryota > Metazoa > Arthropoda > Insecta > Hymenoptera > Pteromalidae > Gastracanthus > Gastracanthus pulcherrimus. The sequence goes on from OX424573.1 coordinate 12,810,879, forward strand.
CACAAATTCTCCATTCTGTCTTCTGTTATTTACTGAACGTGTCTGTATATTTTCGTCATGGACTTCTGTGTCGTAGTTACTATTTTTTCCCTGTCCTCTGGTTAGAGTCTCGGTGGAATCTACCCGAAATGATAGGAGTATGTCCTCTTGTTGCTTCCTCAGTTGCTGTAATTCTGCCCTGAAGTTTGCAATAGCCGCAAGTGCTGAAAATATTTCTGGTACGCTGTGTTTCGAACTCTCTCTGTTGTTTGTTTTATTGTTAGAGTCGGTTCGGTAATCGCGTTTAATTCCTGATTCTCATGCGTGTTCGACATATGACTTTTTTGATAGTTTTGTCCGTAACTTTCAAGTCGGTATCAGCAGTTTCAAATTTCACTCTATTAGTGACCATGTACTCAGTTTTATCTTCGCTGATTTCTAATCTTATCTCTTTATCTGTTTCTATTAGTATTTCCCCGCTTTATTCTTTAATATTTTGTGTATGCTAATAATTGCGTTAGGAAGTCATTTAGTATTATTCTTTCATTACCTTCTTGTACAGTCCTAATATAGGTTATGATGCTTCTTCCTTCTAAAACATGCTTTTGATTTTCACCAATGAAAAGGGTCATTTACGTTTGTAAATCCATGCGAAATTGAAAAATCAACTAGCAATTTTCAATAAATCACCAAAAATTCTGCCCATCAACATCGCCCTCCAGATTATCAAACAAGCTCCATTCTAACACTCAAACTCCTGTATCCCACCTCGACATTTACATTTTAATAAAAAAAAAGAGAAAAAGCACCTAAGGCTAATATCCGCCCTCAAACATTCCGCAAAGGACCCTCTCCTCCCGAAATCTCAGCCTCTCCGCGCGCAATAAACGACAATGACCCCGATCTCGCCATTCTCCAAAGTCCCTTGATTAAAAAAAAGAAAGGGAAGAAGGAAGCAGAGCCGAAAGCGCGAACAAGAAGAAGAGACATTCGGCTCTTCGCCGTAATCGAGCGGCCATTTGCGACTGTACCCCCCTACGCGTAAAGGGTCGCGCGCGTGCGTCGATCCGCCTGGTAGAGTCGCGCACGGGGGAGCCGGTAAACTAGTGTCATACTCGGCAAGTAACGACGCAACCGGGCCAATTTCGCCCTCTCTCCCTCTCCGTTTAGCCTCTAATTTTTTTCTCTCTCTCTTGCCGGCCCGTCCGGCTCGGTCATTCGCGTGAGAAATGACTATTCCGAGATTAGTTGGGCAATCACGAGAGAGGGAGACTGCTGCTGCGGTTGGGAGCTCGAGCCGTGCCGTGATAGTAGGAGGGTATTGGTGCGGTTCGCGTAGCCGCGTGAAAAATGACGCGGGAGGATTCGAGCAACGTTCTCCCCTTCTTTATTAAGCGATCCCGCAGCAGTGTTTCTCCCTCTCTCTCTCTCTCTTTCTTACTCGAGGAGTCGACACTTCCTTCCCGTATATATCCTTCCGCGCTCGTCGCTTTTCTCTAGGCTATAGGGTTCTCTTAGTCTCCTTCGTCTTCGTCGTCTTCGTCGTCTACTTCAAGGGGTCTTATCGCACTTGTAACATTTCTCTCTCCATATCCATTTCTCTGGCTGAGCTTTGTGCACGCGGTATCTCTCGCTCGCTCTTTTACTTGAATATAGTGCGAGGTTCGCGTTGATCCGAGCTGCGAGCTGCAGCTAGAAAAGATTATCTCGGGAGATCAGGGAGAGTGGGGAATTGGAGTTTCTATCTTTTTTTTTCTTCGTGCAGGGAAGATTAATTGAATTTTTGGGGTGGATTTGACGATGGAACTCGGTCAAACAATTGATAATTCATTTTTTTTAGGTGAGGAATGTTTTGTGAAAGATTTTTTGCCGGAGTGTGAAGGATAATATACTTTGTCAGTTATCTTACGAGAGATTAGGGTGTGCGAAACTATCTGAGCGATAATTTATACAGGATCAACGTGTAATTTATGTTGACTGTAGTCAATGTTAAAAGTTAAATCTAGAAATAAGTTCAATATTATACAAATATAATATATATATATATTAACTGAGATTTAACAAGTTTAGTATGAATCTTTGCATTGCTTAGTTGTTAGAAAAGGAAAGGGTCCATTGATGGGGAAGGAAGTGATGTAATATCTATTACACAAGTAGCCGAAATATTCGAAAGGAATGCACACGGATTTATAAGATTTCGATCCGTTGAAGGGGAACGTATAAAATCAATACCATTGTTTAGAGCTCATCACTCTTAAATGTGGTGAAAGATGAGGAAAAGGAGGTAAACAAATTTGGAAACATAAGTAGAAATTCCCGAGTGTGGTTAGACTTTATACATTTCTTTAAATGGGACAAATCCATAGATATTATTTTCTTTGTTTCTCCGTGCCCTCAGAAGGGTCAAATTTTGTTTAAACGGCTGTATCTCGGGAACATATTTTACATTATCATATTCACATACGATAGAAAATCTTTTAAATAAATTAATCTAATTAGTGAAAAAGGTAGCTTTTCACTATCTCTTGGCTAAGTTCCTTGCCCAGATATGAGGACATTTATTTCTCGAGAACATTGCGGTTATTTTTTATAATCAAAAAAACGAATTTGTATTTGTTTTTTTTTATTAGATATGAAATCAGATTTTTTTTCTGGTTTTTTAACGATTTTTCTATTTTACGACATTTTGAAATCGATAATGCAATAGGGAACGTGCATGAAAAAATCTATTAAATCCGTCAGATAGAATATCTTTTTTAAGCTATTAACCAGAAAAATATATAGCATTTTAAAATAATATATTAAAACAAAAAATCTCATACTGGAACAGTTTATATAGTTTGAGGAAGTTAAGTGTCAATTAATTGGCAGCCGGTTCTTCCTTAATTTTCTTTAAAAATTGGACTAAATGTAAATAATAATGTCATTTAAAATACCCATATCAAAAATGTTGATATTTTTTCGTTGAATATTGTTCCGTTGAAAATGTTTGCAAAAGAAAACAATCTTGTATTTTGTATAATTTATTATATTAATTGATCTTGATATTTACTCTGCTATAACTATATTTTACAGTATTCTCATTGTCACATATTCTTTTATTGTAATAATTACATTTGATCCACAACGTTGCCTCTAAATGCTCTAATTCTGTTCTGTTTTTAGTAAGTTGTAATAAAATGAGCTTTCACCTGTAACGCTAATAAATAAATAAATATATAAATACATTGATTAATATACCACCAAAACCTTTAATTTTCATGTATCTATAAAACTATAAACCGAAAAAACTATTGAGCCTGAATAGCGAAAAAGATAGCTGAAACAGCGGTTAGCCGATATTAGAATCGGGACAGGAAAAGAAAAAATTGCCGAAGTAGCCAAAAGATCGATATTTAATCCAAAAATGTCACTACTCCGACGAATAAATTTGCTAATCCTCACTCAAAAACTTTGCTCCATTACTTGAATTACTCTAGCTAATACAGCTTTCCGTAATCAAAGCGATGTATATATTTTTCATCATAAATATTTCAACTTCGAATTCTCATTCGCACATCATACGTTCTCTCACCCACCAAATATCCACTTCGTCTTCGCCAAGAAAAGAAAAAACGAAAGTAAAACCTCAATTTTCATAGATTTTCCCTCTATACATCCGCACTTAAATCAGCCACGCACACACGCAGGCCCCCCATACGCGACTCCCCGCCAGGCAAAAACTTTCCCTCGCGCCCGCTCGCCGAGCGTAACGAGCCGCAAGCCAACTTCACCACGTATAAGAAGAAGAAGACGAAGCAGCAGCAGCAGACGAGCTCATCCTCTCTCTCTCTCTCTCTCTCTCTCTCTCTCTTTGCTACGATGATCGAGGGTCTCACGTGCGCCGTGCTCACATCCCCGTGGCAAACTCTCCTCCCCGTAATACAGCGACGGCGCGCGGCGCGCGTGTAATTCGGGAATTTCGGCCCTTTTTGCGCCCAAAAGCGTTTCATAAATATTTGACGAGGCTCGCGCTACTCGTCTGCCGGCATTCTTTTTTTTTTCTTCATCTCCTTCTCCTCTTCTCTCTGCGCCACGGTGCGTGAGCGCGACGCAATATCATCGCGTGCCGAGGGAAACGAACGGGGAAGGATGTGCGCTTTTTTTTTTTCTTTCTCGGGGAGCGATATTTGCTCCTGTAATTCGGCACTTTGGGGTTGCCGGGAGATTTATTAATTCATGCGGCGATCGAGGCACCCCCCGCGAGCACGGATTATGAATGCAGATGAGGCGCGGCTACGGCTGCGCGGTTAGCACCTCGTGGCTGCGTTTTTCTCTTCTTCTGCTGGGGAGGAGTTGTTGGATGCGTGGAGTGGAGGTGAGATTAGGTGGTGTGAAGTGTGATTAGATGGTTTATTAAGAGGTGCGTTGAGGGTTAAGGGAGTTTTACGAGGGTGGGTGGGTAACTGGATGTTATAGGTCTGTTGATTTGGGATGGGACGTGATTTTCGTTGCGCTTTGCTGTGTTCGTATTGATTTTTTGTTTTGTTTTGGAGAAAGACGTGATCTTAGCAGTGCTTTACGGTGAATGTAAAGATGCTGTACGAAAAATCTTCTTTTGGACATTCAAACGGTGTTATCGCTTTTGTCGGATTGATGGCGAATGTTATGAAGTGTATAGTCCACCTTTACATTTTCAGAGACAATATCTCTTTGCCGATTTGAACAAAGCACTGGAAAATAAAGCCCAGTGTCCATAGTTTGTTGTCACGGACTCTAGTTCAATAGATATAGCTTTTCGTTAACACTATTAGTTCAAGCTGGGTACAGAAAATGTGGCCACTTTAAGAAACTTTCGATTCCCAGTAGATATATATATATATTCAGTTTTGGGGCTTCAGAAATTATTGAGACATGTTATTTGAACCGTTTACTCTAATACCTTATGAGTTTCTTTTCAACAATATTCACTCTCTGAATATTAATTAAAGAAGTTCTAGGTCATTAAAAATTGGCCACTTTACCAACAGTATTGGTGAAGTGGCCACCTATCAGTTCCTATGGTAAAGTCGTATAGTAAGTGCTTTGGAAAATTAAGACTAACTTAGCAGAAACTTCTTTTTTTGTGTTACTTAATTATATGGTACCGTATTGTCCGCGGATGTTAGTATTTGAAAGATTAGTATGTCTAGGAATTTTAAAGAGCAACCGTCAGTTTTAATGGCGTCGATTGCCTTTTGCCTTGCAAAGCATTCGTATGGACACTTCACCAACCGATACGCATTAACAAGTTTATTAATAAGTACATCTTAAAGTACATAAAAAAGCTATAACTTTATGTATCGTATGATTTTTTGCTCGTATGCATGTACTGCTAATAAATCAGTGTTTTGAAACTTTCGTGCGTAAACATGACACTATCTTATATCTAGAGGGCGCTAACAACTGGGTTGCCACGTCCCTCAGACAGTTTTTAGATACCATGACTCGGAGGTCTGATGAGGTATTTTTAAGTAAAAATGCTGGTCTTCGAAAGCCTGCACTGAATATTCTCCTATTATTACCAGTTTAAAAAATGTTCATTTAAAGAACTCTTTCTGCGATATTTTGATAAAAGTGACTAGGCATTCGAAAGATTTTGCGAAAATACGTCATTCTTTTTGTCAATCAAAGATATTGAACACATGTATTGGGACCTCTCGGGAATTCGGAAAGCTTTTATTCGGATAATTAATTATTCGGAGGATTAATAATTAGGAGATTAAAAAATTCAGAAAGTTGTTCAGAACATATTTTCCCAATTTTTCACTATCATCAAAAACATTTTCTGAATTTTCGTTTTCCGAATCTTTTAATCACCAAATTTTTAATCCTCCGAATAATTAACTTTCCAAATTCCTGAGGGGTCCCCATATATTGAACTGCGATAATATATTCTCCCATTATTGCCAGTTTCGATGAAAACCGTGATAACGCTTACATACATAAAATTTTGCTTCCGTTTTTATATTGATTAGTTAAACCAAAACTATAACTTTCTATGAAATACGAAATACGAAAGATTATCACAACTTAAAAGTTTCTTTAGCACAGCTCCTACGTACACCTCGTAAACGATTAAGAATACGTTGAGAACCTACAAGGCAATAGGGGAGAACGGGGTAATGCCGGTCACTGGTTAATTCCGGTCACCCTTATATTCAATTATCTAAACATTTTTAGGTAATTATTCGAATAGTATTATGAACGCAACATAAAATGCAATTAATCTAATGTCCAAACAACCTTCTATTAAGTGTTATGAAGGAATTATACATAATCAAAGTTCAGGTCTACATTTCTTATAAGAAATCTGATTTATAAAATAATCTTTTATGCATATTATTTGTTACTTTATGCAGTTATTTTTTTCAACTTTATTAATTTGAACAATCTAAGAATACGAAGTAGTGAAAAAGAAAGTATCAACCTATTGCTTTTTTGTGATTTGAAATTAAATTACTAAGCAGAATTGGGGTAATACCGGTCACAATGTTATTTCTAATGTTATTATGTATAACGCTCCCAAAAGTAAGGCTAAGAAAACGTTGCTAAAGTGGTTTTGCTTGAACAGTGGTTATGTGTTACATATTTCTCTATGTAAGTGCGAATAATAACGCGACTGATCCTATGAAGGTTCATATAACTGAATTAAAGAAATTTTTCACCTATAAAAGTAACTTTTTAATAGTGTCCGGAATTGTACCGAGGCTGACCGGTATTACCCTTTGACGTGGAATAAATCCAGTCAAAATTCTTTTTTTTATTTCGTCTTATAGCTTCGATATCTTACATTTTCATATTAAACCGATAGGAAATATTTAAAGGAAATGGTTTGAAGTAATAAAATAATTATTTAAAGTTAATAAAAAACAATTTAGAAGTGGAAATAACAAGCACGTTTGCTTCTGTGACCGGCAATACCCCGTTCTCCTCTAATAAAATCCGTTAATTTTCCAAAAGTGGAAAATTTTGATTTGTTATAGTCTCGTTCTGCAGGTACAATATTCGTCAAAACGACATACTTTAAAAAAAAATCGACAAAAACGAGTATTGCAGTCCCTTTCGCTTTTCCAGCATAATAACCGAATAAGCGAAAAACACACTTTGCCCGCTAATAACTCACACAATAACAACTGGCTCACGCAAACAGCTAAAAAACAGTTCCAGTTCCACACCACCTACGCAACCGAAGGCAACGAACCCCACGCATCCCATTGAAGCCCCCCCCCCCCCACGATGGCATAATGCAACAACACCATCAGCAGCGCACCGCTAAAATTTTGCATTTCGCTTCGCATAAAAAGCGCGTCTCTCGCGAGTATCGCTCGTTCGTCCGTTATAATAATGCAGTCGGACGCGGGCAATCATCGCCGCGCTTGTTACACTGCTCGCAACAGGCGCGCTGCTGCAGCCTTCCCCTAGGGGACAGAGATAGAAGAGAAAGAGAGAGAGAGAGAACGAGCTGAAGTAGTTTAACATGTCGCGCGCGGTTCGTTCAATTGCCCGACGTCGCTACTGTTTGTTATACGTCAACGACACCATCGACCCGCGCGAGCCCTTTTCGCTATGCTACGCTACGTTTGGATGCACGTATCGTATGTGCATGTGCGCGAATCGTCCAGGATGGAAAGGGGATGGGGGTGGGAAATCCGTGTGCCTACCTGGGCGAGCGAGCGGACAGCGGTGCTCCGTCTTCGTGTCCGAAAGTTCGGGGTGGGACGCGCGCGTATGTATGTATATATATTTATATATATATATACACATATATATATATATATATATATATATATATATATATATACGTTTGGCTTGTAATTAATTGCGTGAGGTAGAAGGGTGTTGGTGGAGTGAGGGCTTTGAATTTTGGATTTTTGGAGAGGGTTTCGGGGAGTTTATGGGAGGGAGACTTTGAGTTGGCGAAGAGGAAAGTGTTATGAGAAATTTGATTTTGAAGAGTATAGTGAGTGGTTTGATACTTTGTTGCTCAGGCCTAGAAAACAGCTAAAAGAATTTTTTCATTTAGTTCCTAGTGGAGATAATCACAGTAAAAAGGATTACTTGTTTTAAGAAGAAAATTTTCTTAAAATCAGATGCAACAAATTTAAGAACCCTTTTTTATATATATATATATATATATATATATATATACACATAATAGGAAATTGCATAATAGGAGTATTGCATAATAGGAATATTGCAAGGCATACTGAAAAGCTTCTTATTTTAAGAAATTTATTTTCTTATTTTAAGAACCTTGGTCGCATTGTTTACATCCGAAAAATGTGAGGTTAGGTTTTTGCCTTTATTGGTTCCTTTCAGATTCTACAAAACTTCAAGTGTTAAAAGCTGTTTAAAAAAGATTATACATGTTTAAAAATGATCTACTAAACTTTGAATACCATTGATTTTCTAATTTCAAAAATATCGTATGGTCTTTGTCTCGCATATCCCCGCCGAAAGTCAATAGTTTCCTGAATTTTGTGACGACTACGAGATCGCGCGAAATAAGTAAATTTCATTTCTTAATATAAGAAACTACGTTTCTTCCTTTCTTATTTTATAAAAGTTTCTTATTTTAAGTAATTTATTTTTCTTAAAATAAGTAATGCATTCTTATTTTAAGTAATTTATTTTTCTTAAAATATGTAATGCATTCTTATTTTAAGTAATTTATTTTTCTTAAAATAAGTAATGCATTCTCATTTTAAGTAATAGATTTTTCTTAAAATAATGCATTCTTATTTTAAGTAATATATTTTTCTTAAAATAATGCATTTTTATTTTAAGTACAGATTTATTAAAACAAGTAAAATGTATGATTTCATTACGTGTTTTAAGACTGAAAAAATTTTAAGATGCAACAAAAAAAGTAATCCTTTTTAAAGTGATCTTATGTCTGAAAATATGAGTAAATGCGAATACATTTATACGCATATTAAAAAATGTGATAGAACGTGATAAAATGTGAATTTTTGTATTATATGGAACGTAACGCTAATTTTTTTATATACAAACTTTTTCTCACCGGATTCACAGATCTTTGAACAATAATACTATTAATATTAAAATATTACAGTTTATTTCATTCGGATAAAAAACATGTCATTTAACATATTAGTTTCAATTTCATTATTGTCAAGGGGCACGGTAGCGTCACGATGGCAATCATATGTATTACAAGATATTATATTAAGGGTAAGTGAAAGGGTACTTATCAAACATATTTTCTGAATCCAGATAATAACAAACGGTATACTAAACCGTTTTTAAAAAATTTAAATTTCTTTTACATAGATCTTTGTCATAACACTCCCATTTACTTACACAACAATACACCTGCAATTAAATCTTATTGGTATCCAATGCAGGCACACTTCCCTACTCGCTTAATTTTAAAAAGAATCACTGAATTAAATATCTAATGCACCGAACGATATAGAATCCAACTCATAAAAGCGCAACGAGATAACCACACCCGCGTTAACCGATAAAAAATTTCAAATTAATAAAACCAAAAACAAACGATTTCTGCTCGTGGCAGCATCCAAGCTACAATGTCGCAACTCGCGATACTCTCCCTCCCCTCTTCGCCATTCACAACAAAAAAAACAAAACGCTCGCCCATCACAACGGCGCGTCGCTGCCGCGAAATCCAGAGAGGCGCATAAATCGCAGCGGCGATCAAACCGCCGTTCGCTCCCTCACACACACGCGCGCGTTAATCTTAATAAAAAGGAAGCCCCAGCTCCGGCCGTGCGAAAAATGGCCGTCATTCAAACACGTCTGTATCGCCGAGTGCGGACCGCGATTTTCCCAATCTCAATCGAGAGCTCGAAAGCTCTCTGGCGCTGCTAGCTGCAAGCCGCAGAAGCGCGGTGCCGCTTTGTTCTTCCGTTGTGGAGCGCAAGCTCTCGTGTGGAGTAGTTACCCAGAGTGGTGTAGTATTATTATGCGACCGAATGCAGGGAAATGCGGTGTGCGCGCGGTGCGTGCTTGCGGGGCTGCAGATAACGCGCGCGCATGGTGGTCTTCCCTTTTGAGCAGAGCCTTTTGTTGCTTGACGAATTTTCGGTGTCGATGGCCGGCAGCTGGTTCTTCGGGTGGTTGACTCGGTGAGGACGTACGATAGTGTGTTTTGGTGCCATGAGATTTAAAAAATTTTTTTTTAATGATAAATCGCTTCAGGGTTGTAAAATTGTGCGGTTTGAAGGTGACGTGATACGTGTATGACTGGAGTTAAAATAATGAAATGTCTTTAATTTATTAAAATAAAGTTAAACTGCAAAACCACGAAAATATTAGAGAAATTTTCTTTTACTAAAATCTTTACTTGATTTATAATCCACTAATACTATTACTATTTCAGAATGATTCTATTAAATGAAAGGGTTTTTTCATCGAAAAAAACGCTCGTTCTTAATGATTTAAAAAAGAGCAGCGAGAAATTAAAAATATCCGTTATTAAAAAAGTAATTGTAATGATGCTGCTGAAAACCGTCACGTTAAACCGTCACACGAAAAAGCGCGTGAATTTACTACGATGTGGAGAAGTGGAAAAAGGGGTAGGGGGAATTTAGAGAGGACAATTAATTATTTAACAAAATAATGATATGTGCGTCATCCTAAAACCATTGCGAGGAAACCGTTAATCGTCATATAGATATACGTGCGAGCTTACTATGATAGCGCTTAAGGGGTCAATGGGAAAGGAGTGGGGCATAGGAGGGTAAAGGGGGAACATAGAGTAGAATTCTCTCGACAAAAAGTGACATCATGGTCATGTTAAATACTGTTACGCAAATACGTGCGTTTACTACAACGTAGTGCTTAGAGGGTTAACGGGGATGGTATGGTCACGGTGGAAGCGTAATAAAGGTAAAAAGGGGAAGGGGTATAGAAACCGAGGTAGCGTAATATAGGAACGTGGAGGAGAAAAGAGAATAAGCACATGATTAGCGCCAATTCTTGTAATAAATAAATGGCTAAAATCATGTCTGCAGCAATAGGTAAGCATTCGACGACGCACTAATAACGTCTATATTTCGTTTGTATACAGAGTAACCTATTTATTTCAAAATTCAAAGGAAAATATTTCTTCTGATTATAGAGGTTTTGCATTTATACAAGGGTGGTTCGATAAGTAACTTGATTAGATATTAAATAAAAAAAACTGAGTTGTTTAATGGGAAGTTCAACACACTTAGCCCAACGTTTTCCCAGGTTATGGATTCCTTCCCTGAAGTGGTTTTCTTCAAGGCCTTCAAACTATTTATTTACGGCCTGGATGACTTCTTCGTTGTTGCTAAATTTTTGTCCAGCCAAGAAAGTTTTCAGTTTTGGGAACAGATGGAAGTCCGAAGAAGCCAAGTCGGCTGAATAGGCTGTGTACGGAAGTATTTCGAAGCGAAGTTCACTTAATTTTTGCCGAGCGACAAGGCTTGGGTGAGCTGCTGCGTTGTCGTGGTGGAACAACACCTTCTTTTTGATCATTCCCGGGCGCTTCTCCAAAATTGCTATCTTTAGTTTGTCCAAAAGAGATGCGTAGTATTCGCCCATGATAGTTCCCTTTTCGAGATAGTCAATGAAGAGAATTCCTTTTACATCCCTAAAGACTGACATCATAACCTTACCGGCCGAGGGGACGCTTTTCGCCTTTTTCGGAGCTGGTTCATCGCGTGTAGTCCACTGTTTCGACTGTTGTTTTCTTTCCGAAGTATAGTGATGAGTCCAAGTTTCGTTCATTGTTACAAAACACCGCAAGAAATTTGTTGTATTGTTCTTGAATCGTTGCAAACATTCGGCAGATGTGCGCATGCGATTTCGTTTTTGCTCCGGAGTGAGCAAATGCGGCACCCATCTTGCGCATAGTTTTTTCATATGCAATTCATTATGCAAAATAAAATGTACCCAGTCAACTGAGATGCCTGTGGTCTCTGCTATCTCACGCACTTTCACTCGCCTGTCGGTCTATACGATATCGTGTACTTTGTCAATGTTTTCTGGAGTCACAGCAGAGTTCGGAGCCTCAGGACGTGGTGCATCTTCGATGCTTCTCCTGCCTCGCTTGAATTCATTTAACCAAAGCCTTACAGTCTCATAAGAAGGATACGATGCATCCAATGTAGGTGCGATTCTCTCGTGAATTTCCTTCGCGTTTTTGCCTTACAGAAAAAAGAATTGAATAACACCACGGATTCCAATTTTATCCATTGTTTACTTCCACTCAAAACACTTATGTTCAAGCAATTGCCAAACAATGATCTACTGTTAGAATGGCTTGTAACTATAGAGATTTTATACTAAGAGAGCAAGCTTCAAAATCACATACACAGATGTTGCTGGCGCCTCCTTTTAATACGCGAACCAAGTTACTTAGTGAATTACCCTCTTAGAGCTTTTCTAAGTCAAGCAGGGAAATTTAAAATTATAGAGGTTTATACTGTATGCTTCATTGAATAAACTTGATACCTTAGTTTTAATTACTTAAAAATATTGTCTAATATGTATTAGGTGGAATTATGTTTTTAGGTTTAATTTGTGCAACTATATTTTTACTCAATAACATGTTATGTACTTATTATTCCTATAAATTACATTTTTACTGAACGCATAAGAAAATTTCGAAGTATAGAGATTAAAATATTAAATTTGCAGGACTAAATATTATTGTATTCTTAATAGAAAAATCGAATAATCTTTCTATTTTTTCGAATACTACACATTTTGTGAAAGGATATGATTTCCAATTTCAGAGATTTTTGAAGTATAGATAGAGGTTCTAAATTTTCAATGAAGACGGTTTCACTGTGAATATCCATATAACTCAAATGATGAAAGCTACAGGATAATTTTTGTTGGAAAAGGATCTCCATGCACTAAACATCAAAGTCAGTCGCATCAAACTCTTCACTTACCCAGAACACTCAAATTATCTCTCAAAATACTTACACAAAAGCTCGCTCCCCATAAACACCTCTATCTCTCTTCGTCTTCCTCTTCACTATACATAAAGTAACGACAAACTCTAATACCACACTCAGCTCGCGCGCGAAAACTTCCAGTATACACACCTTCCCAGAATCTTCATTCTTCAACAACGACAAATCCGACGGGTGAAGCGGATGCGTCCTCCTCTACAAGAGGGTTAAAACATCTCTCTCTCTATCTCTCTCTCTCTTTCTCTCTCTCTCTCTCTCTCTCACACACACATACACACCCTCTCCCTGTAGAATCCCACGACGTCTTGGCCAAAGTTTCGCGCTATCGCGAGCACCGGCAAGAAGCAGCCGACTCCGGGGCAAAGGAAGGCAGAAGACGTTAATATCGGCGAGCCCTGTCGTGCGGTTGACGCGCTAATCCCGACGTTGCTCGGGCCCTTCCACCGTGCCCTGTCTCTGCTCGCGAGTGGAGAAAACGTATGCGCGCTCGCGCGCGCGTCGCGAGGCCATAAATCTCGAGGGCGCGAAACTCGGGGGAGCGAGCGCCCCGATTAACCCGGCCAATTAGTATCGCGCTAGTACTGGAGAGTGGAGCTGGGAGACACGCGTTAAAGAGCCGTGCTTGGAGGAGAAGAGAATCTGCTGGATGATTGTTGCGCTGTTGCGGCGGTGGTTGAGACTTTCTTCTTGCGAGACTGCTTGGTTGCGCTTGTTCGGTAGTTGGCTTTGCTTCCTAAAAGAGGGAGCTTCGTAACGGTACTTGTTTAATTCTTTTTAATCAATCAATCAATTTTTGTTCACGTTATAAGTGAATTTTTATGAGAAAGGTGATTTTTTTGCTGTAAACGGCAAAACAACAAACAGAAGATATAATAGAGAAAGAAGGTTTAATATCATTGTTGGAATAAATATATATATTTTTTTACGTAAAACTAGATTATATGAGTTAGAGAGTTTGAATAAGATACTTCCAGAAAATATACGTTGTGTATGGGTGCGTGCATGGACGCGCGTGTTTGTGTGTATGTAGGTGTGCATGTGTGAGTGAGTGTATGAATGGATGTTGATCAACATTACTCTGAATATACACGGTGAAAATTAATGATTCGGAGCTGATTTTTTTGTTTTTTTTTTACGAAAGGCGGCTCAAAAATATTTTTCTTTTATTTTTCGATGCGTTTTAATTTTTTTTGCGGTTTTTCGATTTTTGAGTTTTAGTTTTTCGAGTTTTTTGATACCTTAGAAATAGTATCATCGATTAAGTGATAATTAAATTGAAAAAGCATAAAATTAATTATCTTTTCCGACCCGAAATTTTGAATGAGCTATTTCCCTTGTTTTGATAGTCATGAAATCGTCTTTCTTTTCAAACGCTTATATCTGTGAAATTTAAGAAGGATAATTTTTGAAAAAAATCGAGATGGTTAGGAATATGGAGAAGAATATTCTGTAATATTTTTGAGACTTCATCTTTTTCTTTTGAAGAGAAAACAGTCTCTTTGTAAAAAAGATCGATTTTAGTCAGCTGCGAATACTGGAGTAAATCGGCAGCATTTGATCTGAAACTTTCCAAAAGGTAGCTTTTTACTATCTCTTGAATGAGCTCTTTGTGTCGATTACAACGACCTTTATACTTCGAGATATTTGAGGTTATGTATTTTTAAATTTTTTTTTATCGTTATATCTCGAGAATAGCACGGTCATGTTTTACCAAACAGGGTTGTTTTTTTTCATTTTTTAATGAAGATTCGAAATTAAAAAAAAATTTTATCTATCTTTTACAACCGTCAATTTTGGATAGGCACTTTCCCTTCTTTTGTTATACGCGAAGGAAGTCATATTTTGTTTAAACGGTTATATTTCAGAAATCTATGATGACAAATCGTTTACAAAATTTTAGATGATTAGGAATTCAGTGAATGTACGTACAAACATCTGATTACATTTAATTTAAATATTTAAATAAGTTTAATAAATTACTTACAGAGAAACAGTTGCTGTGATAAGGATTATTATCGTTCAGTAAGTTAAAAAAATAATCTTTTGTCAAACCATCAATAATAAAAAAGCACACCCTTTTTAAGGTATTATTTAGAAAGAGATATAACAAATTAAAATTAATTTATTAGAACAAAGAATTTTATATTGGAACAATTAATTTAGTTTGAGGAAGCTAAGTGCCAATGAATTGGCAGCGCAATTATTTCATTTAGAGTGTATCGGCACTTGAATTAGCGAGTTTATGATTAGAAAACGCATACAATAGAAATATCAGAATTAGTTCGATGAACGTTCGGAACTTCAACGACATAAATAATTTTGTATTCATAACTACATAATAATATCTATTACACGTAATATTTTACGGGTAGATCGGCAAGTGATTATATTACTGTGCAGATTTTGGTTAGTTTAAGTTTGGTAATATGGTTAATTTTCTAGATACAATTTAACATTTTCCAAAAGTATTTTATAAAAAAGGAAAAGTTCTACCTAAAATGCATATTGTTTAATAACTAATGCTTTAAAAACATTCAGAGTCTCTGGTTTGTCCTACTGTGGCTTTGCACTTGTAATTACTGTGCATAGATTTCGCAGATTCGGATTCCGCAGTCTTACCGGCATAGGCATCGTGCGTTTTACCGCGGTCGACTTCTTTTATAAGTACAAAAATATAAAAGAAAATAGGTTTTTCCTCGTCAACTAAACATTTTATAAAGGTTGTTTATTTAAAAGTCATATTTTTATCTAAATTCACGGTGGTACCCACACGGACACGGAGTGCGCAGTCACGGATTTTGATGAAACTTTAGGGATCGTTTTCTGATACCTAAAAACGAAGCCCAATACTCGTGATTTTCTGCAATGGGCATTTGTACGGTAGATACGGCAAATTTCATTAACGTTGATAGTATATCTATATATATATTATTTTTAGCATTGTCCAGATGAGTAATGCCAATGTTTTTTGGCTCTATCTCAGATTTAAAGACCCAATGGATAAAACTACTATGTGCTTCATTTTTAGGTTCCAAAAGTCGATCCCCAAAGTTTCATCAAAATCCAAGTCCCGGACTCCGTGGTCTTTCCTTATTAGCACCCTAGCGGACTCTGAGTTTCTTTCTCCTAGACGAATATTCACTCCATATTCTCCCGAAACATGTAACAGGTGCAATTCTTCTAAAATAGTATATTAAGCATCTAGGGAGGAAAAGTATTGGCTATGGGGTAACCATGTCTCCTCCCGTGGTGCGTATACTACTTTTCACCATACCCGGACCGAAAATGATACATTTCGTTTCGGAACCGGGAGGAAATGTGGTGCCTTCGACCAGGGTATGGTGAAAAATACCAAAATCTCTGCCACGTCCCTCCATCCCTCCATCCCTCACAAAGAAAAAAGCAAACAAACGATTCCAATTCCCATCCCCACGCATCCCTATGACTCGTGTGCTTCGCACCGCTGGCAAATCTACGCACACATACGCCGCGCGTAATCGACGTCGTTCAAGCCTTTACCCCGCGCGCATGCAGGTATAACGCAGGGGGGTGGGGGTGAAGCCGAGTGGCAAATAGCTCGCGCAAAACAGACGTATACACAGGGACACGGCGCGAGGATATCCCCACGGGGGCGGCGCGAACGAACGAGCTCCTGCGCGCAAAAACATTAATCACCCAGCCACTTGTTATCCCGGATAGACGTTAAGCCGTTATTACACTTCCGGCACGGCGAGCTTTGTTTATTTCGGGCGGTTCCCGTGGAAATTCGCGGCGGCCACGCGAAAGGGTGATGCTGGTGGTACAGGATCGCCGAGATGTGGAGTTTTGTATAAGGGCGCGATGAAAGTTAAGGGCGGGTATTGGGTAATCTTTCTTCTTTTTTTCGTTTTGGGGAAGGGGGAGGATGAGGAATGATGATTGAGATTTAGATTGGGTGTTATTTTGTAAATCGTGTTTGGGTGCTGAGTTTTTGAGGGGGTCGCACGTCTTTACGATGTTTTTTTTATGCAGGTAACAATAAACCTTTATTAATTACAGTATTAAAAACGAAATATGTTTAGTGTATGATCAAATTCTTACAAATTCATCATTGACGGGATCTCTAACCGCCTGACATGTTTGATTAGTTTTATTTAGGTTCTCCATGAGCTTTATCTTGATGTTATTTAGGTAACTGAAAGTTTTAATTTAAAATTTAATTAGAAGACTGAAAGTAGTACATTGGTTAAAATTCACATGTTTTGATACTTATATAATATTACTTTCACAATGATGACAATTATAGGTAATTTAAATAGCTTCTGATCATGATGACAATTATAGGTAATTTAAATAGCTTCTGATCGTGATGGCAATTATAGTTAATTTAAATAGTTTTTGATCATGATGACATTCAATGCGACAAATTTAAGCACTCGAAAATTCTAGAATTCATCCAACGGTTCAGTGTGCAAGTCACGTGAAAGCAGAGCACGTTCGCAATCAAATATGTCAGGTGACAAGGAAGTTTAAAGGCCTTATCAAGGGAAAATTTGTTTAAAAATGTATCGTAGTTTAACTATTTACTTTTAACTTTTAAATTATTACATTTTTATTTCCCCCACTCCTCTTATTAATATTATAGATGTTATTCATGCATATCTATTCCTACAATATTGCAAATTCAAACTCCGATCACATAGCCGAAAACATTTAGTAAAATTTGCAGGCGTAACTTCGAAAAACTCAGCATCTCGCCCGACTATTTATCAGCCACCCATCAATACTTTTTCCCTTCCCTCCGTTAACTTTCGAAATCCAATTAACGAAAAGATTATAAATTTCCCCCCTCTCTCTAAGAAAATCCAATTCGTTCTAATTGACTCGCGCCGTGCCTCGGCAAAATCTCAATTTCGCTAATGAGATCCGCTAAAAAAACCTAACCTTTTCCCATACATTATATCCTCCTACACCCCCGTTCCTCCTTCTCTATATCCTCTGTGAAAGAAAAGTTTGTCAAAGTCCGGGGCAGTCTTTAACGCGTTTTTTTATACCGCTCGGAATCCGGCGGCCCTCGTCGATCTCGGCCGGGCTCCGCGTGCGCGCGGGAATCGCTCGATAGGCAAATGTAGCGTGAAATTCGCAGCGTGGTACGTCGCGCACGTTCGAATGGGAAAGAGAATGCGCGCGACGCTCGTTGACTGCTCAAATGACTCAAAAGTGCCGTTTTTATCGGTAGGGGGGTGATATAGGTGTCGCAGGGCGGAGGATTTAGGATCGTTCTTGGTGCGTTTTAAGGAGGAATTTATTTTGTATGGATAGGTTGAGATCTGATATAAGGATTGTAGATTGTACTATTGTTTGTGCTGTCTCTCATGCTTAAATCTACCAGCTTTACGTAAGATTTATTATTTACTTAGCGGATTTCTACCCAGGGAAAGCAAATTTCTTGGTGCGGTAAAAGGATATGTTTTAGAAGTAAGAATTTTTTTGTTTGAAGGAAAAATGTAGTAATTTAGAAGGTAACTCTTGTCTGCCTACGGTAAGTAGTAAGCTAGTCAAGTAGCTTGCAGTGAAGTAGAATTTTCTACTTGCTTCCATAAACTGTTTCTCTCGGTGATAATTTACTCAGTAGAGCCCAATACACTTGTTTCATTATGCTGCAATAGTGATCAATGTGTATTCAGTAAAAGAAACAATGATAATAGTTAGAATTATTATGTTACATAATATAAAATTATTTGCTTATCTGAAACGTTCTTTTTTTTCTTTTTCTTACACTCAGAGAAATGTCCCTTTGCATCAAGAGGAAATAATCTTGAATAAGTAGCCAAGAAAAAATTCTGTTTGAACTAAAATGATTCTTCTTGTTTCAAGAAGAATATTTCTTCTTCTAAATGAATCGTCTTACTACAAGAAAAATTCATTCTGGATACAAATTCTTGTGGTAAGAGGATTCATTTAACACTTTGTTGCACAGGTTATATTTATGACACCTTTGTGTACATCGCTGTATGTCTCTTAAATTTTAGTTTTCAGGTTTCTTGTCATGAAATAAATCATTTTAGGATCCATGGATATTACTGTATAAATCAGTCATGCTTTATATAACAATTATATTGCATTAGTTATTGGTTATAAACAAATTAAATGGAAAAAATACGACATTTTTCGATAAAAATTCGTGCAACAAAGGGTTAAAAGAAAACAGATTCTTCTTGAACCAAGAAGAATCATTTTGGTTCAAACAGAATATCCTTTTGGCTACTTATTCAAGATTTTTTCCTCTGCTGCAAAAGGACATTTCTCTGAGTGTACAATACTTTTCTCAGTATTGTAATAACACAAAATCTTGTTTTCTTTAATTGCTACCGGCTTCGAAATTACCACGGTATCAGCACCACTCGTATTGAAACAATAAGTAATTAGATAAGAAGCAAACTCTTAGATTTACATAATCTATTATTTGAACTCATCACACTGCTAAAACAGGCATAGAGCGTTTCTTACACATAAGAATTATACATGTAATTATGCTACACTATTTAGCATTGGTCAAATTATACATAGATATATTTGACCAATGCTAAATTGTGCACAATAATTACGTGTACAATTCTTATGTGTAAGAAACGCACTACGCCATAAAACAGAGATTCGCATAAATCACTTCATCAGAATGATTCTACAATTTCGAAAATGCAAAGCAAGTATCTCTTTAAGCTCCCGGCATCGCCGTCTGCCAGGACAAAAAGCCGCGCGGGATCATAATGCGCGTTTCATTATACCCACTGCGTGCAGCGCGTATTCCAAACGTCAACCCCCTCGAGGGATCTAAAGATGGTAATCCTGGGTGGGCGGTAACGAGATTCATTCCTCCTTCGATTGAGAAACTTTTCCTCCCCCGGGGGGGGAGTCGCTCCCCGTTGTTACACAGCGACTTCTTAACAGGCGCTTTTTCGCGAACTCGTCGTTTGGGACACTCGCGCGACGAATGTTCCCCGGGATTAGCCCTCCTGTTCCTCTCCGCGCGGTGATTGAAATTTCGCACGGAGCCTGAATTTTAATCCGCTAGGGCCGCTTTGCAGACAAAGAAATACGCACGGGACGAAATAAGGCGCGGGTTCAGCGTCGCGCTTCGTCTAATTATTTCGTGATTATGCATTTTGACGGTTTTTGTTTTGAGTGCGTACTAGGCTGTATCGTGTACATGGAGATGTGCGAACTTTTTGATATGAAATGATATTTTCGAAAACTAATACTAGTGGAAGTAACAATTTGATTGAATGTAGTATATAATTTTTGTAACATCATCAAAGATGTACAAATACACATGTATTCATATGTACATATACATGCACACACATAAAGAACATCCTACTAAAATATTACACAAATGTAGAATAAAATATGATGTTACATTCGCTTGAAATCTTCATTAGAATCATTAAAGATTACCATTTACTGTATGAAAATTACAATTTTATGTAGAAATGGTGAGACTTACTTGCAATCTAGTGCTTTTTATTATGCTTGTAGAAGTTATTGTTAAATTATTATAAGTTTATATTAGAAGCGCAGTTTATAGTATAGTAATAAAAAACCGCTACTAATTCATTGGCACTTAGTTTCCGGAACCTTAGTTAATCATTATACGTACTGCAAATTATATATAGGAATTGTATACAGGAATAATACAATATTATTATTATTATAATTTATTATTATTATATCCTTATAATTATATATAGAAATTTCATATATGAAATTATTTGTTCTAATATATTAATGTGAGCCTCTATTGCTTATTAATAATCTAATTATAGAAAAAAAGTATCATACAAATATAATTTAAATGTCCATGGTTAGTTTAGAAGTTATAACCTATTAAAGAAATAATATTGTTTCCCTGAATAACAAAATAACATTGAGAGCTAATAAAATAAATACTTGTGCTAAAAATATCAGATTTCAAGCTTCTAAATTTTTTACTAAATAAATTAAGTATTGGTTTCGTGCATAACTGGTGGAGCCATCTGCATTGTCATTAAAGTTGAAAAATTTAACATACATCTTATTGGGAGTTTGTAAAAAACTGAGATAATAACAAAAATAAAGTGTTATTTCCTGTTGTTTATCTGCAGTATACAACTGTACAGGTGTAATGTTAATATCATGTACGAAATTACACAAGCAAATTGTTGGAGCTTTATTAAATCGCTTTCTTTTCAATGTATTTTGAGGTTATGCGGTGTGTATATATATCGTAATACATTTACATTTTAACTTTTTTGTTCTTTTTCGCAACCATGGGTGCTTTAGTCGATTTTCTTATCCCCTCCAACCGGACGCACGGAGCGAATACTACATTGTATAAGCTACAAACAAATTATAAGTTTATGTTCACCATTTGCCTCAATAATTTCAAAATACCGTATAATCGAAAAATAGTTATAAAATAAAAACGAATTGATAAATATTTATAAAAATATTTTAATTGAAAAATATAGTGTATGTCTCAAATATTTTTTCTATAATGATTTTAGCATAACATTTTTTACCATCACTAAGTTTTATCACCTTCCTCATCCGGAAGCAGTTCGTATATATTACAATTCAATAATTGCGCATACAATTTGCATGTGTAGCACTCATGTGCATACATACACATATATTATATTAACAACGGCGCATACCCAGGCGCATACGTATAAATACCCGCGTGTATACATGCGCATACTAACATACTAACATGTACATCTGCGTGCATACATTTTGACATCTACTAACACAGACTCACACATATACACACATACGCACATACCCACACACATACTCACACACACACTCACACACATACCGACACACATACACCCACACACACACACACACACACTCATACACAATCACGTACATATACACTCACTCATGCTCGCAGGCATGTAGATTGCAGAGCAAAGGAAGAGAGTGAGGAGGTAAAGTAAACAACAGCAAACTTACGTAAAACTCAGAATCAACAATTCTTTATTCATTACAATTCCAGTGCCATTGCATAAATCTGATGCGGCGACGTGCCGGCGTAAACCGCGTTACCCTCGGAGTCCCTAAAACTCATGATGTCAATTTCCTTGTAGCTCTTGAAACCTATTTTCTCGGCGGCTCTGCGCGAGTACGGCGAGGTGAAGAGTCCGTAGGCGATGTCGAGCTTCTTGCTCCTTCCCCATTCGACCGCCACGCGGGTCATAGCAGTCGCCAAACCTCTCCCTCCGTGCTCGGAATCCACGGCCACGATGATGAGGTGCAGGGCGCTCTCGATCCTGGGAAACAGCTGGAAGAAATCCACGGCACGGTCGGCCACATCCAGGACCGAGCTGAACCACTCGGACAGTATCGTAGATCTGAAAGGATCTTCCTCTGCTGGTGGTGGTGGTCTCGACTTCTCTTCCACCGACATCACGTTTATACCGACGATCTTCTGAGTCGCGCGGTGCAGGGTGACGAAGCACTGTTGACTGTTCACCATGGTCTCGTGCATCTTTCGGAAGTCCTCCTCTATCGTTCGGTTCTCCATGTCGTTGATTTTGTCCCTGTTCTTGGCGAAGTACGTGTTCAGTAGGTATTCCTTCCGGTAGAAATGCTGCATCAGGCAGTCCAGAACTGCTGGTTTCTCGTCATCTCGCGCCTCGCGTATCTCGTAATCTTCCAGCGATTTTTTACTTCCGGTGGATGCATCGATGCACGCCGTGTTGATTAATAGAGAGACGAGTATTGCAAATGTAATTGATGAGGTGCAGCGGAGGTGCGCCATTGCTTGGAACGTGGCAAAGTACGACTGTGGACTGGAGAGACTGTTGCGCGTATCGAAGACAATGAATGTTATACAAAGATGATACTTATCAACATCTGTTAAGTTGGATTTTACGCAATGTTGTAGCTTCTGTGTAAATGATATAGATGTATATACCAGAATTTACATAAAATTTAATTTTATTGATATGAGTAATATTGAGAATATTTTTTACGCTTTATATTAATTATTAATTATGATAAGGAATACATGTACATGCGTGATAATAACTGCTGAGATAACCAGCGTAATAATGGATAATCTATGATAATCATGTATATTCATTTTTTATCTTACTCAACATAAAGCTTATTGTATTCTATTCTATTATTTCGATAGTAAATTACAGCCTTATTCACATTTTTTTAGGTACGACTTATATGACGAATATGACGATATATGACGAAACCCCGCCCCCCCCAAATGCACATTTGCGGGTCTAGAAATCCCAAAAAAAATTCGAATACTTGGGTTGGCCCGTGAGATTGGCCATGTGACTACGTTTTTCTAGCAAATTAGGTCTTTTTACGGTTCTTTATACATAGAAAAAAGAAGGTTTTACTGTGCAGTCAATAACTGTGCACACAAAGGTGGACATTTTTTTCCCCATAAAGTATATAAAAGTAGAATAAAAGACCTTTAATTTCAGTTTTTGTTCATTGAAAGCGGATGTTCCAGTGCAAAGATTATGACCAATTGAATATAGGGTAATAATTCGCAAAAATCTCAGATTCTGCAAAAAAATGGAAAATCCGTCCGGTTTTACCTTATTGTCAATGAATTATTACCCTATTTTCAATTGGGCATAACTTTGCACCGGAACACCCATTTTCAACCAACAAGAACTCAAATTAAACGTCATTTTATCTACTTTTATATACTTTTTATGGAGACATTTTTTTCGTATATATAAAAAACCGTAAAGAACACCTAATTTGCCAGAAAAACATAGTCAAATGTTCAATTTTCATTGTTCAAGCGCGTTTTTCTTCATAATTTGAACAAAAAACAAAATAAAAAATGTTTGGAAATCCGAGCATTCAAATTTTCTTGAATAATTTGAACCTAAAACAAGATAAAAAAGGTTTGAAAATCCGAGCATTCAATTTTTCTTGAATAATTTGAACCTAAAAAAGATAAAAAAGGTTTGGAAACCCGAGCATTCAATTTTTCTTTTGCGATCTCTGGATCGTGCGTGTGTGTGTGTATGTGTGTGTGAGCGCTCGCATGTGTGTATGCATGCGTGTGTGTGTGCGCATGCACTCGCATGTGTGTATGTATGTATGCAACGATAATCGATATACAGTAGAACCTCTCGGCACTGTGAAAGTCGGAACTAGGTATCCCCCGGCACTGTTAATTTGCGCCAATCAGTGTAGAGCACTAGGGCTGTGTCTAGGTTATAATATTAACTTTCCCCTGTTCCTTTTTCATAATCAAATATTGTCAAACAAATTGATTTTCATGCAGTCTTACGAAAAAATACTTTTTACACAAATCTTTTACATAAAATTTTCTATTACATTTTTTTAGTTAGAAAAATTTTTCATTATTTTTTATAATTTTTTGGCTTGAACCTTCGCATGAAACTTTTTCTAGCACATTTTTTCGGTTTAAACCTTTTCATTAACCTTTTCTTGAAACGGCCCTAGAGAAATCACAGTGCCAAGATGCTCCGCCGTCACAGTGCCGGGAGATTCTATTCAAAATTCGCAGTGATAGAAAAACCATACATTCGAAATCAATAAGTATGAATGCAATAACTTTTTATTTTCTTTTTGGCATTCAAATTAGTTTTCAATGATTTTTATTATGAAATCTTCATTTATTCATAGAATAATATAGGTCATTTTAACTAAAAAAATATTTTACTATAGAGGAGATTGGATATATTATATTGAAACACTAAGTATAATGATACACCTGTGATAATTTCAAATAAGCTTATCTTTTGTACTATTTATAAATATCATAATAATAGTTCGAAATAATTTACGATTACATGGATATATATGAAGGCATGAAGAATATGTAATATTTACACAGACACACAAGCGCACGTATATATTCGTATACCTTATATTACTCACAAACAGTTTTAGCAAAAATGTTTTTTAGTATACCAAAGCTTCTCTATGAGAAAGCAAAATGGAGTTTATTTAATAAAAATGCTATGGAAACATAGCACAGTTAAAATCATAAAGAATATTTACAATGTAAACATCTTTTATTTGAATAAAGTTAAAGGTTACCACATTTGGTATTCGTTACGTAAATTATTATTATTATTATTAGATTATTATGGAGTTCATTTAATTAACGATAAAATGCTAAAATATTAGTTTAATTTTAAGATAAATAAACTTTAATTGAATGAAATTTATTGATTTAAATGTGTAAATATAGCAAAAATTCGGACTGTTCAAAGTAGAGATTTTTCATATTTCCCCAAAACTCCAGATTCTAAACATACGTTAAAAAATTTGCTAGTTTTCTTAGTATTTAATTATAATTAGATAAATAGAAAATTATAAAGTTGCTAGTCATTCTTAGATTTTCATTCTCAGTCTTAGATAAAAATCACATATAAATCGTACCCACTCTATTCGTAAAACGTACTCCACCGCGTGAACATTAAATGAATCTTCCATCTAACGACGAACATCCTCAACCCTCATCTTAAGAATCACGAAATGAAGTCGATAGACATACTAATTCTCCGTACTAATAACCAATGAATAATATAAAAATCCACAAAATCCATTCAACCACTCCTCAAAACCCCAAAGAAAACTCATTATAAAATCCTCAATGCTCCCCAACCCCTTACCCCCAAAATCGCATTAAACATCAAAAGCAACCCTTCTGCACCAGGACCTCCTAGGAGCACGTCGCAACCGCAGAGTACTCTCGGCGATCGCGCATCCGCCGTCCATTCACAACAATAGGCCGCGCCACCTATACGCACACCCGCACTTATCTCCACGGCCAACACAATGCTCACTCCCACTAATAGCCTCAAAGCCGGGCGGAAATCGACGCTCGGCCGCGCCGCACAATGAAAAGCGAAAGCACCACCGAGAAAGAGAGAGAGAGAGAAAAAGCTTGCCAGAGTCCCGGAGGCGATTGCCTCGCGGCGCTTTAATTGGCTGCTCTCGCTTTCCGATCTGACGCGCGCTCCGGTAGTAGCAGCGGCAGCCCTTGAAGTGCCGCGCGCGTTGCCCCTCGCGAAAGTGGCTCTATAAATTCTTCGGTAATCTGATTTCGGGCACGGCGAAACGGCCTCGGCTGCAAATCGAAGTTTCTCTCTCTCTCTTTGGTTCTGGGTGTGGAAGAATGAGAGAGAGAGAGTGGAGTCCGGTCGAATAATAGATTCTCCAGCTCGGTGTCTTTTAGCGTGATTTTTTTGCTCTCGCTCTCTCTCGCTATTCGTAACCGGTGTTGCTGCACCCTTGTGTCTATTAACGGGCGGGGCGTATTTCACGCGCAAGTACTTTATATCCTGGCAGCGGGGTTGTGGTGGTGGTTTGTTCCGAGTTTAAGAGAGTGATGGAGTACTGATTGCCGAAACTTTGGAGAATCATTATACTTACTGATAGAAACGCATCTTAAAGTTGTTCGAGACCTTGACATTTTTTGAAAATGTGATATAATAGGATTGTTGTCGTAATATTAAGGTCCGATTATGGTGTAATAATAAACCTCTTTTATTAAAGATAATGTTGGAGGGCTCTGTACCTATTTTTAGCTCAAGACATCGATTATTTTAAGAATTATTGAGGAAAATTGATTCTTAAAATGAAAATGACTGGTTTGAAAATGTTATATGTGAACGGCATTTTGGGATAAAGTTTTGATAAAATTGAGTCTTTTCTTTGTTTGGCAATCAAAAGAAACAATTGACTTAAGAAAATGCTTTAAAAAATGCGTCTTTCAATGTCTAATAAATAAAATGAGACCAGAAGAAAAGAAAAAGAAAATCTAATCAACAGTTTTTATTCTATGTATAATAATGTATATTTTCTGAAAATTTTAAAAAGCTTTATTAAAATATAATGAGCAAGCCACTTTTTAAAATTATTAACATTAGTTTCGAAAAACCACGTTTAAAATTCGATTTTGTATGTATCTAATATAAATTGTTTTACTTGACCGCGTATAACTTTGTTAAAGCTCAAAATTAAGTTTTGATATTTGATAGGACTTAACATATTTTTAAAATTACAAAGATTGAGAAAATATAATTGAATAATGTTCGATACTTTAGCGAAAACACTTTTCGCTCATAATCCTATTTCTAATCATTTTGCATAGATTATTATTAATATTAAATTTATTTCTAAAATAGCTTAACAGTCGAAGCCATTTTCAAACAGTTAAAAATTTTTGTATTTCCTTTTTATTGTTAGATAAATCTAATATGTACTTCTAACAGTAATCGAACTGCATGATTAGAAATGGATACTAAGTGGTTAGAATTGGGGATATTCATATCGTTTGTATGATCGAGACCTTAAGGTGATGCTAAACCCACCCGTCACCACTAATTACGAGGACCCACTTTTTCCATTTAATTTTCAATTTTTAGTAAATATCTCTATGGAACGTTGTTGTCCTAATCGAAAACAATAACTTTTCATAGAGATATTTTCTCAAAATTGAAAATTACGTGAGAAAAGTAGTTCCCGGTATTTACCGATAACAGGAGGTTTAACATCACCTTAATGGTACAATTAATCTCTTCAGGTTAGGTGAAAAATCTCACAAAATTTATTATTTAATTTTAAATAAGCAAAACTATATCTAATAAAAAGTATAAAAAGTATATATATGAGAGTGTTAGAAAGTGCTTAAAACGTTATGCTATTATTATTTATTCTGTTTCTTCTAAAGTTCACATCATATCGACGCCCAATACGAAGAGTAACGCGTTTCAATTTGCTACGAAGAGTATCGCGATTCAGCGTTTGTGGCGAAGAGAAACGCGGTTCGAAGGTTTATAATGAAGCGTAACGCAATTCAAAGATTTAAGAAAATGATTATAACACTAGCCAAATGCATAAAATAGTTTTAAACTTTATGTGTATCCCTTGAAACATGGGTATACCATCCTGATGATAGTACATGTTTAGGGGACAAAACAAGTTCAAGAGATATTTTACATAATTTTTACAAAGTTTGATTAATTTTGGTTCCTGAATCCCGTTAATACTCTTGATACTCATCGTCTTAAATTTTGAAACGCGTTTACTCTTCATATTAGGCGTCGATATTACCCTGTCATCCCATCAACTTTTCACTTGCTCATATGACCTAGAATTATCTTCATATATATTTAAACAATATAATATCGTGCACAAAGAAACTTCTTTGATGAAAATGACCATGATAATCATACAGTAAAGCATAGGTCCTCCCTGTCTACATGGTAAAATTCACACCCCTTCACGTCAAAATTACAACAAATACCATTAAGTTTTACACTCAATCAAGCTGCTCTCTTCCGTAAAGTGACAATACCCCATTGTTACCTACCTTCCCCAATATAACTGCACACATAAACGTACAAAACTACCCCCGCTCCCACCCCAATTACAAAAACTCCTCGCAATCCAGCCCCAACCCTCTCGTCCTCAAAAACTCCTACACCCCTAATCCGCAAACTACCACCTGGAATCCCCTCCTGGCAAACTTCTTCTCCACACATCTCCAATCCGCCGCGGCGTCGTTTCGCAGTCTCAACACTGCTGCGTACCTATAAACGCCTTCGCCGAAGAAACTTTCGCACGTGCCCTCCTGAATTCGACTGCGCGGCGCATCATTGCCCTGCACAACGCCTGTAGCCTGCGGCTCCACCTCCTTCCCGAATGGAAGGGCCGTGCTTCCGTTTCTCGCGTCCACGCGCGCGGGGGGCCGATGGTTATTTCCTATCGGTCACGGCTATTTCGCGCTCGTATGGCTTCTTCTTAATCGAGTCGGGAGCTGTATGGAGGACGGCCGATGCCCTGTAGCTTTTCGATTTTCGCTCGGGATGTGTGTGTGAGTGAGGATGCCACGTAATGTGGTTATACAAGCGGAGTGTGATTCTGGAGGATGGCTCGTCGCGAGGGGTGTAAGGTGCGCGGGGTGGGTGGGTTGTTGTAGCTTATTTTGGAGGCTGATTGGGTAGTTTGGGCGGGGGCTGCAGGGAGAATTGTGAAGTTGATTGTGTTCTTTTCTTGCCTTTGTTCGTTGAGTTAGTTTGGGGTATGGTTTTTAAAGACAAATGAATCGATACTGTTAAATGCTTTGACGAATTTATACTTATCGAATAAATAAGTTGGGTGTATGAGTGGCCTTTGATGGATAATCGGGTAGGTTCTATTTCATTCGGAGATTAAGATATTATTTTCAAATGATTGTTTGGAAAATGAAAGCACCATACTTCTGCATTAAGTGAATAATATACGTAGCACCTGTAGTTTGTTCGAATATGAGACTTTGTATTCGAGATATTATGAGCTATTTTACTCCGAATATACGTTATTTAAGATGATATCGGAGCTGAGGTGGAGTTGGTTTCGGCCGGTCTAAGCATGATTTTTATGTGTATCTTTGACTGCTTATAATTTATAGAAAAACTGAAAGCAGAGTCTCCTAGATATAAATGATATCAATATTATTCTACAAAGAGAAGGCATTCTGTTGCGTTGTTTTTACAAACAATTGGAAATACAAAATATATTTTTTGGTTATGGTTATGTCACCAATTATTTATAATAATGGCTCAACAGAATGACTTTACCTTGCACAGTAGCATTGATATCATTCATATCTGCACGGCTCTTCTTCCAGTCTTTCTTTGCATTTTATATTTGAAAAGTTATTCGTAAAAGATAAAACGGATTTTTAGCTCTTACGTCTCCTTAAGTGAATAAAAGGCAACCTTTTTTGTGTTTACTACTATGCATGTATTTATGTTAGAAAATGAATGACCACGAAAGATAATAAAAGTACGCAGAAAGAGATTTAATTTAAATATGCTTTGTCAAAATATTAGTCTGTTCCAAATTTATTAATAATTGAAGATTATGACTGAAAATACATACGAAATAAACGATTTAAAAGGAGTTAAATTTTCTAGAATATGCATGCACTTTTAGTCACCATCTTGAATTGTTAATATCTTTTAATCAGATTAATATTTTTATATAAAATAAATTAAAGCTCTTTTCATCTACTTTTATAATCTTTTGGATAATATTTCTATTCTCATTTCTACTAAAACTTTTTAATTATCAACCATACAATTATGATCAGTTCTCCAATTACAGCAAGAGTATTCTGCCCGTAAGAAAAAACATTTTACGTGTGAATTTATTGATAGTTTTTAATAGAGCTGCAAGAAACTCAAGATTTTTCTCAAGACCAAGATTGAAGGCAATTTAGCAGTGATACTTATTTAGATAAATATTGCTCAAAATTTTGGAATATTCTACAGACTTTTGACTGTACAGGATAACTACCTTGAATATAAATTTCTTAAGGTACCGATTTTATCTAGTTTATAAAATAGATAAAAGTAAATACAAAAACCAAGAATTTTCAAGATAAGATAAGACAAAACAAACTTCCTGAAGACCAAGTCAAGACTGCCTATGTAGAAATATTTTCGAGATCAAAACAATAATTTCAAAACTATCGTCTTGTCTTGGTCTTGTGTCGTTTCAAACTTTTTAATGTAAACTATCATTTAATTCGCATATATATGAAATGATTTTTCAACTTTTTACATAAAAATATCAAGATTTCAGCGAATATATGGATAGGATATTAGTAATTGGGTATCTACTACATCACTGCGATAAGGAAACATTCATTTAGAGGTATCAACAATGAAATAATGAGAACCGATTTAATCACCAGAAATCGATCCCCCGAGAGATTCATCAAAATCACTTAAATTCAGTCGCAAATCTCCGATCCCTCCCCTCCTCACAACTCAGTCCCCAATACAACCTCCAAATCACGTACATAAAAACCGAACCAACGTCAGCTGGCAAAATTAACTGCCCCGCGCGACCCTCTCGCTTTCTCTCCCACTCTCAGGTCGGCACTCCAAGTAAAAGAAAAGAAAGAGAAAGAAAAACTCCAAGACGAAAACTTTTCTTATCAGCTCCTCGTCAACCCTAAGACTCTCTCTCTCCCTCTCTCACACACACACACTCCAAAAAAGAGAGAACCTATATAATACAGAAAAAAAGTAAAGCGCAAAACCCGTAGTCGAAAGAATTTTGTCGCGCGAGAGGGGTCGGACAGAGCACCACCACCAGGCGCAAGATTTATCGTAAGTGCCGACCGCGCGCGCGGCAGACTCCAAGCGGAATAAAATCAATACACATATATACAGTGCGTACGAGAGGAAGGAAGGAAGGAAGGAAGTGTGTATACGCGGGGCGCTGTCATGCAATTAAGAGGCTCTCGGGCCCGAGCGCGTCTGAAAAATGTGTTTCCGAAGAATGGCGCGAGAGCATGCAGCAGGGCTAAAGTACACTTTTTGGAGGGAGGGGGTCCCTTTTTCTTTTTTTTTATCGCCTTGCGAGCGCCGCCGTCTATCGTCGTGTGTATAAGAGGCGCAGGTTGGGCGCCGCGACGGTATTTATGGGGTAGTGAGGAACAAGCGGATTTTCGGGGCTGGCTGACGATCGCTGGAAGTGGTATGTAGTATGCATTATCAATGAGGTTTTTATGAATGAAAGATATTTTATGGGAATTTAATTATTGGATGTAGAAATTTGAATGCAAATAAAATCATTGAGATAACATTGATATGTTGGTTGTGTTTTAAGAAGAATAGTTTATCCGGATTAAAGAGACTCAGAAAATTTCGTTAGATTTGACAAATTTCTGATTAAAATAAAGAATTTGAATGTGATTATTGTCCATTTTTTTGGTCAGGGTTTTAAGAAATATATTTGCAATAAGTCGCATTTCCAGATTGATAGCCAAAATCTTTATTTTTTTCAAAAATTGTTTAACTCTTAGTACTTTTTAAAATGAATTTAAACCAGAGTTCGGCAAGTATCCGATCGCAAAATATTTTCAGATACTTTACTTATTTTAAAATGTCGAAATGAGGTCTAAAATGTTCCTAAGTACCCCTAAACATGGGGTACCATCCGGATGATATCATATGTTTATGTTTACTCCGGCACATTTAAGACCTATTTTACATATTTTTATACCGGGTATAATTTTATTTTTGGCAATTAAATTTCATATACCATCAAAATGCGTAAATTAGGTCCAAATATGTTCGGACATCCCTAAACATGTGGTATCATTCGAATGGTACCCTATGCTTAGGGTCCTAGCCAAATTTTAGACCACTCTTAGTTAAAATAAGAAAAATATCCGAAAAAAGTATCCGACGGATACTTTTTTCGGATTCTGAGATTTCGACGAAAGTATCCGTCGGATACTTTTTCGCATACTCAGTATCCGACGAAAGCATCCGTCGGATTCTTTTTTCAGATACTCAGTATCCGACCGAAGTATCCATCGGATACTTTTTTAAATCGTGTATATCGGCTTAATTCATAGTGTAAAAAGTTTAGAAATTGATATTTTATTGTTTTCTCTCAATATTTACAGAAAACAGAAAAGAATCCGAAAAAATTTTGCGGTCGAATACTTGCCGAACTCTGATTTAAACTAAACATGTCATGTCGTGAAAAAAAAGGAACAGTAAAGATAAATTCGGTTGCAAAAATTATGAACTTAAAGACATTGTGCCTAGTATACAAATCATCTCGCAGCGGATATAGCTAAAAATTATATGTTGCCAAAAAACATTTTATCTTTCATAATACTTTTCAAACAGAATGAATTATTTGTCGATTTTGCGAGTAAACACTATCTCTAATAAAAAATTGTCTTTTCTAAGACAATTTTTTAAAGAAAATGAAGTGTCATATTTTTCATATTTAGCTTTGTTTTTTCGATTTTCTTGGTAGTTTATAATTTCAAGTTTAATAATGTAAATACTAGTTAGAGGTTCTGACAATAAACAATTGGTTTTAGTTTTGAAAACGATGTTTCTTTTTGTTTGCTAAGGAATTATGTCAATATTTTATTTCTTATACGAAACATATTGATGATCGTGTGCATTCGTGTCACTCGAGCCGATTGTGACGGATCAGTGAATCCGACGCAAAGTATCCCTTCACCGACGCAATAATTCTGAAAAATTTGACTCTTCAAATTTACCGGAATAACAATTCTTTATCACATTCGACCACACTATTCATACCAAGCTCCTATTAATAAACGTTTTCTCTCAAAAAAATAAATCGATTTACAAAAGCAGCATTTTAGCACGGAAAAGTCTGACCCCTCGCGAACCACACACGTCCCACAACATAACGTATGCCTCGCGTCCCCGCGCAAATTTACATGCGGAATTCGCCTCATCCTCTCTGATACGCTTTTTATTAAGCCCCGGGACAATGTGGGTCATCTTTCCACGTCCCCGCGCAGAATCTCACGGAAGTCCTACGCTATTAGATGCATGCACGGAATAGACAATCGCCCGAGTGTCTCTCTCTATCTCTCTCTTCTTCCACCCCTCGGACCAAGCAAAAGTCCCGCAATAACCGAGGAAAATAATAGTTTCGTGCCGCGGGGGGAAAAAGCGTGTTCGTGTAAACCCTCCCTCTCTCCCCTGTCTGCGTAGCATGTTGCGCTTCGGTACTGCCTGCATTACGACGTATGCCTCGTTTCCGGATGATAAATTCTCCTTCCGCGCGCGCGCGCGCGTGTGAGAAAAAATATTTGTCGAGAGCGAGCGATGTTGTACTCGTGACAAAAGCCAGATTCTCCCAAGATGCAGCTATGGGTGAGAGGCAGTGTTGCGTTGGACGAAGGTGAATTATGACGATTATAACGGCATCTGCGCACCAGAGCGTGTAGTACGTGTGTGTGTGTGTATAGGTGGAAGTAGGTACATCTGGTTTTTGTCAGTTTCGGATAATTTACGAAATTGCAGGTGAAATTTATCGACTGCGGTTAGTTATGAGAGTTGCAGGGTACGGAGTTTTTGTGATTCTGGGTGCTTTGGATGATTTTTGTCTTTGTTGGAGTGGACAATGGTAGCTTGTTAGTTATTGTTATTGAAGGTTTTATTTTTGTTATATTGTGGAGAGGTTCGATTACTTGTTGGGTGTAGAAGTTAAATAATGATTGATATTATAGAAAAATAATAATTATTATAATAATAATAATTATAATAATAATAATAATAATTATAATAATAATAATTATAATAATAATAATAATAATTATAATAATAATAATAATTTACTTTGTAAACTTACAAAGAGAGTTCACACCTGCTGGAAACGGCATTCGATAAGGGATCCAGGAAGTAGTTTCTGGTACCTAAAAATGATGTGGCATTATGTATAAAAAACAACTCCCCAAAATTATCGAAATCTTCCAATATCCCAAATTTAGCCTCTAGAGGGTGAGTAATAGTAAACAATGTTGAAAAGTTATGACTTCTAAATATAGACTTTTTATTTGAAAATGTTTTTTTTATTTAATACATTGTAATTTTGCAATAATTCCACGTTTAAAATTTTATATTTTAAATTCTATTGTTAGAAATCGATCGTGTTATCGTAATAGGTTGTTATGGATACAGTACAATGATTTCTTTTTTAAATGACACATTTCATAATCTATTTTCCGATACGTGTATGTTGTACATAATACTGATTCGGTCAGTGTATCGGTTTGCTATCGACGGTACGAAATAATCAGATCAACGTCGGTCAGGTTCTCAAATGGAAATTCAATTATTGAAGTTCGTAAAAGGGACATGTTAATACTTTTAACGAAAAACGTATAGTACTTTCCAAATATAAAATAAACATTCAAATATAGATTTCATAATTTCGTCACCTCTAGAGGAGTGTCAATCTCAATTTAAAATTTAAATTTGTTTCATCAAACCTTACTGTTGAATAATAAATAATTAGAAGTAATGAAGATTGAAGATCAAATTAAAACCGTATAATTATATTATTATACCATTATTCAAAGTTTCAAACAAATATTTTTAGGGTTCTACGAATTCCCTTCGAATAAAATGTGCAGGCTGAACTATCGATTCTCTGTCTAAATCGTATTCTTCGAAATATTTTAATAACCATTTAAAACTTTTAATAAAGATGGATTATGATGTCCTGGTTATCCATAATTCGCTCTATATATTGAATTACAAACGAAATTGTTCACCTCTGTCAGCAAAGCTGAGGCGGGAAATTTGAATTTCTACTAGACTCTGACACCCCCTTTAACCATCAATAATTTCCCACCTTACGTAATCTTTTATTCCACAAAACCCCAATGCCTTCAACCTTTATTTAAAATCAGAGTAATATACACACCTAAATCTTTAAACGCGAGGCCACCGAATAATTCATGGCCCAACAAATGCAAATCGCAGCAGGGTACATATCCCATCGGCGCTTTTTGTATATCTCACCGCGTTCGAACGCTCGTGGAATTTTCGATCGTCCGCGTCCGCTCAAACGCACGCTATTCCATATACGACTCCATTTGGCCCTGGCCGGCAATTAATAATGAACGGCAAATACCCTCTCCGGGGCTTTGTATATATAGGTATCGAAAACCATTTTCCGCAGGAAGGAGCTTCCTACCGGTCCCGCGGGAGGAAAAGACGCGACGGCGTTTCTCCTTCGGTTGTGGTTTCGCCTGTAATACATATATGGCTGATTCCGACGTGTGACTGGTACATTTTTAACATAATAATGGTAGGAGAATCGTCGGTTTTTCGTCCTAGCAGGTAACGAGTGTTTTGAATTTACGATGATTAAATGAGTATAATTTTTTTATAATGTTTTGGGCCGGTGATCAAATTTTAGTAAAAAGGATTAGATATGTCTTTTATTTTCATAATATTTATTGCTATTGCGAGATATGTAACTGACTGTTATACAGAACTGGCATTTCGTTTTAAAATTGCTCTCGTAACTGGTCGACTTAAGGGGCTTACCTAGTATCTTTCCCTGAAAATGAGGTGGATTTTCTGGGATTAAAAAAAATATTGAGCCAAATGTATTTAAATTTTTGGGTTATATTTAATCTTATTTGATACAGTTTAAAAAATGTTTCCACTTCAAAATATTAACTTATCTGGGAGCAGAATCCAAAAAAAAGTAGCCTCACGTATGCAGCTGAAAGTGAAGTCAGAGTGCCTGGAATAAGAAAAAAAAACAAAAAAGACCTTAAACTAGATGAGATTTCCAATACCATGAACTAGGATATTGAAAAAATATTGAAACCGAAAAAAATGTTTATTTTCGCAAAAAACATGCCCGTTTTTTTGCATTGCAAATTGACATCTGTTACCGAATTAAAAATATCCTAGTTCATGGTATGACAAAACATGTACAATACTGACCTAAATTTGTATTTACGTAATCTTCAAATCTCAACAGTTTCTTAAATTCTATTCTACTATTTATAAAATGAATTGTAAGCATTCATAATTATATCGGGGCGAAATAGCGAATGTCATATTTTTTCTTATAGATAGTGCAGTACCAAAATTTTCGCTTAAACCGTCTAGCCGTAATCTATCTTTATGCTATGGTATGTTATGTTATGGTAATCTATTTTAATGCTAATAGGATTAACGTAATTTCGGTCCGAAATTTTGTATAGAATTGCATTCTTTTAAATTATTGGAGCATGAAATGCAGTTTTATACGCCGCAAATTGAAATTTGAACATTTAATACATTTTCACAATTCTAAGTGCCTACGTCCTACCTGCAATAAAACTCCGAGAACATAATTTTTCGCATATTACATACACAACTACCTGCCAAACCCGGACGCAATCCATACCAGTCACCATGGAATCATCCATATACCCCAAATCACCCCCCCCCCTCTCTCGTCTACAAGAATATATCCGCATGTACGTGACTATACACACGAACACGTGCGTCCCTTTTTTTTCCGACCTTTGTTTTCGCTCTCCCGCAACCCCCGGCAAGTCGTCGTAGTGTTGGTGTCCCGAAATTGGCAATCTCAATTACGCGCGGGAATACGGTATTTCACGCTGTTGCTGCACGCCCGTGAGGGGCTAATTATACGAGTGGCCCGCAGTAGTCGGGTGTACGTGTAAGGTGCGCGCGTATACCCATACGCCAAATTGATCTCATTTACTCGGTCGCGGTGCTCGGGAAATCAGGGTTACGCGAGGAATTTCTTCGGAGACTGTCGGCAGGGAGTCACTTATTGGATTGATTGCGTAAGGGACGCGATGCTCATTTTTTGCGCTAAATGTCATTGTGTCGCGCGCGTGTTGGGGGTGTAGGGGAGACCGTGATGGAGAGGAGAGGTATCGATACGCTTAGCGGGGCAATTTATCGGAAGGTGGTTTTGCGCGACGAATATAATTTAGTAATAACATTGGGAATTGGAATGTATGCGTAAAAATAGAATTTTTGTGAGATTTAGGTAGAATAGTATATTATATTAACTAGGTTGAAATGGGGTTTTCTTAAAAATGATCAATTAAAAAATATAGCTGTTCAAAGTTTTTGAATAATAATATCGTGATATCTTGAGAGTTTCAAACGGTTTAAAATTAAATGGGTTATTGGGGTTTTTGGAGTTTATGAGTTACTGGTGTTTATGAGTTATTGGTGTTTATGGGTTATTGATGTTTATGGGTTATTCGGATTATGTTATATTGAGGTTTATGGGTTACTGGGCTGTATGGGTTATTGGGGTTTATGGGTTATTGGTGTTTCTAGTTTATTGGGATTTATGGGTTATTGGAATATATGGGTTTTTAAAGTTTATGGATTATTGGGGTTTAAGGGTTATTGTGGTTTATCGACTTTTGGGGTTTATGGGTTATTCGGATTATGTGTTATTGGGGTTTATGAGTTACTGTGGTTTATGGGCTTTTGGGGTTTATGGGTTATTGGGGTTTATGGGTTTATGGGTTTTTGGAGTTTATGGGTTATTGGGGTTTAAGGGTTATTGGGGTTTATGAGTTATGAGGCAAGCTTTACTTATCTATATTTTAACTTCATGTTAATCGATTATTTCCTAATTAACTGTTTAGTTAATGATTGGTTTTCTGACTAGAAACAGATACTAAATCAATAATACCAATGATCCAACAACACTTTTCCGAAGATTTAATAGATGAACTTTCAAAATCCAAAATAAGATTTCAAATATTTGTTTACTAAAATTAAAAGCGACCGCTGAAAATAGACCAAAAATTATTTTTTAATTATTTTTAAATTTTAATTTTTGCTCTATGTTGAGTAGCCATATAACTTTAGTGACAATAAATTAAGGATCTAACCTTATAGTGCATTCACAGTAGCGAGTGCCCGAGTGAAATTCTCGCATGTATCCCAACGTACGAGTAACGCGAGTGAACCCTGGAAATAGGCCCGGTGCGCCAGCCTTGCCAGAGGAGCACTCGTATTCCGGGAAATTTTCTCGCGTCCGAGAAGGCATCCGCATGCGCTAGCCCTGATACAGGAACATCCGCACGCGCATATGCTTACCCGCGGAAACGAGAAAAAATTCCGGAATACACGTGCTCCTGTGGCAAAGCTGTCGCACGAGGGTCGACTACCAGGGTACGCTAGCGATACCCCTGGGCGGGGGTGCTTGCTAAAATTTCCTTGGCGATCGCATAGACAGCCTCGTATTTTCGACCAACTCGGAAGGTCGCTCCAGCACACCAGTAAACCTCCGGAAAATTCACTTTGAAGCAATCATATCATTGAATCGGCTTAAGTACTATTGATTGTCACTTTATTAGTCAAAATATCAATTGGTATCTATATTAAGTCGATTGGGAATCGGTAGTTGTTTTAAAAAAGAAAAATTAAATAATTTAATAAACTTACGATATATTAAAAGAAAAATAGTTTGAAGAATAAATCAAGAACATCGTTTATCTGCGAATAGGTACTGCTTCCAGCATTTTATTCCTCAGCGTGTTGTAGACAACTTCCGAAGTCTCGCGTACATATGGATTTTTCGTTGCGCATCAGCAGCAGACGGAACTTCTTGTCAACTAGCCAAAGGTCAATGCCGCGCGCGTTAAAAGGAAGAAAAGTTCTCGTCCGTCCTCTTGTCGGCGAAATGAAAACTTAGCGACACGTTTTATGGAAGAAAAATTTTATAGAATATTGTAATAATATTTTAAAATAAAATAAATAAATATTTTTGTTTAAATGAAACTGTTTTCAATTAATAATAGTCGAAAACGTAAAAAATAATGTTTTATTTTAATACTGCGATTGTGAAAACAATACACTAAGATAAATACATTTAATTTTGTTTCACTCCGAATTTAATACGGAAATTTGTACTTGAGTTCCATTCGGGATATTACTAAACAAGTTATATATAAACGCATACACACGATTTCATTCATTTCATGTAATCAACGAATAGGTATATTGGGGAAGGTGGGGCATGATGGGCACCCTAACTTTTAATATAAAATGCAACGAAATTGTAGACATTGAGAATATTTTAAAAAAGTGAAGAAGTTAGGAAATTACGTCAAGAATCGAAATGTATAGTTGAATATATGTTTTTTATGATGTGTTTATTTACAAAAATCGGAAAGTCTGTCAAAAACTATCTACGTGCCCCCCTATGGGGCACGGTGGGCACGATGAGCACGGGTTTTTGGAATGAATTTTCAAAATTATAATTTTATATAAATACTCAAATGAAAAGACAGGGAAATCATGGAGCTGAAAGAAATAGTAAAAGAACTAGAGAAAAAAGAAGTAAAAGAAGAGGAGAAAGAGTTAGAAGAAGAAAATGAATGTGAAGAAGAATGGGAGAAGAGAGAAAGAGAAAAAAATAAAAAATACCTTTTCATCAAAAAAGGACCCATGTGGGAAGGAGAAAATCTAAGAGAGTGGTTAAGAAGTAGAATAGGAGAGGAAGGATGGAGAGCAGAAAAGATTAAAGAAAATGTAGTGCGGATAGAATTAGAAGATAGAAAAAAGAAAATGATGCTGTGGATGTGGAGACACCATGCAAGAAAAGATGGAAAATACATTCTAGATGAATGGTTAAGTAAAAGGGAAAGAATGAATAGATTTTATGCAATTGAAAGAGCAAAAGAGATGGAAGAAGAAAACAGAAAGAAAGGAGAAAAGATAGACATAAGAATAGAGGCAAGAATGCTGAAAATTGGAAAGAAATGGTACAGGTGGAGTAGGAAAAGTAAAGATTTGATAGAAGTAAGGTAAAATGCCCAGTACTTGGACAAAACAAAAATTGTGACCAGTAGTTGGACAGTGACAAAAGTTGCTGCTAGTGATAAAGGTGATAAAACGATATATTCATTGGCATTTATTAGGATAGTTTATGATATGTAGTATGTACTTTAACCAAAATTATGATAATTTACGTCTTAATTTTGTTATAAATGTAAATATAACATTTTGAGGTTATGTCGACAACTGTAATATACCGAAAGTATTGTCCAAGTTTACGTCCACTGTTTTTTCTGAACCCAGTAGTTGGACACATTTAATTCATATGTCCAACTACTGGGTCCTAACTCTGTCCAAGTACTAGGAGCAGCTTGGCATATGATGTCCAACTACTACGACATATAGTTGCATTTTAAAACTTCCTTTTTTAATATAAAAAAGTATGTAAGCGTCTTTTTTCTTGTACTAATAACAGTAATACATGCCGCAATAACGATTAGATTAAAGATTTGGGAAAAATATTGAGTTTTGGCTTTACAAACACTGATTCCGTACTTTCGTTTGAAAAAGTGTCCAAGTACTGGGCATTTTACCTTAGAGGAAAAAAACATAACGGAGGAGCCATGGATCAAAGACTGGATTGAAGCATCAAAAATAGAAGAAAAAATAAAGAAAGAGAGAGAATACAAGAGAGAGAGAGAGAGAGAGAGAGAGAGAGAGAGAGAGAGAGAGAGAGAGAGAAGAGTATGAAAAAAAAACAAAAAGAAAAAGATAGAATCATACAAAAAAAGGAAGAAGAAATTAAGAAAAAAGAACAAGAAGAGCAAAGAAGGAAAGAAGAAGAATAGAGTATCAAGATTAAGAAAGAAAAATAGAAGAGAGTCAAGAATATGAGATAAGATAACTATACACAAACACAAATACGTACACACACACAGGTATACACAAGCAAGAATAAAGTAAAAACTACGCAAACATGAATACTAATGCACACACACAAAAGAACACAAAACAAGTAGTAGTAAGGATGTATAAATGTATAAAAACTAAAAGTTAAATAAATACATATTATTATTATTATTATAAGTACTCAAATGAAAAATCAATAAAATAAGAAGTATTGTGCATATATTTGTTTGAGTGATATGTTTTGCAATGTTAAAAAGGAAAATTCGATTTTACAGCCTTACGCAGTTTTATAGGTTAGGTGAAAAGCAGCCTTCGTTGTACTTTCGTTGTCGCATATAACCTACAAATTTATATAATTACATCAATCGCGATTTATGAACTGTAAATTTAATTTACTATTACTTTTTATTCCTTTAATACCGAACATTCAACAAACCCACTTACTAATTATTAATTGGAAAACACACACACTATATTTGGCAGAAACTTCTATTTAATTGATGATCAAACGAACTTACAAAGTGAAGTTCGATCACAATTATATTTGTATCAAGAGACTTTAAGTAGATCTTCAAGATTAATAAACGTTAAGTACTCTTGCAACAAAGGAAGAAGTAGCAATGGCCCACACCTGGTGGCGTAAAAATCGCCACTAATCGCCACTTTCAAATCGGAGTGTCGTTTCAAATCCTAAATGCTTAAACCCCAATAACCCACGTACAGCAAGTCAATTTGACAATAATTAAATAGGAGGTTTCCAGAATTGAACGTTTTGACGTGCACGACCGTTTCGATTGTGCGAGTTTTGTCGTGTTGCCAACTTACAAAAGTAAATGCTGTGATAAAGTTACTGTTTATTAGCTTTCATGTCATTTAACGACAACGTAAGTTGGCAACACGACAAAACTCGTACAATCGAAACGGTCGTGCACGTCAAAATGTTCAATTCTGGAAACCTCCATAATAAACCTAATAGAGTAGAGCCTCTAAACGCACTTCCTTCATGCACAGTCGATTGTAACCATAAAACTTGAATGTTAAAACATGTAGGTACTTCAACCCACCTACCCAACGTTCAGCGATTTTCCCGTTTCAACCCCCTCCTAGAATCGAACATTCGTCCCGAATTCGATTCTACGCCAAATTCTAAGGAGTGTCTGCCTGTGTACCTCGTGTGCAAGTGCACGAGACCGACCACAAGCTCTGCCTTTAGGATATGTACCTCGCGAGCCAGAGCACGAATCCGATCTCAGGCTGTAGCCGTTGGGAGTGTGTCTGCCTGTGTACCTCGCGAGCCAGAGCACGAGGCAGATCTCATGCTCTAGCCGTTGGGAGTGTGCCTGCCTGTATACCTCGCGAGCAAGTGCACGAGACCGGCCACAAGCTCTGCCTTTAGGATATGTACTTTGCGAGCCAGAGCACAAAGCCGGTCTCAAGCTCTAGCCGTTGGGAGTGTGTCTGCCTATGTACCTTCCGAGCAAGTGCACGAGACCGGCCACAAGCTCTGCCATTAGGATATGTACCTCGCGACTCTCGCGAGCCAGAGCACGAGGACGATCTCATGCTCTAGCCGTTGGGAGAGTGTCAGGCTTGAGCTCCTGGCAGGCTTCGCTCCCTTTTCCAGCAGAGTCTCTTCGAGAGTCATGAGTGCACGTATGCACAGAGAGGCTCGAGTTCCGGACTCGCTTCGCTCTTTTCTCTAGGTGAGTCTTGTCGATGGTCAGGAGAGAGCGACCTTACGCTATGAGGCTCGAGCTCCTGGCAGGCTTCGCTCCCTTTTCCAGCAGAGTCTCTTCGAGTGTCAGGAGTGCACGTATACACAGAGAGGCTCGAGCTCCGGACTCGCTTGAGGCTGCGTACCTAGTGTCACGGACGAATTCAAGATCGTCCGTGGACCCGGAGCGTTCCCATAGAATATATGCACATCAGCACTTTTGTGCGATAAGGCCTCTCATCGTTGCAACGCGACGACGAGCAAGCAGTCTGGTTGCGTCGCGCCGAGGCGACGGGCCTTTTTCTCTTCTGGCTAGCAACTAATTGCTCTCTTCTCTGTTGACTCCACCACACCCCCACTCAGGTCGGCCACAAGCTCTGGCGTTCGGATTTGTGTTTGCGTGTGTACCTCGCCAGCAAGAGCACGAGGCACTACACACTGTCAAAACAGTATTCATAAAATGCCGAAATAATTGTAATAGTACTCCAAAAATCTGATTATAAATATTCATGAAAATCAGATAAAGATAGTCGATAATACAAAATATCTGGGTGTTATTTTTGACAACAACATGAAATGGAATAAACGTATTAATTATGTAAGGTAGGTGAGGGTAATATGGCCCACCACCTAATATGGCCCACCATCGTTTTCTCTCAATTGAACAATGTATTACTGCTTACAAGTATCCATTTTTGTTTATAAACTTATTTAAAATAGATTTAAAAACGTTTACACTATCTAAAGTTCTTTAAAGTCTTTTTATAAAGGGAAGTCTATTTTCCATACATACATCAATTCATTGATCTTATTTTAAGCAAATAAATACTCGTGCACATAAATAATTTAAAAGTATGTAACTTAAAAGTATAAATATTTTATATTAATA
Source organism: Gastracanthus pulcherrimus (assembly GCA_949152435.1). NCBI lineage: Eukaryota > Metazoa > Arthropoda > Insecta > Hymenoptera > Pteromalidae > Gastracanthus > Gastracanthus pulcherrimus. The sequence continues at coordinate 12,854,445 of OX424573.1, forward strand.
TGACACTATCCTTTTCAGATTTCATTAATATAATTTAAATTTTCACTTTTGCTTAATTTTTTCTGCTAAGTTTTCTAAAAGTGCATGATTGCATGTAATATGGCCCACACTTCCACGACAATAGTTCAACGTTAAGGGGACCTAACCACCTTAAAATTGAAAATCTACATATAAAGTTTTTTTTTTGCTGAAAATTAATTAATTTTGCTAAAAAGTACCTTTTAGTGTAAAAAATGTAACATATAAAGTCTAAAAATGATAAAAATGTACTGTCACAAAGCTTTCGAAGCCTAATTTTGAGTGCGAACAGCTCCGGAGAGTAAAATGACTTTTTAAAAAAATGCCATCTCTTCGAAGTCAAAATTTATGATTTTTTGTTATTTTTATCATAAATTTTGACTTCGAAGAGATGGCATTTTTTTAAAGTCATTTTTTTCAAAATCCCACACTCGGACCAGAATTATTAGTATTTCAAAAAAAATGAGAGGTTCTCAAGCTCAATGCGATGAAACTAACTCAGTCTATCTTACGGTCAGTGAAAAAGTTCATTTTACTCTCCGGAGCCGTTCGCACTCAAAATTAGGCTTCGAAAGCTTTGTGACTTGACATTTTTAGCATTTCTAGACTTTATATGTTACATTTTTTATACTAAAAGGTACTTTTTAGCTAAATTAATTAATTTTCAGCAAAAAAAATTTATATGTAGATTTTCAATTTTAAGGTGGTTTGGTCCCCTTAAACGTTATCTGAACTTGAGTCGATCAGACATCTGAAGCCCGACACTCTTATAAGACTCTCAAAGTTCATATAGAAAAGAGCATTTATACATCAGGGCTTGTGATTGACCTATCGGACGCCAAATCATAAAAAAATTATAAAATGTAAGTTATACTTAGTCATAATATATAAATAAATCAAGAAAAAATTAGGTGGGCCATATTATGTGCACATGGTAAAAAAATGAAAAAATAAGCTTTTTTTGAAATTCATGAAAAAAAATCTAACAATTATTTTTTTTATATAAAAGTCATTGGATTTTATTTTTAAAGCACCAAACTAAAATATCCATAAAAAACACGCAGACCCCCGTCGTCGATTAGCACCATATAGGAGCACAAACATGGCGACGTTAATTAAAAAAAAAAAAAAAAAATCTCCATAAGTATTCAACGTGAAATTTAAGCTACTTTTCTGTACAGAGACAAAAAACTTAAGGTGGGCCATATTATGCTCACCTACCTTATATAACAAGACAAAATATTTAACTTTTATATTTCGCAAGCTTTTCATAATTATTTCAACGGAGAATCTACGAATGTTGTACTATTTACTATTTTAAAGCATTATCTTCTATGGCATTATAGCATATGGGGCGGTGCATACGCCAGCACAGTTAGATGCCTGCAAGGACTACATAATAAATTGCTTAAGGGGATGTCGGAGCCCCGCCCCCCCCCCTTTTGCAGTCCGACCTATTTTGTATTTCTAATCATATGTAAAAACTACAAGTCTGATTAACTTTATCTTGTACAGGTCGGTTAATTATAGTAAGCACTACACGGATCTGCTCCGAATTTTACTGTAAAATAACGTTATAAAAAGTTATTTGCAAAAGTTTGGTAGGATTAAAATCTCGAGGTTAGGTTTCCATGCGTAAACAACCTATTGTATTTCAAATTAATTAGAAAAATAACTTAACAGATCAACTTTATCTTGCATGCAAAAGCTTTATTATACAGAGCACTACGCGGCTCTCCTTTTGATTTTCCCATGCATTCTATTCTTCAAAAGTAATCACTAAAAGAAAAAACACGATTTTAGCTCCGACATCCTCTTAAGTTAGTAAAAAAAACTAATTTTATTATTGGTAAAAATTCTCTTTATTTTGATAAAATATTTACATATGATGAAGCAGTTGCCTATGGTGAAGGATTAAGAAGGTTGTATAGTTATATATATTTTATATTATATTCTATATGACATATATATATATATATATATATATATATATATATATATATATATATATATATATATATATATATATATATAACTATACAACCTCCTTAATTGATTTATTTAACTGCTTGTAATTTTTCATAACATTTTTCAAACAATATGAAAGTCTGATCCGAATTCATTACTGCTAGATAATGTGCCTTAGTGGGCGTTTCCGAATTCGGGTATTAATTTGCATTATTATTGAAGTTTTTACACGCTTTGTCCTAATCAGATCAACAACTAAATAAATTACTATCAAGGACCCCTTTCCTAAATTTGTATATTTTTCATATATTTGATTGAGCGTTGATAAAGTTTGCTGCGAATTAGCGGATTTACACTCCGCAATTACACATAGATCGGAGTTTTTATAAAAAAAGGTCACAGAATTTTGTATTTACCGAGTTGCGTGAGTGTAAATGTAATATTAGGTTTAGATGAAGTACAAAAGTCACTTTTGGCCAATTTGCTGTCTTCTAATATTATAGTTTTCGTTCTGAATCCGGTATAATCGTGATGATCATTTAGGAAACGATTTCTATTCTAGTAAATCTATATTATGTACGCATTCTTACCCAAAAATAAAGTAATACTCAACCGATCTAATAAATTAAGTTGTATTTTTGAACTTTCTTAAATCCGAAATTAACGTATGGACGCAAGGCACATCAATGTCACTTTCTCCTTTAATCCCATATATTCTATGTTGAATGAATAACCAAGGATAGTGTGCTTCCTTAGGGTATTGCAATTGTAAGGCATAAAAGCTCTTAAAAGCTATGTCGACTGCTTGTAGTGGCGATGTCAACGAATATTGTACGTTGTTGATGTACAAGTAACAATTCAAAACTTTTTTGTCTCCTACAATAGCGATTAATGGTTGGTTTTGCAAATTATGTGGTAGCAGCTTAATGTTTCTTTGATACAGTTGCCTCTGCAGATCGTCGTCATTCTAAAATAAAAATGAAGAACAAATTCATAAAAAATGGAACAATGTCACGAGACGCTAAAATAATCTCAGATTGATCGAACAATACTTATAGTCATATCTCGCTATTTCATTTAAATCAGTAGTATCTCGGAGGTGTAATGAAAAAGAGGTCTCGTTTCAAACTGTAATTCAATAGTCATATCATGGCTTCCGATAAAAACAAGTGATACAAATTTTAGTTCAGTCAGGCACTACTTTTTAATAAATAAATATCACTAAAAATATTACTTATTAGAAAGTAGTGCCTAACTGCATTAAAATTTATATCACTTGTTATCGGAAACCGAGATGAAACTTTAATGAATTACGTCGTGTTGGATATTTCTGATATTTATGTCTTACACTTTGAAATATAATTGCAATATTGACTGACTCTACGGGATACGACTGTGTTCGATGAAATGGCGAAGAAAGACTATATTGTTTAACAAATCTGAGGCGTGACTTCATAGGTACAAGTCATGCATCGACGTAACAATTATATTTTTCCAAACTGCGTGCGCAAAAGAGCCCATTCCCGCACTCTGCGTCAGTGTGTGCAAAATAGCTATTTTGCGAACTCAATATGTAAAATTGAATTTAAAATTAAAATAAAAAAAAAAAAATAATAATAATAATATAATAATATTATTATATTTTTTAATTATATAATATTTATATAATGTAATATATCATATATACGAAAAAATTGTAAAATTTTGAATAAAAAGGACAGTTTTGAGAAAAAAGTTAACTTTCAAAAAATAGGAAAATTTTGAGAAAATTGAAAATTTTAAAAAATTTAAAAAATATTTAATAATTACTTAAAAATGTTAATAATTTTATATTTAATTTAAAACTTTTATATAATTTTAAAATATTTATTTTTTTCATGATTTAATTCATGATGATAAGTTGTTTTTTCGGGGGGAGGGGGGGCTTCGCCCTCTGCGCCTGCTACCCTTCTCGCTATCCTCACTTCATGAACTGCTTATTCCTTTCCTATTTGTGTATCCTCAGTTTATTCATTTTATTAGCATTATATTCAATTTTTTATAATCCAATTTTGCGCAGCTTGTTTGAAAAAATAGTATACGCTACATGTGCACATAGGTGATTCTCGCACTCGTGCTGGAATCACCTATTTTACGCACTTGTTGCGCAATGTACTATTATAGTAAAAATGTATTTTTTTAATTATCTCCCACGATTATAAAATAAAAGTAATAAGAGACACTTATTACAGACACTGATTGCGCGTATGATTTCTTGAATACATTATAAAATTCGTAGTCCACAAATTACGTAAGGCTTTGAGAGATGGGTGGGGGGTCTTTATTATTCTTACGGTGTATACTAAATACATAAGAAAATTACTGAAAATGTATTATGTTGGTGGGAGAGGGGAGTCTAGAATTATCAAAAAGAACCTTACGTAATTTATGGACAGCCCCTAGGTATATACTAGGTATAAAAGTTAAAAAATTATGTGAAATGTTACCATTACATGAAGAAGCAAACCATCTTGAACATCATTTTTACTAGGTTTCCAAAATGAATTATTAGTCTCAGTTTGACGTGACGAAATCATTGGTGGACAGGGTAACAATAACGGTAACAATCGAAAAATCAAAACAGTTTTGAGCTCTAATGATGATAAACTCAATCAGTTAACAATAAATAACAATAAAATTAGTGAAAAATAATTAGTATACCATTATCTTGGACATCCCTACTCAACTTTAGATTTTCAATATTTGTTAAGAAATACTTGATTTCTGCACTTTTTCGTGCTTTGTGCTTGCAGTACTCTATGATTTCATTTTCTAAACTTCTGAATTCAGAATATATACGAGAAGTTTTGTCTGGGTAAAGTAGTGAAAAATCTATGTCAATCTAAACAAAAAATTAAAATAAATTAAATTTTAATATATTGTTTGTACGTATTTAAAATAAAAGAAAAATTATTAAATAAATCTATACCAATTCAATCCCATTCGTGAAATGCCTTAAAGCTCCGAAAGTATTGATGTAATCATCACTTGAACTGTCGTTAATCAGATTTTCGATTCTTCTTTTTGATGTGTCTGTCCAATATTTTTTAACCTGATCCCAAGGCTCAACATTGTTTTTTAACCAAGTTAGTTTTTTAAGATACTCTTCACTATCATCTATAATTAGTAAAATTAAATAAACCCAAGAGATTATGGTAAATAAAATTTTATTTTTCATGATTTTATATAATACAAATTAAACCATTTTTTATAAACATAAATTATCATGATAATAAAAACTATTATAATAGTTTGATAATATTGAAAATTATATTAAACTTTACCATTTAATGACATGAGATTCTCTCGGAATCCTAGGCACATTAATCGTGACTCATCCATAGTTTTTCGTTTTTTCCCCCGAAGCTTTTGTACTATTCCACACTCAATCAAGATTCCTCTATATGAGTTATATTTATCGTACAGCTTACCTTTCGGTAGCAATTTCTTCTTCGTAATTTGATCATACGAATACGGTATATAATAAGTAAATGTTTCCTCTGTTGGAAAATAGTCCTTAATAAGCTCAGCCAGTTCTTGTAATCGCTCAGGTTTAATGCTGTAAGAAAAAATATTATTTTTATGTTGCATCCTTAACCCTTGCTTTCCCAAGGGGGACCACAAGGATAATATAAACCTATAATGAACATAATGAAATTGTTCTATAAGAATTATTTACAATATTTTTAAGGATCGCTAATTAGGAATCCGTTCAAGTTAAAAAAAATCTAAAAGGGTTTAAATTATTTATCGTGGTTTTTATCCTTTGGGTCTCATTTGGTATAGCGAAGGTTAAGTATTTTCTACAAATGTTTTTATGGATAAATTAAATCTATAAACTACATGAAGGCTATATATAATGAAAAATTATAGAAATAAATTTATACTTTTATTATATTTGAAATATTATAAAAAAATATTAATTTCCTAAGGCAGATTCTTTATGCGACGATTTATTAATTATGATATATTAATATATATTAAGATATATTAAGATTGCAGCCAATTTTAGTGGTAATTAAAATACTTATGACGTCTATTTATCGCGGGTCACTGCTTCTATCCCACAAGCCTATCTCGAATAATATTTCCTTCAGATATTTCTATTAATGTTATACTAAACCCGTAACCGACAAGCATAAGGGCCAACTTTTTCCATTTAATATTTAATTTTGAGTAAATATATTTAAAAAATATCTCTCTGGAACGTTGTTATTTGGAACGTTTATTGGACCGGAGGGATCTAATATCACCTTAAAATATACGCTGTTTGATCGCCACATGTTTACTGAAGTCGATTAGACTCTAAACAAAATATGAATATTTAAGAAAGTTTTTGGTTTACTATTTAAAACACAATATAGCTAAATTAATGAATTGTTAACCAGTTTCTAATCAAAACTCGTTCATTTTTTTTATACCAATGTTTGTATGACCGTAATTGACACACGTGTGATCGCACCACAAATTTTCCAAACAACGATTCAAAATCCACCGTTAGAGAGACTTTAAGCAAGCATTGAAGCATTTGATTCATCGCAAAAATCAGGTGCAACTTTAATAGATCGTAATTTTTATATTATCGCGTAAAAATCGGGGTTGGACAATTAATTCTCTTTGTCAATCTTTTGAATAAAATTAAATAAGAATTTTTAATAATTACGATTTACACATGTCCTTATTGCGAAATTTTACTGAATTAATTAAATATTATATATTATTATATATTATATAGTATTTCAGATTTATATATATTTTTCTAAATTTAATAATTTTTTAAAAAGTTTTCTTAATTAGAGATGGATGCAGCCTTACACAAATTTAGTATTGCTACGAATTTCTTCATCAATTATAATCTCTGCTAAATTACTTCTATGTGCCATAGTGAGATCTCGAGTTTGTTTATATAAACTCAATATTGATATTCCTATTACTGACTTTTGCAATATATCTATAAGATTAATAACAGGACTTGTCATATGTGCTGTCAAATCAGCATTATCAATCTTAGAAAAAAAGTCATTTTCCACTTTAATCGAAACAGCTTGTGACTGACTGTAATCAAACTCTGCGTCAACTTCTATAAAGTATACATGAATAAACAATTGTTAATAATAAAACATCTTAAAATATAAATATACATATATATATATATATATATATATATATATATATATATATATATATATATATATATATATATATATATATATATATATATATATATATATATATATATATATACATACAAGTTATATATATATAAGTTACAGTAAATTATAACAGTCTTTTAATTTATATAATAATTATTTATAGCATGAATTTATTTTATTTTGAAATAAAGAGTACCTGGAAAGAATACACCGACATTATTTGAGTCAAAGTTACTGTCTGGCGAAGAGTCGTCTTTTATAACCTACAGAAATCAAATATAGTACATAATTTAATAAATTGTTTCACAAATTAACAAATTTATTAATAGTTTTTGTGTTATGAAAAAAATAATTTTTTTTCCTACACTCTTTAAAGCGAAATTGTCACTCGAGCCAGCAGATCCGAATTCAGATTTCCATTTCGAAAGAAACCTCGATTGCGGACCGCCTTTTTTAATGATACTTTTGATCACATCTTCCGTTAGACATTTAAAAGACTCTTTATCTACTTCTTCTTCTACAATAAATTGTAAAAACAACAGTTATCCATTATAATAAAGTTAGGTTGTTATATATTAAGGGGGATCTTGACTGATCTTTTTTTAAAAAAATCGATTGGATCTCAAAAACCAATTAATGAAAAAGTACTTCGCTAATTTTGTAATACATGTCAATGAATCGAATAACCGTCGAAAAAAAAAATTCGTTCATCATATCACCTAGAATCGTGTGAGGAGCAAAGTTTCTTTAATAAATATGGTACTGAAAATAGTGATTTATTGTGACGTGTAGGATCAAAATGTTGTGGTTTTACAACGATAAAATTTACGATATTATTAAGTAAGTATTGATAGCATAAAAATGTTCAGAATGATTGCTTTTAACTCAATAACGTAAATCGTGCATTAGTAGTAGTAACGGCAAAAAATCTAATTTTTTACTTTCTTACCTGAAAAAGCACTTAAATAATTGAGCATACGTTACTGAGTATACATGAATAGTAAAATAATTAATATTTTAATTCAGCGTTTAAGAAAATGAAGTAGAAACCATGATTTACTAACACCAATGCAGGTCACAACGATACGGTTTCGGACGTTGTTCACTTTAAAGGGTTAAAGATAAAAAAATGTCTGGACTCGTAAAAAAAATTCTTTTTTAGGTTTAACTCAAGCCTGCCCCATTACCGTTTCAATTTATAGTATGCTATCTAATGTAAATACTTTCAATAAGTCATTTTTATTTATTTTATAACGATTAATTTTCAAATTGAGCTTTTAATACATAAACTAATAATAAAAACAAAAATAATCGAAACTGGAAATTTTTAATATCTTTTGATAAATATATTTTTGATAACATTCTAACATTTTTTAACATTGTACATGTACCTAATGACTTTATTATCCATGCTTTTACTTTAGCAAAAACAAACTTTACACGACCTGAATTTTATTTTAATTTTGTTTACTTTTAATGGCAATGTTTACTTCCAGCGGTCGGACGATACGATGACAACTTTATACGTAAAAATTCCTAACTAATTGTGGCTACAGCTGTGTTAAAACTGAATTTTCAGATCTAGCATGTCCAAAATTGATCTTAAAATTGAAAACATTTAAAAAATGTCATACACAAATATTTTCTTTTTTGGTTAAAAATCAGTGTGGAACCCCCTTAAAGCGTATGAAAATGATCCTATATGCAACAATGCATAATATCAAGATGTTTAACTTACCTTCAAACAAAGCTTGATACTTCTCGAATCTCCAATCGATCAAAATATTCTTGACCCACGGATCCATCGCGTTTGTTTACCGCTATTTCGCTTACCAATAACATCAATCAACAGATGGTCCGTTTTTACATAAAATCCGACTGTCACGCCACGCCGCTGGAGTTCGTCTTGCGCACACGCGCATATAATTTAGTCCTAGGTACTATTATTTTTGGTATCGCAGCGACAAGTATACGATATTCCAACAGCTACATTCGGAATAGATTCAGTATCACTTTCGTATCTCCGATTCACTGGCGGTTTATTTGTTTTGGTCGTGCGAACCAAAATGTCCGCAGCCGCAACTAAACTCCGGCCTGGCCGTATAGCTCTCACAGCTGTACTGCATCACCGCGACAAACATACGATATAGCTATATAGCTACGACATCGATATGTACGGTTGCCACGGCGATGCGCAGCGCTGCCGGCGTCAAGGCGCGTTCTCACGCGCCGGCGAACATTCACCTTTTATGAGCGCGCACAATCCTTTGACTTTTTTAAAACACTTTTGGTCGTTCTGTTAAACAAATTAAGAAATATGGAAGCTCTTTATTCGTTTATAAATATTTGAATATTTGGACGTTAAACTGTATAAAATGATGATCACTGTAATTTTTGAAAAATAAATCAAGGGGGGATTGGCGTGTAAAACGCAGAAAGTAAATTTTTCGTAAATAACAACAAACATATACAAAATTAATCTGTGAGTATATTTGCGCATAATATCGATATTTAAACGAATATTTTGCATTCGAAAATGACTGCTTACGATCAAGAAATCAGCAGATTTTGTCATAGTTTAGCCAGAATCGAATTGAAAATCGGTGGAAGTTCTGGCGTCTGTTGTCCTCTACTAAAACCAATAAGAAGAACCAAAAATAAACCAAAAGAAATACGATTCTTATTCACGACACTCCGCGATGAACCTCTATAAACACAAAAAGTTTTTACAATTTTCATTTGTATGAATAAAAAAAAAGATTGCAACAAAAAAAGTTTACATATATATTTAATATTTGTTGAGAAAGCTTGCGCCTGCACACTGTCTCTTTTATAGCAAAATTCCAAAACTGACCCTTTGTTTTGTTGTTTCAGCTTTCCTTCTCCCCTATACACTTATCAGTATATTATGCACTTCTCGAAATAAAGAACACGACCCTCCATCCATTACACGCCGCGATCCATTCCCCAAGACACAAAAATCCAACAAAAGCAAAGCAGCAAGTACCATCAGAAAATACGTTCACCGACTCGGACGTAAGTACGTACAACCCACGTATATATATATATATATATATATATATATATATATATATATATATATATATATATATATATATATATACACACCCATACCTATAGCTACACGCCCGGCTCCGGGCCAAATTGGAATCGTTTTTCGAACGGATAATGCCGGAAGTGGTCTATCAATTTTTCCCGCCGAGACAAGTATTGTCCCTCGTCCCTCTCCGCGAAGGGAAGATCTCGCGCGACGAGCTCTCGAACCGAGTTCGGAAGAGACCGCGGCGCGTGCAGCGCGGTCGTTAAAAGTTTTCCATTTCCGCGAATTTACGGGCGAGCTTTCCTTTTTCATTGCTCCGCGCGACGACGATTATTATTTGCAGCGGGTCAATTTTTACGCTGTTAAACGCAGCGTTTTTCCCTCCCCGCGCGACTTTTGCCGCGGGGTAGTTTTCTTTCTTTCTCTTCCTTTAGATTGATTTGGATGTGTCGATAATTTGGAATGATTTAGGGCGGAGGTTATATATTTTTTCTTTTATGGCGACTTTTAAGTTTCGTTTTATGGTTTTAAGATGGAAATCAATGTGACTGGGGGGGGGGGGGGAGATGTTTAAATAACTCTCGCGTTTATTGTCGGGGCAGAGCGCACGGTATCTTTTTAGTGCGTATTAATTTTGGAAAATGAAATATTGTGTAGTAAAAATTACTTTTAGAGGTTTTTATTATATTATGAACTATGAAAAGGTATGAAGGAAAACGATATAAAAAACAATAGATATAAGATATGAGATAACGATGAAGAAATAAATAATAAATAAAGATAGTTGTGGGCGTTCCCATAGTAGAAAATAAAAAATTTCTTTAGCAGTCTTTTTATTAGTTGTGTTAAAAAAGATATTTATTTTATAGAAAACAATTTTTAACGATATAAAACCTTTCGTAAAATAAAATAAATATGATAAACATTCATTACCAGACTTTTTTTGTAATATAATTGGTTACTAGGAAGTTACAGAGATGAAATTTATGTGTTAGAGGGTGGATAATTTTAAGATGAATATCTGTTTATTCTAAACAAATGCGTATTATCAATAAATATTATTATTGTTTTAAGGAGAGACACTATTAAAAATTGGTGTTTTTTAGCGTTTTCTTTTTATTTTTAAATCTACAAAATATTATGGATATAGAAGAAATATTTTTAACGCATAATTTATTTGTGTTTAAAGCATTTTTATAAAAGTTATTATCTTCTCCTACAGTTTTTATTATTTTGTGTTGCAACTATTTTTATATGTTCCTTAGATTATTTCAAAAACTTCTTGCATGAGTTTGACATAACGTTTTGTAATTTCAAAGATACAATATAAGAACCGCTAAAACACCAATCTTCAGTAGTGCCTCCTCTTAAGTAATTGTTATTAGCAAAAGACATTTTAAACAAAAATTCTCAAAAAGTATCATTTCTATCAGGGATTATAATATCGTGTAAAACTCAACTTTTTGTATAAGTCAGATGTTAATGTAGGTACATGATCGTGTTAACAATTCTTTATTTTATCTAATTTCATGATGAAGTTAAAAAATACATTTTTAACTTTTGTAAATACCATAGATGGTATATGATTAGTATGTTACCTACCTTACCGATTAAAAAAAATTCACTTTGCGAAATACTTCCAAAATCAGTCACCAGATGCTTTACCAAATTTTCTGCCTCGCAAGTCATTGATTCAAGTTCACATACATATATAAGCCAGACCAGAAAATGACGAGAACTTAATAGGAAGTGAGGAGAAATACTTTTGTAAGATTAACCATGATTAATCGTATGATTTTCATATGGGACGTAATTCTGATCCTATGTTTTTTTAAAACACAGCAAATTCATTTAAATTTTTCGTTCTTTCTTTAATTATTTTTCTTTTCTATATTTCAGCATAATATATGTAATAATTATATTATAACATTTTCGTTATAATCTAATCTACAGCAGAACCTATTCGCCATAAAATTCGCAATTGCCTATAAAATTACAATTATTATTATACACAAAACCAATTTTATAAAGGGGATTCCGGATACCGACATTACAGTTTTTTATTTTATTCAGAAAATATAAAAACTTTTCATATTTCGCAAACGTACAAACAACCTATTTATCACTTAGAATGTGCGTACGTTCGTAAAATTTCGATTAACTAAAAATTGATTGCATAAAACGAAAAATCGATAAATTCGGTAATGGGTACAAGGTACAGGTCTCCGGTCTCCCCTTAAACAACGCTTTTCACCAGTAGTGGCGCCACTTGTCGACAACCCACAGCACTATTACATATATCTTCAATCGATAAACCCGAAATCTGCTCCGTATCCTCCATTCAAAACAATAATCCACCCATACAAAAATCTCCGTCTCCTCGCCGTACATAATCCAATCAAAAAAGAAAGAGGAGCCTAAGCGTACAACCGCTAACAAAATAACCCCCTGCTCCTAGTAAGTACCTTATATACCTATATCGATAGATTTGAAAAGTTTTTATATTTTCTGAATAAAATAAAAAACTATAATTTCGGTATCCGGCATCCTCTTTATAAATTTAGTTTTGTGTATAATAATAATTGTAATTTTATAGGCAATTGCGAATTTTATGGCGAATAGGTTCTGCTGTAGATTAGATTATAACGAAAAGGTTTAAATATAATTATTAAATATATTATACGGAAATATAGAAGAGAAAAATAATTAAAGAAAGAACGAAAAATTTAAATGAATTTGCTGTGCTTTAAGCTTATATATGTATACTCGCGACTCCGACACGCCGATAAATTCTCGCGTAAGTAACATCGACCTCCGCTTCGTCCGCCAGAGTGCGCGAGCATCGCACACTACAGTCTACACACACACGCGCGCTCGAGGAAAACAGAGTGCCTTCATCTACACATCGCGAGAAGCGAGCACATGCGCGAGGCGCCTGTGAGGAAAAGAAATCCTCGAATCGAATATACTTGTGTATCGAGCCGCCAGTCCGCCGGAAAGAAGCCCCTGCCGGAGAAATGCCCGCGGATTCGCGCAGCAGCGATTTGTAAACAAGCCCGCGAGGACGGAGGATCTCCGCGAGTAAGAGGAAAAAATAGACGAAGGGACGCAGAGCGTATTGTAGAGGAAAGGGCAGCATCATGGAAGTGACCCGCTCCAGTGAGTCAAGAATAATACGTATAATCCGGATTGACTCTCGGTGTATTTATAACCTATAAACGTGTCCTTTAATCATTTATTTACCTCTGGTATTTTATCTTCTTTTTTTCTCTTGTAATATCGCGAATTGAATGCTTTCTTTTTCGTGATAATGAGTACAGCGATAGAGTACGTATATAGCGGTACGAGGGCTAGAAATTGGGCCACGGCTAGGGGCACTCGTGTGTATGTGTGTCAAAATATACACATACCGAAATAGTGTGTCGGTGCGCGCGCTCCGCATGATAATGCGCGTGGACGACGACGACGATGACGCGAACGATGAATTCGGAATGCACGACCGCCCTGACTTTGACCTCGTAAGCCCGCGAAAACTTATGCGCGCTGGGCTGATGTTGTACAACTCCGTTTTGCTGTATGGTTATAAATGGTGGTACGGGGCTCTGTTATGGGCTTTTAACATTCAGGAGTACTCGTACATGCGCATACCTGGGGAAAATGATTCTGAAAGCCTTGTTCAGAGATCTTTCGTGATCGTGATTTTGTTGATTAGTTAGTAAGAACATAGATCATCGTTGATGTCTGAAACTTCTCGATTTTTTAGATTGTTTCGTACCGGGTGGTTAGTTGGATTTATATCAAAGTTTGATTGGAGTATTTTCTATGTCATGAAAATCCATTATTCGTTAATGCGTTGACCTGGACCATGCATTAACCCCTTCACTGTTACACTGAAAAATTGTACTTGTGCCAAAAGTGCCCTTGAAAGTGAAAATGCTGAGAATAGACGTGATATCACGTCCTGGGGCTTTCTTGGTCACTTTTGTCAAGACAGAATATTACGTCCTTAACAATCAAGGGGTAACGTCTTGAAAACTGTTTTGCTTGCTTGGTTTTACAAAAACATAGAATTTTGAGTTATTATATATATATATAGGAAAGAGAAATGTAGTTTATTAACATTAATACTCACAATTACATGGCTTCTCCCATTGTGCAAGGGATTAATCACTTTTACTTTTGTACTAGAAGGAGAACTCAGAACATACACTGAAAGAAAACTAACATATATAATTTTCAATAAGTTAGAGGAGACTATTTTTTATGTAATAATTATGTATCTTTTAGATTTGCAAGAAGTCTTGACAGAATTGGATGAAGTTCTGGACAATGCTACATTTTTGGCAATTGATGGTGAATTCACCGGATTGAATTCGGGACCAGATGCCAATGCATTTGATACACCTGCTCAGTACTACGCTAAATTAAGGAAAGGGTCCATGGACTTTCTCCTCGTACAATTTGGCCTATCTGTTTTTACCTATAATTCCAAGACTAACTTGTAAGTATTTGATAATCTTGATTTGAGTAACTTTGACGATGCCCTATTAACTGTTTACGTTTTCTTTAGATACAGTCAAAGATCGTACAATTTTTATGTATTTCCACGACCATTTGACCGATCATCGCCTGATTGTAGATTTATGTGTCAAGCTTCGTCAATTGTTTTCTTAGTTAATCAAGGTTTTGACTTTAATAAACTTTTTAAAGAAGGTATACCTTATTTAACAAAAGATGATGAAGAGAAGCTTTATAAAAAGATGGAAGATAAACAAAAAGTGAGAGAGGAAGGACTGGAACTTATTCCTATTTCTGACGATGATAAGCCACAGATGGATGAAATTTGGTAAGGATTTTTGTAAAGTTATTAGTGTATAATGCTATTAAATTTATTGACACCTTCAATTTATTTATTTTTTATATCAGTTCTGGGATAGATGATTTTATTAATTCAGAAGGTGATGATAAAGAACTTAAAATAGAAAGATGTAATGCCTTCATTAGACGACTTGTACATCAAGAAGTAAGACTTAGGTGGCCAAACAAGCTTAGGCTAGAAAGTAAAAACGACAATGGAAATCAATATATAGTTGTTAGTAAATTGGGTACCAAGGAGGAAGAAGAACAAAGGGAAACTGAAAGACGAGAAAGAGAAAAACTTGAAGTACAACAAGCTGTAGGACTTAGTGTACTTTTAAGGAAAATTGCTGACTCTGTAAGTTCTTACTTTACTTAACTGTTTAATAAATACATTTTTATTTTCAATCATGTAATTTTTTAGGGAAAAATAATTGTAGGACATAATATGTTACTTGACTTGTGTCATATAATTCATCAGTTTTTTGCTCCATTACCAGAAAGTTACTATGAGTTTAAATCTCTGGTTAACTGCCTCTTTCCAAGGTTTGTAAAATAAAATTTTTTTTATTCACTTTATTTTAACTCAATTTTGTATTGCATACCTTACTTAAATTATTTTAATTTGAAAATGTCTCACCTTTTTATTTTAGACTTTTAGATACTAAAATTATTTGCCAATCAGCACAATTCAAAGACTTAGTACCATCAATTCTTAATCAGTTATTAGAAACCCTGCATTCTCCACCATTTTCGATACCTAAAATAGAGCAAGTGACAGATCGAAGTTACTCACTTTCAAATGATAAATTACATGAAGCTGGCTATGATGCTTACATTACTGGACTTTGCTTTATCACATTGTGTAATAGGCTTGGTTAGTTTTTGAACATATTCTAAAGTAAACTATAGTTAAATTGCTTTTTGACTACAAAGTTTTAATTATTTTAATGTATGTAATTGATGAATTTTAGGTGCTTTACAAACACCAGAAGTATCAACTGTACTTCCAGACTCTTCTCTACTGAATCCTTATTTAAATAAGTAAGTGTTTTTTCATTTAATTATATGCTTTACATTCTTTCAAGTATTCTTTTGCCTTATATGTGTATCTACTTTTTCAGACTTCTCATAGCGAGACTAAAAGACTACCCATATATAAATCTTATGGGCAAAGATCGTAAGTTCCAGCATTCAGCAAAATCTTGTAAATTAAAGAAAACGTAACAGCAGAGAAAACTGATATTTATATTGATCATTTATATTTTAGCTAATCCAAGCAGAGATCACGTTTTCCACGTAACGTTTCCGAAACACTGGAAACTCAGTGATTTAACGCAACTTTTCACCCCGTACGGTGAGTCTAGAAAAAGCTTTCACCTTAGAAATTTTACAAACAAATTGATATTTCACTTGCTTATGTTACTTTATAAATAACTTGTACGTTTGTATACAGGAGGTGCTTATGTGTCGTGGCTAACGGACACTACAGCTTATGCTGCTTTATACCGGCGGGATCAGGTTAGTGCTGTGGTACAGAATCTTTTCAAGTCTACCCAGTATAGTCTGAAAAAATACAGGGAGTACCAGGTTAACCTGGAAAATGAGAAGACAGTAAAACTGGAGCGAAAACGGAAGATTTCTGAGTAAGTAACTTTTTTGAAATATATTTATATAACTGTATTTTTTAATTCTGTTTAGTTTTAAATTAATTAAATCAAGTTAGTCTAATGGGTTCAATAACTGCTCTTAATATGCAATTATTGAGAGTTATGTATACTTTTCATTAATTCGTTATTTATAAAATAACTAATTGAATTATTAAAGGTATTTTATAAATATTTTTTAATACATAGACCAGAGACTGGCAGCCTTTTTGGATCTATGGGAACTTATTGTAGAATCATGTAGATGGCCTCTTGAATTTGGGTGCTTACTTGACATCGAATTAACGTCGAATCAACTTTAACCATAAAAGTTTCCTGAATTCTCGAGTTTTTACTGCAATGGTATTTCTGTGAATGCAAGGACAAATTCATCTGTTTGGAACACATATTTATTTACAATAGAATATTACTCTTTTTTTAAATACTTACTTTTATTGACATATTCGCTTCAATCAATTTTAATTGTGATTTATTTAATAATTACCTTTTATTTACACTATAGTATACATATACAAATAATATTAATTGATATATGAAATAATGCCAGCGATTTATTGAATAGTATTTTTATACTTTGAGTGCTGATAAGTGTGATTTTTTTATACTTTTTACAATAAGCTATACACTAGTAAATTGTAATTTTACGTTGAAGCTGCACTTTTTCAAGTTTTATGCTTCTAAACTTATTGCCACTGTTTAATTTTAGTGTTATTTTTAGAATTATAAATTATTTTTAATCTGTAGTAATTAATTTATTTATATTAGTTGTATATAAAGATGTTATGTAATATATACACTTAACTTGTTGGACATACAAATAAAAATTTAAAAAAATTGTTGCTAATTTTAAATTTGCATATTTGTTTTCATTGCCGTTATATATGTCGAGAACATTTTTCTAAGTTAGTTCTCCGATCATCAGGTATATATATATGATTCTACTATAAGTTCACTATAGTATACATAAATAAAGGGGACAATAAACTGAAATATTAATGACATAGCTCAAAAACTTTTGACCGATTTTTTTACCGTTTTCTTTTTATGCATTCAACTCTTATGTGACCAAATTTTCGATATTTCATGCTTTTTTTGGCAGGCATAATGTTGATAATTTTATTCATAGTATTAGATGGGGGATTAGATGCGAATTGTCAAGCAAGTTATTGTGTATGAAAAATCAGATCTTTCGTTTATATTTTTCATAATATTTTCATAATATTACAATGAATTTTATTGAAGTACTAAAATAACAGTTTAATTACATAAATATTGTATTAAGAAGAAAAAATGTTATTTGTTTTTTAGAAACCTTGAGAAACGTTTTAATGTACTTACATACAATTATTAGAATTTATAATTTCTTTCACCTTTCTCCGACCAAAATTTTGCTGATTTTTAGGGATTGTATTGTATAGGAAAATAAATGCGCAGTGATTTGAAATTTTGACAATATATTATACTACTGTCAGTTGACGTTTACAAAAAAAATTTTCTTCATATTTTTATAACGTTCTTAATACGGATTTTTCAAAAGCAGAGTGCTCGCTGGCGGACGTGATTGCGGTCGTCAGTATAATCTGTAACAAAAATGCAATGAGATTTTAATTTAGATATAAAGAGCTATTGCGTACTAATTTGTCAAAATGGCAGACTTTTAGAAAACGAAAAACATCTTTTTTATAACACGTGAATAAAAACGACCCTTTTCGGCGCCTATAAAGTGCAGCGAAAATATAATTTTCCGAGCGTCAAATATAGGGTATCGAAAATACTCATTTTCGCTACCTTTTATTTTCGGTAGCGAAAATGAGTATTTTCGGTACCCTTTATTTATTTTTGCTCCATTTCCTTAATAAAGTTGACGACTCGAAAAACTCTATTCTCAATCCACTTTGTACACAACAAAGAATGACCTTCTTTATGCACTTGTTATAAAAAATACGGTACGCAACTTGGGGCAAAAGGGGCATTTTCGCCCCTAGTTGCGTAATATACTATTAAATACTATTACTCATATTTTGATAAAATAAATTACATCAACCTTCTGGGACACGTAGCTTTTGACCTAAATTATTCCAGGCCTGTGACTTCACAATTTGAAGGTAGAGATATACCCTATAATAAGAGTTGAGTCTAAATAACGAATTTTTTATATATTGCTATCAGAGCTATGTAAAATAAAAAAATGAGTTCGATTCAAATAAATCAAGAATTTGAATCCCCATTCAAATTGTTGAATTTAATCATGCATCGCGATTCAGAATTCAAGTTTTGATCTCATTTCAAATATAATGATGATGAAAGAAGCAAATTTTGACCTCGAGTAATTTTCAATCGACCAAATTTTGACCTCGATTCAAATATCATGATTTTGAATTGGAAAAATTTTGACCTCGATTTATTTGGAATTGAGCAGATTTTGACTTCGATTCAAAATAAATGGAATAAATTTTAACTCTGATTAATTTTGAATCAAGAATACTTTTTATCTCGTTTTAAATTTTAGATTTACATAAATTGAAATTTAAAATTTGTATTCTAAATTCATTTAAATCGAAATTTGAATCACGAATAGAATAACAGTTTCACAAAATACCTATAATACAAAATCTGCAGACGCATTCAGACTGACATTAAAACTAACTATTATATACACTAAGGATCTTCGAAGTCACTGAATACAAATCTAAACTCAGAATTCTAAATTAAAGTGGCTAATCCAATAAAGTGAATCCATTTTTTTTTAAATACGTGATTGAGTTAAAAGTCTCTATTGTTAAGTTTTTAAGGTCGCTTAATACGATTCTCGACTCAGAATTCTAAAATTGTAAATGGCGGACTAGATTTTGTAAAGAAATATGTAATTGGGATAAAAATCACTATCAAAAGTATTTTGAGATTTCTAATTACGAATCTGAATTTAGAATTCACAAATTAAAAATGTCGAATAAAATGGGATAGAATATATTTGGAAAAAGTCGCAGTATTAAGATAAACTAAAAAACAAAATAGTCTCACATAATGAATCCGCTTTAGTGAATTTAGAAACTCTAAGTTCAGATTCATATTCAGCAAACTCGAAAACTCTCCATACGTATTTTCATTGAGATCTCATACCAAAAAAAGGTTTGTTCGCAATATTCGATCCGCCACTTTG
Source organism: Gastracanthus pulcherrimus (assembly GCA_949152435.1). Lineage (NCBI taxonomy): Eukaryota > Metazoa > Arthropoda > Insecta > Hymenoptera > Pteromalidae > Gastracanthus > Gastracanthus pulcherrimus. Next base: position 12,874,368 of record OX424573.1, read on the forward strand.
AATTTTAGAATTCGGAGATCAGATTCGAATACTACAGATCCAAAAACACAGCTTCATAAAAATGCATTCACATAGGTAATGAAATAAAATATAGCAGCTGGTTTCTTTACCAACCAAGTGTCCTGAAAGGATTAACCGGAGAATATTAGATCGTCCCAGTTTAAAGAAATGGTTTCTAAGAAAATCCAATTTCAAACGTTATAGCTATCTTCATGAAACCTTTCTCTCCAAATCCTGTCTCAAGCATTCTCTCCTTACATCCATTGCATTCTCTTTCCTCGCAGTCTCTCGAGAGTCTGAGAAACAAACAAAAAACTGCAACAAATCACTTTCCACTTTACGAGATCGTCACCGCGACCCCCCCATCTAATCAATTCGAACCCCTCTCACTCATTCTCTCTCTATCTCTCCTTCCAGACGCGACGAGACGCCGGAAAAGGACGGCAACAGCAGCAGCGGCGGCGACGGCAACAGCAGCAACGACGAGACGTCCTCGAAGGCCAAAGCCCCCGGGAAGCCGAAGGACAGCGGCAACTCGACCTCGCCCACCACCCCGAAGCAGCAGCGGGACCACGAGGAGGAGGAGGACGGCTGGGCGGTGGCCTCAGGTAATGACCATTCAAAATTCCCATCGGCGTCAGCCCTGCAACGGCTCGTGCGCAAAGCCACGAGTGGCAGCGTCGGGAGGGAAATCGCTGCGGCGACGCGCGAGGAAGTGGAGGCTTTCGAGGAAGAGGTACTGGAGGTGAAGCGCGAGAGGGTCGTGGAGATGAGGAGACGAGGGAGTTCGAAGAAGAGTTCGCCGGAGAAGAGGAAGCAGCAGCAGCAGCAGCAGAGGATGAAGTTCGAGAGAAGGGAGGAGTTGAGGGGACTGAGGAAGTGGTTCGGCTGGATGAGAGTCGTGCAGATCGTCGGGGTGCTCGTGGCGCTTTATTTCGTCACGACGCTGTGAAAATTAAGCTGGAAGTGAGGCATGGACTTGTTAGGGGGAAATGGAGTCTTCGTGGGACGGGGTTGGGTTGCTTATGTAATTTACGGATTTGGGGGAAAATTTGGACTACTAACTGTTTATTGTGGGACTTTGACTTTGTAGGGTGGAAGACTTTTTTCTTTTTTCTTGCTGTCGACGGGGACGCGGTGGTATAAGGATTGGTTTTTGGCGCTGGGAATCGAGGGTTAACTTAATGTTACTGTGCACTGCGGTTGATTTGAAAAGATAGGAATGGAATTGGAATAATACGTTTGTTAAGAATTGTAACGTGTACATTGTTAATTTAATTTTACGATAGAACGATGTTGAAAAGCTGTGAAATTTGGGCCAGAATAGCAAGTGCTAGTTTCTTTATCTTGTAAACTTTATTTTGAATCATTAGTGTCATTTAGCTTTTGTTACAATTATCTTGCATAGAGTTAAAATATGTAAAACATCAAAATTCAAGCATGGAATACTTCACATTCTCAAAGAAAATATCACTACATAGCTTCAGCCGTAATTTTTTCAGTTTCTCATGCTCCTAGAGGACAAATGCTAAAGAATACAATTTATAAAATAATAATGAAAATATGAAAAAATATGATATTACTTTTCTGGTGTATGAATAAATTGTTGACGTTGTTCTTGTGTGACTTAAATATTTCAATATAGTAATAGTAAATACTTCTTTTTACAATGTACTTATCTTGTAGTACAATTAATAAGTTCAAATGTGATGTAGTTAGCGACCTGAAAACTGGATTTTTTAAAGCTCTTGTTTATATTCGATGAAGATGGAAATAGTATTATATACGTACATAAGTTTAATTTTCGATGTTTTCAGGACGACATATTTTAAGATCAATGGCTATCATATATTTTTACAGAGATATATAATCAAAAATTCATGTACCGCTAAATTATAAATGCGTTCCGTTATAGATCAAAACAATTCTAATCGTTTATTAAAATCTCTGAATCACTTTTATATAAGTCAGTTGTTTTTATTTAACTAGATTATTATTATTTATGGGCGTCTTACACTTTGCGACCAATCAAGAATAGCGTATTATTGTATCTAATTGTTGACCATGAAAAACACTGACAATAATTATTTCGTATTATGCGTCATTATGCATTCCATAATTCATACATAGACTATTTTTATGGAATACTACAATCGTCTCGTTCGGAAGTGAACGAAATTATTTATAATTTAATACTTTTGTACTTCTAGCGTTATAAGAAGTTATTCTTCAACATAAGTAATTATCAATTATGTATACATAATTTATGAAACAGTCGTGCATAATGTACAAATTAATTTATTCTCGTACATCTGTTTGTCGAAAAATGTATGTTTTTACGAAAAATAATAAATTGTACCACCTTTACTTTTGAATATATGAAAAAATGATGTACGTTTGAATTCTTAATCCTAAATAATTTCCATTTCAAACCATTGTTTCGTTGTTTCCGCAGGTAAACGAAGAAGGAAGCGCAATCGCACCCAAGCAACCGTACCGGAGATCGAGAAGCGAAAAAAATGTGATGTCAAACCAAAGTCGTTCGTCGAAAACGACGCGTGGGCGTAAAATTATCGCAACTTGTCTGTTCCGGACTGTGAGACTTAGATCCGTGACGAGCTATTCCGCTCTTCGGAATGCGGCTCGAAATCTCACTTTCGTCGCAGATAGATACGACAATTTGTAAAATGCAAATGTGATTACAAAATTAATTTGACGAAGAAGCGGAACTGCAAAAGTAATAATTGGCCGTACGTAGTATACGGCCGGTTCTCTCGATATGCTGTTATTTTACTCGACAATCTTAATTAAATTACAAGAGAATTTGATTTTTTTGTAATATTTTAAAATTCGACGAAGAATAAATAAAATTAGATCATGGAAAATCATTTGTATCTTTATTCAAACGTACTAATGCTAAACATTTATATTGTAGATTAGATTTCATTAGAATAACGTTCACAATTATGTACTTATGTATTTTGTTTATTATTAACTAGTTTTATTTATTTGCCGTGTACGTCTTACAAAAACAGGTAACAGAATGAGCAGCATGACGCTGCTTTGTGACTGCACGTATCGTCTTTAAACCGTCTAGTTATATGCACGCCTTTCTACAATTAGCCCTTCGGCAGTCTTTTGTGTTACCGTTCATACAAAATTGAAGATAACAAATTGAATCACATTTAAAAAAATATCTTCTTGATTCTCACTAATTGTTACTGTCATAGATTCTATTCAATTTGGTCCGACACCGATATAGGTATAATAAACGCCTGATCATATTCGTAGATACAGAACCTGTCCAGTAAAAAACTAAATATATTACACTGGACTTATTTCATATGGGATAAAGTCTTACAGCAATGAAATCTTCAGAGTTGACGGTAATCTCATCTATTTTACCCCCTATTACCTTTTTTTCTTAAGACTCCATTTTCCACAACACCTATCTTTTGACGGGCGTTATCTTCCCCCCTTTAACTCATTACTTTCCAATTGACCATTTAGGTACCGATTTGATTTTTGACTAATGAAAGGTAAATCAATAGAAATCAACAAAAAATAATATAATTTAGAATTTATTTTGTTTGATTTAGAGTGTTTATATTAAGTGGTTCAAGAGTTACAACAAATACAGAGAACTTAATAAAATTAAAAACTATAATATATTTTGAAGATATTTTACTTAGAAGTTTACCCGTTATACATGGATGAGACTGGAGTCACAAAAACAGATTGACATAGGTTGCGATATGTGTAAAAATGCAGAGGCACTGCTGAAAAACTATTTACTTATGAAGTGAATATTTAGAAAGCTGCGTGCTAAATTTCAACTCGTGTTACCACATTTAATTCGGACAAATCAACGATAACGTAAACAAAAACTCAGCGGAACGGCGCGCGGGGAAAATGGGGAGTCCCTCTCGCTTCGTCGCGCCCAGTGACACTCCTGAACCTTCTTAGAAGGTTATATTCACTGTGAGCACATCATTTTTAAAAAATCGCACTCTAAGTTTATTGTCAGTTTACAAGCCGCTCTCATAAAAGCCCGTGTATAGGAGTCAAACTTTCAAGACAATTATCTTTAAAACGGCAATGGCTAATGCTTTCAAATTTCACATACTATCGTAAACTTCATTGAAGCATGACATATTAACCCATTTCTTCCCAAGCGGCCATTTTATAGTCGATTGGTTTTTTGTCTAAAAAATTGTCGAAAAAAAAATAATAATAACCAATAACACTTTTCTGAAGTAAAATTGTCCGCTCTTTCCGATTCTAAAGTCAGAATTTTTAAATTTCCGTTGGAAAATTTCAAAATGGCGGTTTTAGGCAAAAAACCAATCGACTATAAAATGGCCGCTTGGGAAGAAATGGGTTAAATATTCAGAAACATCTTATCATTTTGACTTTACTATCGAACCTCCTTAAGCATATTCCAATGTACTTACAAGGAGACATTGGGCAGTCCGGGTCCTGGATTTTGATGAAACTCTCAGAGGTGCCTCATTTTATAGTAAAAATAGGGCTGATAATGCCTTTTAGACCAATAGGCCTTATGTCAAAAGTTGCAGCTACTCAAAGTTTCAAATTTGAAGTATATTTAATAATAAATGTAATATACCATCACTTATTCATTAAGGCGCATAGCTTTATATCTATCTCCATTGATTTTTTTGTCACCACATGCATACAAATATACGTTATTTTATTAAAAATGACCATTGTCTGGTGTAGTTTATATTCATAAACAAGAGAAATCCAATTAAAAAATAAAAAATAGTCATAACTTCTCATAAACGCTTACCTTTTTATACTGATATTTATTCACAGCATACCAATAACCTTTTTTCTATGTTATTCCCTTTCCTTGTAGGTTAAGAAATTTACAAATTTACAAATTCCTGCAAATGTTTGCAATAAATTAGCTCAAATTTTAGTTAGAAATGTCATAAATTAACCCTTATATATTTGTTTTAGTGAAATATCTCTGCAGTTTTGTTCAAAATATGTCAAAATAAACGTGTAAAATTTATTCAGACCGATTCATTAAAATTTGGTGCGCAGGAATTATTTTGAAGATTTAAATTTGTAGTTTTGAAGAAAATGCATTTTAAAAATTAGTAATAACCAATGTAAGAATTTACGTTTTTCTTAAAATAAATTGTTTTAAAAAGCTTTACAAAATTTACAAAGTATGTATCTTTAATTATTAGCATTTTAGTTTGCAACGTATAATGTAAAATTAATGTTCACCCCAGGCATAGTCCCCTTTTGACTGAATAGTTCCCCATCTATCACTTTTTTTTCATTCTTTATGCACAAATTATTTTATAATTTCAACTTGGTAGATTTAAAGATACTTGTTCAAAGAGGAAAGCAAGAGGAGTGAAACATTCAAAACAAATGCAAAATGAAAAATTCTTGAAACGGTAAGTAACTTTTATTTTTTATTAACAATATCTTTGTTTAACAAACACAAATTTATATGAAACATTTTTTTCTAATGTATAACACCGTGTTTTATTACTGTTTACTTTCATGGATTATACAAAGTTCTTTTATACTAAATATAATTTTTTTCCATATGGCCTATTTAGCGGTTAAGAACTACCTTAAGTCATGACATCGTTTAAAATTGTTTAAAGAAGATTATTCATTGTTTAAACATTATTTATATTTAATACCAGAAATATCCATTTATTCATGAAAAATCGATATACCTAACCTTACCTTGAGAACTGCCTCTGTTGACTAGGTAATAATACGTTCATACTCAAAGCACTTGAAAGTTTTAAGCGAAATTTTAATAATGTGTATTAATTTTTCTTAACTTTATAAATATACTAATATTTCAATTTACTTACGCTTAGTCAATATTGGTTGCTTAACCATATAAGTTGTATAGAGATTAAAACATATCTGGTTTTACTTACCGTTTTAACTAGTTTAAAAAAAGAAACACTAACTAATTGCAGTGTATATAACAAGATGATATTAAAAAATATTTTTTACTATTTTTGTTTTCTCAGAATGTTAGTGCAGTATGGTGAATCTAATCCAAAACGTAATTATTTTATCAATACAACAATAAATGATCGCATACTACAAGTCACCGTAAGTAAATTTTTATTTTATATTCAAATGAATATTTGATTAAACTAAATAACTTACATTTAAGGAAAAACTTATGAACTGTTGTATTGAAAAGATTGAAAAGAATACTATGTTACTTATGGACAAGAGAAAGGATAATTTTATTATTTTAGATTCGTTATTTACTAGACATTCTCCTATATATTTGTTTCAATTTGAAGAAAGTGTTGTGTTTAAAAGTCATAAACGTTTTCGAAACGTTTATACTTTAAATGAAACCCATGTTAGGAAAAAGATTTACCGTATTTCTAGCGCCACTATTTTTGTCTCCAATACTGCTACCTTTTCAAGAATATTGGAGGAAATGCGGGATTCTATTTGGTGGAATCATGAAGCACGCTATTTAATCGTTAACAGAAATTTGAATAACAGTTGTCAAAAAGCGCCCGTATTCTTAAACATTGCTTGGACTTTTAATATTCTATCTGCTATATATTTATGTATAAATTTAAACGATCAAGTACTGTTATACGCGTTTAATCCTTATACGAATTTAGCTCCAAATTTTTGGAACACAGTAGAAGCTTATAATAATACTTCAGATACTTTTTGGACATTATTCCAACATCCATTATTTCATGTCTACGAATTGTTTACATATGGTAAGTATAAAGAATACATAAATTAATTAAATGATATAATATTTGATTCTCAAATGAAAGTATAATCTAAACTACGTATTTTGTTAATCTAGGTGATTCCCTCTGCAGCAATATATTTTTTGACAAAACAAAAAATTTAGATGGTTACAATTTGAAAGTAGTTTTGCGTCCAAATGAAAGTACTAATCGTGAAGATAAATCAAAAACTGGCTATAAAAGATTCACTGGGATAGATTTTAAGATCATGGGCACGGCTTTAGATTATATACGCGCAACAGTTACTGTAAAAAGATCTGGAATTATTGGTTTAGTTGATGCGCACGGAAAACCTCACGGAATGCTTAAAGATGTTCTATCCAGCGAAGTTGATATTTTAAGTACTTTGCTTTATATACGCAGTTATTGGAATATACAAGTACATTCATTTTATTCAAGTAAATTAAAATTCATCTCTTTGAAAGAACCAGCCAATTATACTGACAAACTAGCGTTGATATTTACAGTAAAAGTTTGGGCCCTTTTAATTGTAACTTTTTTTGTCTCTACTGTGGCTTTAAAATACATTTTGGAGCAATCGATGTCTTCGGTTGCTTTGGAATTTATGCGCATGGCTGTAAGCAGTTCAACGTTAAGGAAACCGCGTCATACTTCTAGAAGAATACTTTTAATTATTTTCGTAATAGCTGCATATGCATTTAATTCATTTATGCAAAGTATCTTTAGTGCATTACATACAAGTAATGATCGCTTAGTAACAGTTGATACAATTGCAGATTTAATTAGCTCTGATTTTGTAATTTATGGGTATTCAAGTTATAAAGAGATGATATGGTATGAAGAAGTTCTAGAACGTTTTAAATTAGTTAGTAAGACCGCAGACTGTATGAATCGTATTAAAAACGATCGAAGAGTTTGTTTATGTCCTGATATACATTTAGCATATTATGCACATGAGAGTGGACTGATCCATATATCTAAAGACAGTGTACTAGAAAGAAGTTTGGCATTTACCTGTGCAGATGATTTACCGCTTCATCACAAATTGCACTTAATTTTATTATTAATGAATGAAGGAGGATTTATCAAACTGATTATTGATCGCGAGGCGTTTTATCATATGAGATTTTTTAATTCTACTGGGGTATATACAGTGGAACGTTTTAATATCGGAAAATTACGTATTATTTTTTACATCTTAGTAGGAACTTGGATATCGGGAATAATTGTACTATTTGTTGAAATATTGATTTCTAAGACGAAGAGTCATAACATTGATAAATTTAAATGAAATATATTAAAAGTAAAATATATTTTAAAATTCAGTTTTCATTGGCTTTGGAATACTATCTACAAACTAGTAGCAGGATTTATTCGAATATTTTATAAAACAACATGATACTAAGTATTTATGAATTAATTAACAGTATTTTAGTTGTATAATGTACACGCACTGCCGTTCGTATCTTATTTGCCAAACGAAATTTGAATGAGGGAGTTGATTCGATTGCAAAAGTATTAACTTTAACACCCACATGCAAACTTCGTTCGGTGAGATATGAAGGGTACCGTAAAAATCGATAGTCAGAATTCTGAAGTAAGTAACATAATAATACCTATTATTATAATTCATTTTTTCAAAAATAATTTTCTAATTCATATTTCATTCGGAAATTCGATCAGAAAACCTCTGATCAGAAAACTAAAAGAATTCTACTTTGTGTTCAAGAATAATTTCTATTTATTTTTCAGTAAAAAATATCAGTCTAAGATAGTTTAAGTAGCTTGTAGAGATTGTATAAAGTTGTGTTTGTTTTACATAAAAGAAATAAAGTAAAAAACATGAATAATTGACATTTATTAGTGTGGAATTAAAAAATCGATCTAAAGTTTGTTTAGTTGCAGTGATGTATAAAAGGATTGTATATTTAAAATACCTTTTAATAAAATATGGTTTTAAAGTATTTTACAAAAAGATCTCACACTTCTCATTATACCGTCAACATAATAACGATCTGATATGAAGTGTGAAATAGTCTCAGTTATATTTTTAAATTATAATATATGAATTTATTGATCTATTCTAATATAATACAAGAGGTTTTGTTTCAGTTTTGCCTCTTGTGAATTAAAGTATTCACGATATCTTTGACAGTGGTTTCTTAAATACTGGAAATAAAATAGTACGCCTATCCGTTTCAGGAGATTGAATCATTCTATAGTCTGCAAGAGAATGATTTGGTTCGTGGCGATCAATAAATTCGACTTTACTAATATGGTTTTAAAGTATTTCAATATATATGTTTTTACAATACCTATATCCTTTTATAGTTTTTATATTTTTCCCATTCTATTAAAGGCTCTAGCCGATTAATAGTGTTAAATTTGTCTTCGCGGTATCGGACTTTTTGAGTATTTTCCTCTCTATTTGTTTTAAAAAATATAATTTTTAAGATTTTCTTTTGCTCTCAAGACTCTCTTCCCTTATGGGCTGAAACTTCCAGGGTAGCTACACTGTTTATCATAAATTTTCAGAAACTTTTTCTAAGATACCTTCATCGGCAAACATAACGTCAAAATTGTATTTTAAATTCTAACATTCTTTTTACTAATTCACTTGTGTTAAAACAATAAAAAAATTGTATACCTTATTTGCTATTTTACTCGTGTGAGATTTTTCAGAATTTTTTAAAAGGTGCCCGATACTTAAAACCTAGAGAAACTATTTTTTTTTCATTTTTTCACTGTAATTGGCATGTTACAAATATATGCGACATTAAACTAATTAAATAAACATTATAAGTAGAAACAGTTAAACCTTGGCTTATAAAATGTACGTATAAACCGATTTCTATGACCTATTTTAAGTGTCAAAAATAGCGATAAAATGAAAAAAATAATAGTTTATCGGGGTTTTGAGTATCGCGTTTTAAAAAATTCTGAAAAAATTCACTCAAGTACAGAAGCAAATATGGAACAAAAAAACAAAAAAATTTTTTTTTAATTTATAATTGACGTGAATTAGTAACAAAAATGTTTGAAATTTTAAAATACAATTTTGAGGTTATGTTTACCGATGAAGGTATCTTAAAAAAATTTCCTCAAATTTTTTGATATATAGTGAAGCTACCCTGGAAGTTTCAGCCCAAACGACCAGGAACAGCCAGAGACAGAAATAATAGAGTAAAAAACACATTTGTAAAACTAGCTCATAAGGGTGAGGGGGGGGGGGGGGGGAAAGAAAATCTTAAAAATTATATTTTTGTCATAAAAATCGAGAACAAATACTCAAAGAGTCCAATACCTCGAAGGCAAATTTAACAGTGTTAATCGGCTCAAGCCTTTGTTCAAAATGAGTTTCTGAAAAATATATGTGACATTTTCATCGTTAACAAATTCAATAATATAAATAAAAGAATCTATTTTGTATTGAAGAAGAAATTCAAGCAATTGCTTCAAATATTATTCTAAGTTCAGGACTGCGTGCTATGTGCACATTTTATCAAAAGAAATACGCATATATTTTAAAAAATGTTTTACTAATGATGGCTCAGATCAGATAACTCTACTCCGAGCGCTCGAAAACGTGTAAAAGTATTGTTTAAGCGGGTGGGGATAACCCAAATCTATTCAAATTAAATTAGTGCAAAATATATTTTCTCAAAATCAATTATACTTCTTAAACATTTATGTTCCTAACAAGGAAAGAGTACCTGATGTGGATCGTGTGTTTTATGAAACATTTATTAATCGTCTATTAGTAGGTATCTAGAAAAATGAAAGTTTGATTGAATAGACCTTATATTACGAGATGTAACTAAAATCATCAACATTTTCTATATTCTTAATGTTAGAAAATCACACATATATATATATATATATATATATATATATATATATATATATATATATATGGTTGATAATAAAAACAACGAACCCAATGTCATAGAATTATTGCGAAATCTTACCATAAAAATATTGGGTAAATACTTGAAGAACAATCTGCTTTTGGTAGAGAGATATCGAAATTACAGAATCTGCGCTTCAATGAAGAGAGAATAAATTGTATTTTAGAATATGCAGATATTAAAATAGTCTAAGAACATGAGAATTTAGTGATATAAGAAAGAAAGTTAAAAAGTTAAGTATGGGGAATGGAAGGATTATATGATCAGGAAATTTAATATAATAGGAACGATAAGAGAGTTGGCTAGAGCCAGTCAGAAGAAAGATGTCGAAGCAGCTGATGTATCTAAAGAGAGTGAAAAATTATAAAGAAGACTTATAAATAGATTGGTCATAACTTTCCACCGGAACATCCATTTTCAACGAACAAAAACTCAAATTAAAGGTATTTTCTTCTACTTTTATATACTTTATAGGGAAGAAATGTCCACGTTTGTGTGCACAGTTATTAACGGCGCAGTAAAACCCTTTCTTTTGCTATATATAAAAATCCGTAATAAACACCTAATTTGCCAGAAAAAAATAGTCACATGGCTAATTTTCATTGTTCAAACGCGGTTTTCTCCATAATTTGGCCCCTAAAACTAGATAGAAAGAGTTTGTAAACCCGAGCATTGAATTTTTTTTTACGATTTCTAGACCAAATGCATTTTTTGGGGGATTTTGTCATATATAGCCTAGAGTAAACTGCGGAAAGAGATGATATCAAAGCAGCTTGGGAAAACATTAAATACTCGATGAAGCAAGCTGTTAAGACGGCGTTGGGATAACGGAAAAAGAGCAAGCATAAACCGTGGTTTAACGAAGAATGCGAGGAATGGAAAGGCAAAGGGAACAAATAAAAATGCTTAGCCTCAATAACACAGAAACGACGCTTACACATTATCATAGCATATAGGAACAAACCAAACGATTCTTCCGAAAGAAAAAGCTAGAAGGGGGAAATTAGAAGGTTTCGGTTATACAGTAAAACAGTAACAAAAATAATATTCGCGAAATCTACGCAAGTATAAATTTGATTAGGAAAAGAAACCAAAATAATTTTAAGAGTTTTCGTGACATAAGTGCGGACTTAGGTCACACAGTGCTATAAAATATTTTTTTCTACTTTATAATATAGCGAAAAAAGTTCCTGAAAAGTTCCAAAGAATTATGCTACACTACAGTTTCTTTACAGAATACGATACACAACACCTATTTTTTGACGGGCGTTATCTTCCCCCTTTAACTCATTACTTCCTAATTGACCATTTAGGTACTGATTTGATTTTTGACTAATAAAAGGTAAATCAATAAAAATTAACAAAAAATAATATAATTTAGACTTTATTTTTGGTTGATTTTGAGTGTTCATATTAAGGGTAGGTCGGAGCTTACATACAGTGACGTAGTTACCGACAATTTCGTATTTTTCAGTATTCTTATTCAATTTTTGATTTTCTTCTATTATCTCAGTTGTCCGGTGTTCCTTAGTAGATTGAGAACACGGGACAACTAAAGTTTTTAACTTTTATGAACAATTAAATTAGAATAATGTAAAATTCAATGCAGAAATCTGTAATTGGCTCCGACCTCCCCTTAAGTGGTCCAGGAGTTACAAAAAAATACAGAGAACTTAATAAAATTAAAAACTATAATTATTTAGAGTATTTACCCGTTATACATGGGCTGATTTGACACTGGAGTCACAAAAACAGATTGATATAGGTTGCGATATGTGTAAAAATGCAGAGGCACTGCTGAAAAACTACATACTTATGAAGTGAATATTGAGAAAGCTGCATGCTAAATTTCAACCCGTGTTACCGCATTTAATTCGGAGAAATCAACGATAACGTAAACAAAAACTCAAGCTCGTATAGGCTGCGCGAGCTGGTGCGCGGGGAGCGGAGCGGCGTGCAGGGAAAATGGGGAGTCCCCAGCGTTGGGCTCATTTGGATTTCAGATGACAGAATCCCTAGGTTCTAGTGATAAAATTTGACATTGTGATCAGCTAAGTTCAGACCGTTGGCGCGAAATGACGCTGGGTGTTCTCAAACCCATCCGGATGTTCTTAAACCCATCCCGAGTCGGATGGGTTTGAGAACACCCTACAGCATTTCGCACTAATGAGCAGAACTTAGCTTACCACGATGTAAAATTTTGTCACTAGGATCTAGGGATTCTGTGGCCTAAAATCCGAATGAGCCCAATGCTGGGAGTCCCTCTCGTTTCGTCGCGCCCAGTGACACTCCTGAACCTCCTTAAGGAGGTTATATTCACTGTGAGCACGACCGATATTGTACACAAAAATAGCGCCATCTTACGGTCGAGTGACATGATCTGGGTAGTTCAAAATACACAGGCTCTAGTTATGATCATTCAATGAAAATAATTTTTTATAAGTTTCTCACAATTCGTGTGATCTCAAATTTTTCTCTTGAATTGACATATTTATTTATTAATAAAAAACATTATAAGTATATTCTCAGATTCATTAGTGATTAGAAATACTATATTACGCATCTAGGGAGGAAAAGTATTGGCTAGTCCATAGCACGTGCAAATTGCCACCCGAGCCAAAGACGAGGGTGGTACACACGTGCTATGGGGTAGCCATTTTTCCTCCGGTGGTGCGTGTACTATTTTTCACCATACCCGAGCCGAAAATGCCACATTTCAATAATGGAGCCGGGAGGAAATGTAGTACTTTTGGCCAGGGTATGGTGAAAAATATTTTTCATAGAATGCCCATAAGAGCCTGTGTAGTTTGTACTACCCAGATCACGTCACTCGACCGTAAGATGACGCTATTCTTGAAAATAAGATAACATATAGTATTAGCAATATGACTCGACCACGTGACATCATGGAAATGGCCGCTCAGTGTAGGAAAGTAATACAGTCTGCTTAGGGAAATTCACGGTTTTTGTTGAATTTGTCGTTATTTATAACAAAAATTTACTGTTCATATGGTTTGTGTAGCTCGTAATATTATTATGTAGACGTACGCATATTTTTGTTCTACTAGAAAGCTGTGAAATGTAAGAAGAAACGAAATGAAGTGCAATTAGAGGAAATTAACCTATAAGATATATTAGATTATTTGATGTGTTCTTCATATTTTTATCAATAACTTATGTACCCTGTCCTACTATGATGCTATACATTTAACAAGAGCCAAAAAGTATCTGCTCCAACGACTTATTTACATTATTTACATTACGTATATAGATTAAATGTCGTATATTTTTGATTTCTTTATTTACTTAGAATGTTTTTATACATCGTACGGTGTGAAAATGATGCACAATAACTTAATGTTTTTTTATCCATTTGTTATTTATTTATTATTTATTTAATTATCATAGAACAATAGATCTCCCGTGTGGGATGAGGAAAGGAGAGTCCCCCCGCAGTGCACACCGGCTCCCCTCTTACCGCGCACCTCCTCGTGCAGCCAACAAGCTAGTTTTGTATTTTCGTTTTCGTTTAGTCCTCGGAATCGGTGATCTCATTCGTTCTAAAATTTCGCGTATATGATCTTTAATACTTTCCCAATATTTTGCACATTTTTACATTTCGTTCTTATCATTTTTAAACCATCGCACTCAAGTTTATTGTCAGTTTACAAGCCGCTCTCATAAGAGCCCGTGTATAGAAGTCAAACTTTCAAGTCAATTATCTTTAAAACGGCAATGGCTAATGCTTTCAAATTTCACATACTATCGTAAACTTCATAGAAGCATGACATATTAATTTTTCAGAAACATCTTATCATTTTGACTTTATTTACTATCGAACCTCCTTAAGCATATTCCAATGCACTTACAAGGAGATATTGGAGAGTCCGGATCCTGGTTTTTGATGAAACTCTCTGAGGTGGCTCATTTTATAGTAAAAATAGGGCTGGTAATGCCTTTTAGACCAATAGGCCTTCTGTCAAAAGTTGCAGCTACTCAAAGTTTCAAATTTTAAGTATATTTAATAATAAATGTAATATATCATCACTATTTAATTAAGGCGCATAGCCATACCTTTATATCTATCTCCATTGACTTTTTTGTCACCACATGCTTAAAAATATACGTTATTTTATTAAAAAGGACCATTGTCTGGTGTAGTTTATATTCATAAACAATAGAAATCCAATTAAAAAATAAAAAATAGTCATAACTTCTCATAAACGCTTATCTATTTTTAATGATATTTATTCACAACATACCCATAACCTTTTTTCTATGTTATTCTCTTTCCCTCTAGGTTAAGAAATTTACAAATTTACAAATTTCTGCAAATGTTTGCAATAAATTAGCTCAAATTTTAGTTAGAAATGTCATAAATTAGCCCTTATATATTTGTTTTAGTGAAATATTTCTCTGCAGTTTTGTTCAAAATATGTCAAAATAGACGTGTATAATTTATTTAGACCGATTCATTAAAATTTGGTGCGCAGGAATTATTTTGAAGATTTAAATTTGTAGTTTTTAAGAAAATGCATTTTAAAAATTAGTAATAACCAATGTAAAAGTTTACGTTTTTCTTAAAATAAATTGTTTTAAAAAGTTTTACAAAATTTACAAAGTATGTATCTTTAATTATTAGCATTTGAGCTTGCAATGTATAATGTAAAATTAATGTTCACCCCAGGCATAGTCCCCTTTTGACTGAATAGTTCCCCATCTATCACTTTTTTATGTACTTTTCCTCTTTTGTTCCATTTGAAAATAAACACATGTTTTAAGTACTTACAATCATGTAAATCTGTTTAAACATTAAAAAAAGAAATTAAAAAATATCCCAAACATCGGTATTCTCGTACCTTAAATCGTAGTATTTATGAACCTTTAATAATGCTAATATATATATTGAACCTCTAATAATTCTATTATTACTTTGATTCCTGATGTAGCACATTAGTCATCCTGCCCAGCTAATATTTCAACTGTTACCCATGTGAGATCATATTTCTTCCAAAATATTCAAAAAACGTCTTATGTTCAAATAGATTTAGACAAAAAAAACTTCGCTCGATCTGTACCAAAATGTTACAGTATATTCTAAAACAATAATTAAAGCCCATAATGAATTATGTACCTTGCTCCATTGAACAGCAGTACAATTCTTAACCATAAGTACTTTGCAAATTTTAAAAATTGAAAATTTTATTACTGGCAGACGAAATATGGCACAACAGTCTATGATGGTGAAAATTATTGACTTTGATATGAGGAATATGTTATATAATTTTTATAACGATTCGAAACGAGTATATCTTTCTACGTTGGTGAAAGTTCGTTGACCAAATGATCGCATTTTTGGTACTTTTTAGGATATTTCATAAAATAGTATGATTCTGTATATTCAGGAATTTTTGGTTCAGATTCTCGGCTTTTAAACGGATAATTTGAAACGTGATAGAACTATGTGCCTTTTGACGAAGCCGAGTATCAGCCTTTAAAAATTCGATTTTGCTGGTTTCCCAAAAGTCAAAAGTTCTGTAGAATCTCTCATATATATTAATAATAATAATGAAAAACGTGTGACGCAATGAGTAATTTGAACATCAAAGCTATGTATTACAAGATGACTCTTTTATTATAAAAAATCAGAATAGGACCCATAACCTACAGGAAGAATGAATATATTTTTCAATAAACAACTGTTTTTTAAGGTCAAAAGTTCTGTAGAATCTCTCATATATATTAATAATAATAATGAAAAACGTGTGACGCAATGAGTAATTTGAACATCAAAGCTATGTATTACAAGATGACTCTTTTATTATAAAAAATCAGAATAGGACCCATAACCTACAGGAAGAATGAATATATTTTTCAATAAACAACTGTTTTTTAAGGTAGCTTAGCCGCTAAAACTAATAAGTAAAATAAAAATAAGTAAGCTCTTAGCCGCTAAAACGACCTTATAGAAAAAAATTAGTATTATAGTATAAAAGAGTTTGGTATAATCAGTGAAAGTACACCGTAATAAAATACGGTATTATACACTAGAAAAAAATGTTTCATATGAATTTATATAAGAAAGAAGTTACTTAATGTTTCAAGAATTATACATTCCTCATTAGTTTTTAATGTTTCAGGGCTTATCTTTCTCGTTGAACATATATATATATATATATATATACATATCTTTAAATTGACCACGAAGAAGTTTGTTTTTCATAATTCCATAGTCCTGCAAAATATGTCTTAACAATAACAAAATTTATTTATTTATAAACAATTAGCTTTTATTCTTTCTGCACAAATTATTTTATTATTTCAACCCGGTAGATTTAAAGATACTTGTTCAAAGAGGAAAGTAAGACGAGTGGAACATTCAAAACAAATGCAAAATGAAAATTATTGAAACGTTAGGTAACTTTCACTTTTTATTAACAATATCTTTGTTTAACAAACATAAATGTATATGAAACATTTTTTCACGGATTATAGAAAGTTCTTTTATACTAAATATAATTTTTTTTCCATATGGCCTATTTAGCGGCTAAGAACTACCTTAAGTTATGACATCGTTTAAAATTGTTTAAAGAAGATTATTCATTGTTTAAACATTATTTATATTTAATACCAGAAATATCCATTTATTCATGAAAAATCGATATACCTAACCTTACCTTGAGAACTGCCTCTGTTGACTAAGTAATAATACGTTCATACTCAAAGCATTTGAAAGTTGTAAGCGTAATTTTAATAATTTGTATTAATTATTCTTAACTTTAGAAATATACTAATATTTCAATTTAGTTACGCTTAGTCAATACTGGTTGCTTAACCATATAAGTTGTATAAAGAATAAAACATATCTGGGTTTACTTACTGTTTTAACTATTTCAAAAAATGAACCACTAACTAATTGCAGTGTATATAACAAGATGATATTAAAAAATATTTTTTACTATTTTTGTTTTCTCAGAATGTTAGTGCAGTATGGTGAATCTAATCCAAAACGTAATTATTTTATCAATACAACAATAAATGATCGCATACTACAAGTCACCGTAAGTAAATTTTTATTTTATATTCAAATGAATATTTGATTAAACTAAATGACTTACATTTAAGGAAAAACTTATGAACTGTTGTATTGAAAAGATTGAAAAGAATACTATGTTACTTATGGACAAGAGAAAGGATAATTTTATTATTTTAGATTCGTTATTTACTAGACATTCTCCTATATATTTGTTTCAATTTGAAGAAAGTGTTGTGTTTAAAAGTCATAAACGTTTTCGAAACGTTTATACTTTAAATGAAACCCATGTTAGGAAAAAGATTTACCGTATTTCTAGCGCCACTATTTTTGTCTCCAATACTGCTACCTTTTCAAGAATATTGGAGGAAATGCGGGATTCTATTTGGTGGAATCATGAAGCACGCTATTTAATCGTTAACAGAAATTTGAATAACAGTTGTCAAAAAGCGCCCGTATTCTTAAACATTGCTTGGACTTTTAATATTCTATCTGCTATATATTTATGTATAAATTTAAACGATCAAGTACTGTTATACGCGTTTAATCCTTATACGAATTTAGCTCCAAAATTTTGGAACACAGTAGAAGCTTATAATAATACTTCAGATACTTTTTGGACATTATTCCAACATCCATTATTTCATGTCTACGAATTGTTTACATATGGTAAGTATAAAGAATACATAAATTAATTAAATGATATAATATTTGATTCTCAAATAAAAGTATAACTTATACTACGTATTTTTTTAATCTAGGTGATTCCCTCTGCAGCAATATATTCTTTGACAAAACAAAAAATTTAGATGGTTACAATGTGAAAGTAGTTCTGCGTCCAAATGAAATTACTAATCGTGAAGATAAATCAAAAACTGGCTATAAAAGATTCAATGGAGTAGATTTTAAGATCGTGGGCACGGCTTTAGAGTATATACACGCAACAGTTACTGTAAAAAGATCTGGAATTGTTGGTTTTGCTGATGAGCACGGAAAACCTCAAGGAATGCTTAAAGATGTTATATCCAGTGAAGTTGATATTTTAATTTCTTTGCTTTATATACGCAGTTATTGGAATATGCAAGTACATTCATTTTATTCAAGTAAATTAAAATTCATCTCTTTGAAAGAACCAGCCAATTATATTGACAAACTAGCGTTGATATTTACAGTAAAAGTTTGGGCCCTTTTAATTGTAACTTTTTTTGTCTCTACTGTGGCTTTAAAATACATTTTGGAGCAATCGATGTCTTCGGTTGCTTTGGAATTTATGCGCATGGCTGTAAGCAGTTCAACGTTAAGGAAACCGCGCCATACTTCTAGAAGAATACTTTTAATTATTTTTGTAATAGCTGCATATGCATTTAATTCATTTATGCAAAGTATCTTTAGTGCATTACATACTAGTAATGATCGCTTAGTAACAGTTGATACAATTACAGATTTAATTAGCTCTGATTATGTAATTTATGGGTTTTCAAGTTATAAAGAGATGATATGGAATGAAGAAATTCTAGAACGTTTCAAATTAGTTAGTAAGACACCAGACTGTATGAATCGTATTAAAAACGATCGAGGAGTTTGTTTATGTCCTGATATACATTTAGCATATTATGCACATGAGAGTGGACTGATTCATATATCTAAAGACAGTATACTAGAAAGAAGTTTGGCAGTTACGTGTGCAGATGATTTACCGCTTCGTCACAAATTGCACTTAGTTTTATTAATGATGAATGAAGGAGGATTTATCAAACTGATTATTGATCACGAGACGTTGTATCATATGAAATTTTTTAATTTTACCGGGGTACATACAGTGGAACGTTTTAATGTCGGAAAATTACGTATTATTTTTTACATCTTAGTAGGAACTTGGATGTCGGGAATAATTATACTATGTGTTGAAATATTGATTTCTAAGACGAAGAATCATAACATTGATAAATATAAATTAAATATATTAAAAGTAAAATATATTTTAAAATTCAGTTTTCATTGGCTGTGGAATACTATCTACAAACTAGTAACAGTATTTATTCGAATATTTTATAAAACACCATGAGGCTAAATATTTATGAATTAATTAACAGTATTTTAGTTGTATAATGTACACGCACTGCCGTTCGTATCTTATTTGCCAAACGAAATTTTAATGAGGGAGTTGAATCGATTGCAAAAATATTAACTTTAACACCCACATGTAAACTTCGTTCAATGAGATATGAAGGGTACCGTAAAAATCGATAGTCAGTTCTCTGAAGTAAGTGACATAATAATACCTATTATTATAATTCATTTTTTCAAAAATAACTTTCTAATTCATATTTCATTCGGAAATTCGATTAGAAAACTAGAAGAATTCTACTTTATTTTCAAGAATAATTTTTATTTATTGTTCAGTAAAAAATATCAGTCTAAGTTAGTTCAAGTAGATTATAGAGGTTGTATAAAGTTGTGTTTGTTTTACATAAAAAAAAAATTAAAATACATGAATAATTGACATTTTTTAGTGTGGAATTAAAAAATCGATCAAAAGTTTGTTTAGTTGCAGTGATGTATAAAAGGATTGTATATTTAAAATACCTTTTAATAAAATATGGTTTTAAAGTATTTTACAAAAAGATCTCACACTTCTCATTATACCGTCAACATAATAACGATCTGATATGAAGTGTGAAATAGTCTCAGTTATATTTTTAAATTATAATATATGAATTTATTGATCTATTCTAATATAATACAAGAGGTTTTGTTTCAGTTTTGCCTCTTGTAAATTAAAGTATTCACAATATCTTTGACAGTGGGTTCTTAAATACTGGAAATAAGATAGTATGCCTATACGTTTTAGGAGATTGAATCATTCTATAGTTTGCAAGAGAATGATTTGGTTCGTGGCGATCAATAAATTCGTCTTTACTAATATGGTTTTAAAGTATTTCAATATATATGTTTTTACAATACCTATATCCTTTTATAGTTTTTATATTTTTCCCATTCTATTAAAGGCTCTAGCCGATTAATAGTGTTAAAATTGTCTTCGCGGTATCGGACTTTTTGAGTATTTTCCTCTCGATTTGTTTTAAAAAATATAATTTTTAAGATTTTCTTTTGCTCTCAAGACTCTCTTCCCTTATGGGCTGAAACTTCCAGGGTAGCGACACTGTTTATCATACATTTTCAGGTACTTTTTTTAAGATACCTTCATCGGCAAACATAACGTCAAAATTGTATTTTAAATTCTAACATTTTTTTGTATTAATTCACGTGTGTTAAAACAATAAAAAAAATTGTATTACTTATTTGCTATTTTACTCGTGTGAGATTTTTCAGAATTTTTTAATAGGTACCCGATACTTAAAACCTAGAGAAACTATTTTCTCTTAATTTTTCGGTATTTTCACACTTAAAATAGATGATACAAATGGGTTTATATTTTTTCGCATTATTTATGTTGTACTCCACTTTCTTAGACACATAAAAAGTCAGAAAAATTGCCTTCCTAATCTAAAAAGCACATATTTACAGCGATTTATAGCTCTGATATTGGGTAAAGTACGAGGGTTGTTCAAAGTTCTTAGAAAACAATAGAAAAAAATGTTTATGCGCAAATTTTTTTTATTTTTCAACAGAATCTCTTTATAGCTCTATACATTTTTCCAAGCGTTATTTCAAATTTTTGAAGCCATCCATAAAGTAGCATTTCGGAAGCTCCTCAAAATAGGCATTTGTTTGGGCGATGACTCCTCGTTCGACGTAAACCGTCGTCCGCCAAGCCATTTTTTCAAGTTTGGTAATAAGAAAAAGTCACTGGGCGCCAAATCTGGTGAATACGGCGGATGTTGTAATAATTCGAACTTTAATTCCATAATTTTGGTCATCGAAACTGCGCAGGTGTGCACCCGTGCATTGTCTTGAAGAAAGAGGATCTTTTTCTGTTTCTAAAGAGGGCGTTTTCCCTTGATTTCTTCGCTCAACCGGTGCAATAACAACGCATAATACTCTCCTGTTATCGTCTTTCCTTTTTCCAAGTAATCGATGTAGATGTTGCCGCGTGGATTCCGAAAGACCGTGGCCACCACATGATTCCATTATTTTTCTTTTCACACATGATTCCATTATTTTTGTTCTACTTCCATGTCGTTCTATAGGAAGTGTTTGTCTAAAGTCGCTAGATGTAACAACAATTATTCCTCCAAAAGGTTCATCATTTTCTCGTAACCCATGTGCTGCCGGCTTAAGAGGAATAACAGAAATAAAACCAGTTCTTATCCTCTTATTCCTCTAATTCCTTCGTTATTCTGTTCGCGTGTTACGAGCTTTTACTGGCAGCACGTGCGGAGTGCACACTAAAAATAGGTGTGTAAGGAACAGTGGTATTGAACAAAGACAACTGTCGACATTTGAATTAAACATGTGACTAAATACTAAAATATAAGTATATACATTTCGTACAAACATAAGATATTTTTATTCGAAGCCAATGAAACAAATGGCATGTAATATTTTTAAAATTTATATTATTACTGTTATTATTCGTATAGTTCAATACGAAAGTGAAAAGTGATTATTTTCCTCGTATGACATTTTTCGTACAATCGAAGCAAATGAAAAAAGTCACATACACAAGTTTACAAATCCTTATAATCTTATCAAATTACTTGATTGGTATATAATAAAATTAACATTATAAATAATGTGACTAATGATACAAAAATAAAAATAACTTTATACAAGAAGGATAATTATGATAGATATTATTATGATAATTATAATCTCGCGACCATGCAACCACACACCCCACATGAAAATAAAACATTATGGTATATTCTACTACAATATAATAATAATTAATCATCATATGTATATATATGTATTTTAAAAATATTAATAGTTGTCAAGACAAATTATAGACCACATTAATAGTACGTGAGCGAGCGTAAGTGAGTGAGCGATTCCCGCTAGTAGAAAAATTATGCCAGTAGTCCTATGCGGATTCGAAACGTGGGCACTAACTAAACGAGAACAGGATAGGTTTAGAGTATTTAAGAATACAGTTCTGAGAAAGATATTTGGGAAAATATAGATGAGATAACCAGATAATGGAGAATTTTACACAATCGGGAAATAAACGTGTTATACGGAAAACCGAACATTACTAGAGTGATAAAATCTCGAAGATTAGGGTGGGCTGCGCATGTAGCTAGGATCAGAAATGAATGGACAGTTTTGAGGTAGTAAATTAGTTTTGGTCAAAGTTAATAATCTCAGTTAAGTATTAATTAATAACGAGAATTGAAGATTTTCAGTTTTCGAAAAAAAGTCTCTCCCTGTACGGACACCTATAGTTTAGGAAGAATTATTTGTTTAAGTATTTAAAACTGTCTCTTCAAAGATAGGTAAAAGTTATAATATAGTATGTTGTTTAATTCCATTTTACTTAAAATTATATATATGAAATAATTAGCATTTAATTAGCTTATGTATTGGACATGTGTTTAACCTTTGCGAAATAATTTTTGACTGGGAGAATAACAGCATTTTCATTTTCATCGCAAAAACTTTCAGAGGCTTGATTTAAAAATAAGAACCTCTGGTCGTATTTAATAGAACTATAACATGCTTCTAATCCAATGCGGGGTCATACTGGGGGAATCTCCCCTACAATTAGCGTATGTAGCACACATGCGCATACGTACACATGTATTAACTGATTAACACGAACAAAAACACATACTAACACAGATGCACATATACTTTAACACAGACAAACACATACTACCAATACAGGCGCATACGCATTAAAACTGGCATATGCTAACATACTATAACATATACACCCGCGTGCATACATGCACATACTAACATATACATCCGCGTGCATACATATACATACACATTTACTACCATAGACACACATACACATACGCACACGTACGCACGCACACACACATACACATGTGCACACCGTCTCATATACATGCACGCAAAGGAAGAAGAAAGAGAACGAGAAGGTAAACTAAGCAACAGCAAACTTATGCAAAATCCACAAGCAACAATTCTTTATTTATTACAATTCCAATGCCATTACAGAAATCTGATACGGCGGTGTACCAGCGTAAACCGCGTTACCCTTGGAATCCCGAAAGCTCATGATATCGATATCCCTGTAACTCTTGAAACCTACTTTCTCGGCGGCTCTGCGCGAGTACGGCGAGGTGAAGAGTCCGCAGGCGATGTCGATCTTTCTGCTCCTTCCCCAATCGACCGCCGCGCGGGTCAGAGCAGTCGCCAGACCTTTACCCCCGTGCTCGGAATCCACGGCTACGACGTCGAGGTGCAGGGCGCTGTTGATCCTGGGAAACAGCTGGAAGAAATCCACGGCACGGTCGGCCACCTCCAGGACCGAGCTCACCCACTCGGACAGTATTTTAGATTTCAGATGAGATTCGCCTGTCGAGGCGTTGCGAGCATTGGCGGGTGTTCTCTTGGACTTGTCATCCACCGACATCACGTTTATACCGACGATCTTCCGAGTCGCGCGGTGCAGGGCGACGAGGGATGGCTGATCGTTCACCCTGGCCTTGTGCACCTTCCTGAAGTCCTCATCTATCGTTCGCTTCTCTATCTCGTCGATTTTGTCCTTGTTCTTCGCTAAGTACGTGTTCAGCAAGTACACCTTGGGGTAGAAATGCTGCATGAGGAAGTTCAGAACTGCTGGTTTCTCGTCATCTCGCGCCTCGCGTATCTCGTAAGCTTGCAGCGATTTGTTACTTGCGGTGGATGCATCGATGCACGGGGTGTTGATTGATAGACATGCGAGTATTGCGAGTGTAATTGGTGAGGTACAGCGGAGGTGCACCATCGCTTCAAACGTGGTAAGGTACGACTGTGAGCTAGAGAGGCTGTTGCTCGTATGAAAGATAATGAATGTTGTACAAAGATGATACTTATTAACACCTGTTAAGTTGGGTTTTACGCAACGTCGTAGCTTCTATGTAAACAATGTAGGTGTGTATATATATATATAAAAATTTATGTAAAATGTAATTTTTTTGCTATTATAGATAATAAATTCCAGCTTTATTGACATTTATATTTCTTTTTATGCACGACTCATGCACGTGTCTGATCGTTTCACAAATGCGTAAAATGTAATAGCTTAAAAACTAGAGGTTTACTATTTTTAAAAAGACTTTGTATTAATAATTGTATCTTACGTATGTATTTATGTACGTATGTGTGTGTAGTGTGTGTCTGTGTGTGTGTAGTTTAACCAAAGTTTGCACTTTTGTTTGCTATCAGTTATAGAATTATGAAATTTAGAAATTTCAATTATTTTGAAGATTTTCATGTAAAAGTAATTAATTTATTTCTTCGTTCTAATTTTTACAAATTCAAAAATTTTTAATATAATAGTTTATTTTAAGACTAGAATGTTAGATGTGATAAGTGTGGTCGATCATCTTTACTGCGTGTTTACGTATTTTTTGAAGTTTTTATAGCTCAAAAGCTGGATGAGTAAAATTAAATTTTTACTGAACGTTAGAATTATATTATTACATATTTTTAAAATTTTAACTTCATTCCTTTCAGACAAAATATGTTTAAGAAAGGTATAAAAGTGAGTTTTCGTTGTTTATCGATAATCGATATATTTCGTTTTAAAATTCGTAGTGATAGAAGAACTATACCTTCGAAAACCTTAAGTATGATATATAGGAAACCTTTAGTTAACGATAAAATGCTAAACCATTAGTTCAATTTTAAGATAAATAAATTTAAAAGAAATTTATTGATTTAAATGTGCGAATGTAGGAAAAATTCCGACGGTTCAAAGTAGAGGTCGGCAACATTTTCGTACCACAATATATTTTTACAAAGTTTCTTTTTATACTGATACTCTCAAAAAAATCCAGATTCTAAATATACTTTAAAAAATTTGCTAACGGAAAGATGACTATTTTTCATAAAATATCAAGGAACAACATTATTTTTAAGATTCCTTGAAAGTTTCAAATGTAATGATTGAAAATATATGTACGCATGTAGTACGCACGTATGCGGTATTATTTTGTGGGCACCATTTTGCAGGTCTATCAGATATAAACACAACATCGAACTGATTAATTTAAAAATTCTCAGCTTAATTTTCAAAATAACTATTGGTCTTCATTATTACCCAAATACATTTATTTAGACGTCACGTAACTAAAAAATTTAATTGTGATAGTTACCAAATAAGTGTTTCTATTACTTTGATCAGCTGCTGTATCTCAAATAAAAATGGACCTTCTTTCTCGGAATTTGTACATGAACCGCTTTTCACCCTATTAATCATTCAGAGCTTCCAAATCTTTTTGTTTCAACCATAAAACTATCCATGAACCATTTATAGAATATCCATTACAAACATTATTTTTACATCTATTCAGGCGACAAACGAACTCACGTTGAAAAGCTTCAATTCACTCCACGAGAATCTTTATACACCAGCTCAAACATTTTTCAAAACCCCCATGTTTCTCGATGAATACCTATAACTTCAACCGACGACGTCAGTTGAAAATCGTCATCGCTTATTAAAAAACAACGACAACAACGACAAAACTCCATTTCTCGATACATACTATTCGAGCAATTAAAACGGAAAAAGTGCCAACGTCGCCTCGGGTCCTCCCAACCAGGCGCGCAAAAACTTCACTCTCCGATTTATCTCGCGGAGTATCTTCCGCCTTGGCGAGCTTACCGCGCTGGCGGCGTTCGGCGTGCAAAAAATCCTCGTGTATAACGAGCGCACCTCATCGATCCATTAATTCCGCGGCGCGCGAGCCTATGCTAATTTTTGTGCTCGCGGTTGCAGCGGGGAATCGAGATCGCTGAATCGCGACGATCTCGCGGCGTGCCGTGTGTTTTTATCGGAATATCATCGTCGTTAGGGGGATATCGTGGATGTAACGATTCCGGAGCTTTTTGCTCGTCTGAGGTGGGAGAATATTCAAATCTTATGAATGAAGCGCTTCCTTGGGTGAGCAGAAGAAGTTGGTGCAATTTGTGCGTTAAATAAACCTTAGTAGGATTTTTGCTTGAAGTATTATTTTGCTGGTGAATATTAAGGGGGTATGGAAGTCAATTAAGAATTCAAATTTCCCGCCTTCATTTTTACCGACCGAGAAGTGAATAATTATTTATAATTATAAAAATACTTATAGTTAGACAAAACCTTAACTTGCTTGCCCTTTATTGAGAGTACGAAATGTTGACGAAATTTCATTCCAATAATTTTTTAGGGTGCCGTTGTTTTTAACGTCTAAAACTTCATACAAATGTCACGCTCTGATCTTATTAATAATGAGCTTAAAAATCACTGATTCGACAAAACGTTAGTATTCACTATTGAAATACTGGATTTGACATACATTTTACTGTTTCATTTTTAGACAGATAGAAATTTAGAGATATTGTTGAGTACCTCTAAGTTTTTTAAAAAATTATGTAGAGCTTTGAATCTTAGTAAAATTTGACGTGGACAAATGGATCCAAATATACTACTGCAGTGCAAAACAATCTTTTGACAATGAAAAGCATGCTGCTAATTAAAACAAGACTGAGTAGAATTATATTTGGACTGTTCAGAACTATAGCGACTAATAACATTTTTAAACTTTTACAAATACTTATTATGATCATTTCAATATTCGTGACATAACGCATAAAAATGGATTAATTTAAATGTTTTCGTTAATAATTTGCTGCTGAATAATCTGTTACTCTATTTAAATTACTCAAATTTGAATATGTCATTAATGTAGTAATGATTATTATAGTTTGCAAATTTTCAAAATGGATTTATTGTACACGGATTGGTTTTAAACGGTTCATTTATTACGAAGCATATTTCTTCGCAATAACCAGTTATGTATCTTGCAATTAGTTAATCTTAAACACATGAGTTTCAGTATTACTATAACTATTAAATCTAATTATTTTATAAACGGAATTAGCAATGAATGACTAATAATGAAAGTTTATCACATTTCTCTTATTTCAAGGGAGTTTCTCGTAGCATTAAATAAAAATTACTTTCTGAAAAAAAAAATGAATATTTTTAACAAAAGTTGGCAAAACAGCTGCTAAGAATAATCCTTCATTTTCTAATAGGAAATGTTAAATGAAAATGTAAAAATAAAATTTATCTATGCCGTAACTTTGAAGATAATATTTGCATGTTGACTACTTCAATAAAGTCAGAAAGTTTAATTGAAATGTTCCAGTGCTGTGAATTAGATTGTAAATAAGCATTGATCTTTCGTGATTTTATTTTTCGAGTATATCATACTCTAGACGTCATCAAGGCAATTTAGATCTCTAGCTAGATTGTTAAATTTTGTTTACAAAAATGTAGCATTTTTCAATTGTAGTCTATTAGTCTGCAACTTTTTGCCATCAAATGTAAATTACAATTATTATCCTTCACGTAAATGCGATGACAAGCGTTTTAAATGCATTTTTCAATATTCCCCGACAAATTACCATCGCACAATCCTTTCCGTTATCAATTTTTCATTAACGCACTCCATAAATCACACCTCGTCTTTCGACGCAATGCTCAGTATAAAGATATCGAATTTAAGTGCCTTTCCACGGATAAAAGAACAATTCGCAAGGAAATCTAACGCTCGCAAAAAGAAACTCCAAACTAGTTTAAAACGCGAACAAAAAGACTCTCGTGCACTCCAGTCGGATAATCAAGCGCACCGCGCGCACGCGCGAAAAATGCAAAAGTGCAAGTCGCACCGAAAAAAGTTGTATACCTGTACAGACACCTTTTCCTCGATCGCAATTCGTTTTGTAATCTTTGCGCGCAATCTGAAAGACTGCGCGTAAGACTGCTGCTGAGGCAAACAAATCTTTTAATTACTCTGGCGAGAGTAGGGATCAATAAGAATATTAATTAGAAAAAGGTACCTAGTGCGTGAGTAACATTTCTCGGAGGCGATGCGGTGCATCCAATTGCACGGGCGTTCATTATTGCGTTTTAGATACCTACGAACGAAGTGGTCGTCGTGGGGTAATGAGAGTAGGAAACAGAAGAGGTGTTTCGTGTCTTGATTGGAATAACGAACACCTATGTTGTATTCAAATAATTGTATATGTGAGGAATTCTATAAAAGAATCTTTCTATTATATTATTGATTTCAATTTCGTTTACAATCTCAACAGATTGTACCTATTACTACTCTAAATATGCAGAGTCGGATGAAGAAATAAATTATTTTTATAGAAAAATGTATAACAAACCAGTATATATATAACAAATATATGTGCAATATGCGGTTAAGTTATCTGAAGCGGTATACATCATACCAGCTGCGGGGGTTGTTAAATATTCAGAAAGATAAAATTGTATAAAATTAATATTCGGAAAAGTATTATATGGAAAATGAAAAATTCTGAAAAGTTAAATTTGGAAAGAAAAAAAATCGGAATATATTGTATTGAATATAGAAATATTGAAATAATAAAATATAGAAAACAAATTCGTAAGGGTGAAAATATGGAAAATATAAATTCGTAGAGTCAGAATATTGAAAATCAATAATTCTATAGATTAAATTATTGAAATTTTGATATGCAACCTGCTAACTTGCTAAGGTCAGTAATACCCGTATTTTAAAAAAGAAGCAAATTATCAATTTTCAATATTTTAATCTATAAAACTATTAATTAATTATCAATATTTTGACTCTACGAATTATTATATTCCATATTTTCACCCTTACGAATTTTTTTTCTATACCTTAGTTTTTCAACATTTCTATATTCAATACTAATATCTTCCGCGTTATTTACTTTCCAAATTTAACTTTTCAGAATTTTCCATTTTCCATAAAATATCTTTCCGAATTTTACTTTTATGCGATTTTATCTTTCTGAATATTTAACTACCCCCCAGCTGCAATGTGATACACACATTCACACATATACACGCATGTATACACACACGTACATACACACACGCACAAACACACACACACACACATGAGCAAGCATTTTTGGAAATAATATATTGGGACTCACCAAGTCAAATAAAAATAATATTTATAGATTAAAAACTCAGAAAACTAAACGAATTTTATAGAAACTGCAGTTTTTTCGTTGAAATAGTTTTTATTGACACATTATTTTTTCTTTAAGAATATTTTTTTCAAACAATGTTATCACTATAGAAAAGTTCTGATCAGAATAATGTTTTCTCTTGGGAACAAAGAAACAAATCTTTATAACAATAATAAAAATAATATTAGAAACAAACAGTATAAACTGACCAACAGTGTACCAATCCTTGGCGCACCCAATAGCGTTCGTTATCGCGTACACACACATACATCCAAATAAAAGCAAATAACAATCTTCTATGGCCTCTCGCAAGTATTAAGGGCTTGATTAGAATAATGCAACACGTCTCCCTCTTGTTTCTCTCTCTCTCTCTCTCTCTTTCCATCCTTCTCACCTAGAATAAAACTTCCTGTCCTTGCACTCCTCGCACACCGCACGTGTACGTATACATATACACTCTCTCCACTAGGTGATTTTCTAACCCTCGGCGCGCGCGCGTTCTCCTCGTCGTCGCGGCCCGGAATGCAAATGCGCACGCGAGCGATTGTGCGAAGTTGAAGAAAAAAAAATAAGCGAGTGCGTGCAGCGTCCACCGCGAGAGGAGAGAAAAGAGAGAGAGAGAGAGAGAGAGAGAGGGAGGAAGAGAGATAAAGGAGGAGAGACGAGTACAAGTCCGTCATTAGCGGCCGAGGCTCGCATTTGTTTCGACAAATCTCGAAGGGTAGGACGCGCTGATAAGCAAGAGCATAGCGAGCGAGCAAGCAAGCGCCTGGGAAATTAATTTATGCGTTATAATCTTGCGCGCGAAAATGGGCCTGCGGCTAATTAATTGGTCAATTAAGGATGCGGTCGGCTCTCGCGTCGGACTCCTCGTACTTTTGCTTTTGTTTGTTTGATGAGGGAATATTTTTCTGGAGCTTTTTTAGTTTAGTTTCTTGGGTTAGCGGATTGCAGGCTTAAGGAGGTAGGTTTGGGTCAAACCCAAAAAAAGATTTTTTTCTTACGAATCCAGAAAACTTTTTATGTTTAAATGCAATCATTCTGAAAATTTGTATGCTACCGTTGTAAAACCTCAAAATCTTGATCCCACGCGTCACAATAAATCACTATTTTCAATACCATATTTATTAAAGGAACTTTGTTCCTCACGCTATTCTAGGTGAGATAATGAACGAAAAAAAATCTCCTTGGTTATTCGACTTTATTTGACCCATATCTGCCCCCTTAATATTGTTAAGTGAAAATATCAATCCGGAAAATAGTACTTGCTTGAATTTTCGTGAATACACTTCGAAGGGAGTAAGTTCTTATAAATAATATATTTATTCGGCATCGAGTGAGCTTATTATATTATACTTTTTCGGTGGGTGCATTATCACACGAAAAACATTATTCATATCATTTTCGCACGTCAAAAGAATTAAGAAATGACTCTCGATCAAATTAATTTCACTCTCACATTATTCTCTTTATGAGTGAAAAATATAATATATCTCTTCTCCGAGTAGACTTTATCTGGGTTAAGAATCAAATAAAGAACATTCCGCCTGAAATTCCCTCGTTAAATAAAGAGAGCAAGAAATCACTCGAAAAGAGTGAATATTTACCTCGATTTTAACTCATGCAGATTTGCCGCCTAGTATCAAATAAAAAGTATCTTTTCATACAAAATGCACCTAGTAAACTTACAACGTAATTTAGCAAGCGCATTTCAAGAAATATTAATCGCACTCGAAGCTCTTATGACACGCAGAGCTGCACTAATACGAGAAAACTTCCATTTCCCACTGCTCCGCGCAACTAAATCAAACTGCTTCGCGCTGAATATTTTGTCATATTTCCCACTTACGTCGGGCTAAAATTTACCGCTCCCACCGACCATTTGAACAAAAAGAATCGCGTAAATTACGTGCAAATGTGCGTATCGCATAACCGCCGGCGAGCACTCGGGAATCCTCGCACGGCCGTATGCCCGCGCAGCAAGCGACTACCGGCGCGCATAATTAATTCGCGCGACGAACAAAACGCGTAATTCAACCTCGCCGCGCAGTCCAGATATTATAAATTCATTCGCCTGCACCGGCCGGCGTAATTAAATTGATAACTTTGGCAGTGCGCACAACGCGAACCGCCGAACAAAGATAATCGAGGTTCCAGCAACGCAACTGCAACACCGTACGATGAAAAAACAAAAAAGAAAAAAAGAACCGCGGCCTGCTTATTTATTATAATGAAAGTGCTTTTGCGCGACTCTGATGAAAATATTTTCGCCTCGCTTTATTATCGTTTAATTAAATCCGAGCTGCCTGCGCTGTGGAAAAGCGCGCCCGCGAATTCCGCAGTTTCGAGGCGATTTATTAATAGAAGCGTAGTGTAAGAGAGAGAGAGAGGCTACCGCGATCGGCGTGCCGAGCCATTAAATAATTTACCCGGCAATCAGCGCTAATAGTGATTTATTCAACAAACTTGTTGCAAAGCGGTGGGATGCACGAGCGTGAGGGTATACAGAGTTGGGCCGGAGCGAGAGCGAGCAGAGAGCGCTAATTCTAAAAAACGAGGGCTGCCGCGAATGCGCGAGCCAATAAAACTGGATGAGCTTCTGCAATCAATAGCAAAAGGAAAGTTTTGAGTTGCTTGGATTTAAGGGAGAATGATTGATACGCAAAATTATGTATTTTAATGGAATCATCTTTGTGTAAATAAACTTAATTATTTTTAATCGTAGATTTTACGGAAGTGGCTATAATTCGAATAATAAGAAAATTTTATTAATAATCACTACACATGAAAAATCGGTATTTCTCAAAGTAAGCAATGAACAAATTGCGTATAAGTAAACCTTCTTAGTATGAGTAAACCTTTACCGATTATAAGAAACTATCTTTATAGAATAAGATAAATTTTCTTAATTTAAGAAACATATCTTTTACCTAAAAAGTATAAGTAACTGTCTGATTAATAATAAGAAACAATTTTACATGAAATTAAGAAATAATGTTTCTTATAAACAGAAGATTATAAAAAACGAATAAACTATAGTGATCAAAATTTACTGAATATAAGGAGAAACGCTGCTCAGAAATAATTTTCAACAGTAATAGCTAATAACAACTTGTTTGAGAATTCATTAAAATTAATTGAAACTTTCAATGTATTAATTCGTATTAAAAAAAATTATATTATATATAAATATCTCTATATATTTATATATATATATATAGGTATACAGCGGTCGTGCGCAGCGGGCCCTGCGCAGCGTCCCCTTCGTCGAGACCCTTAATTGGCGGGAAACGTACCATTTGTTAAGATGGTTTGAAACAAAAAAATCAGATACATTTAGTTTTAGTATGAATGTACGCGCCGGATAAACCCCAATCCGCAATAAGAAAGCATCAAATAATTTTTTTTTAAGATTTAAAATAAACTATACGATTTTTTCTTTCATTTTGCAATCAAGTGTTTATAAGATTATAATTTTTTTAATATCTTGGCTAAAAATAAGTCATATATAATTATATAGAATTATATATATAAGTAGTTATATATAATTATATATAATTATATATAATTATATATATAAGTAGTTATGTATAATTATATATAATTATATATAATTATATATATAAGTAGTTATATATAATTATATATAATTATATATATAAGTAGTTATATATAATTATATATAATTATATATATAAGTAGTTATATATAATTATATATAATTATATATATAAGTAGTTATATATAATTATATATAATTATATATATAAGTAGTTATATATAATTATATATAATTATATATATAAGTAGTTATATATAATTATATATAATTATATATATAAGTATAAGTATAAGAATGGCCAGACTCAAACCAGGTTGAGTTTTTATGGTTTTATTTTTGCAATGTATGGAGATCACAATTACAATGAAAAATGATGATTACAATGAAAAAATGTCTAATCTTCTTAGTGATACTAAAACTTATAAAACGTTAAAAAAGAATCCTCTTGTATCAATGCAAAAAAATGTATACAATATTTTATCTGATTTAAATGATAGTGATTGCTTAGATTTAAAATATGATAGGTATAAATTAACACAAACTAATACTATTCTTCCCAGAGCTTATGGATTACCTAAGATTCACAAAAAAGATGTACCTTTAACCCGTTAAGGGCCAAAATGGCATAAACGATGCGACGGTCTTTGACGCCGTTTAACTCATGCTATGATCGAGTAAAAAAATTGAGAGAGACATATTTTTGAAGTTAGAGGCCTGCTCTTTCGAATGGTGACCGCGGAATCGATCTAAATTATTTTTTTCTATGTAAAAATTCAGTTTAAAAAATAAAAACACGATTTTTTCGACCTTTTTTTTTCTTCAAATCGAGTTTTAGAAGGTTTCCCGGTCTGTTAACAAGCTGGAACCCGTTCAAATGGTGGAGTAAATGTCTGAACTTTAAAAATATGTTGGGAGGAAGTTAATTTTTCACTTTGGTGTTTACAAAATGGCGGCTGATTCACAGAATTTTTATCAATGCATTCACGATTTTTTTTAGAGGAAAATATGAATGAACCGAGGAAATTGCTAAGAATAAAAAGTTCTTAGAATCACTCAAAGAATACGTCAAAATTTTTTCGAAACCTTTTGAGCAACTTTTTGATTTTGCAAATTGCAAAATTTTTGCAAAATCAAAAAAGTTGCTCAAAACTCTCCGGAAAAATTTGTGCGTATTCTTTGAGTGATTCTGAGAACTTTTTATTCTTGGTAATTTTTGTCTAGAGCCCATTGCTTCCAAGAAAGAAATTATCAAATATCGAATTTGTATCCGTTGTGAAAATTCATCCTGCGCAGCTTTATTTCTCTCATGCCGGCGTTGCCTCTCGATATTTTGCAACTTTTTCCTATATCAACTCAATTCGATCAATCGAATATACTGTGGTGCTGTCGAAGATATAGAGAATGTTGATAGATGATAATAAAAGTATACCTACAATTTCTCTTCGTTTTGCTGCACTCAAAAACAGTTGATCCTCTAAATCTGCAGAATAAATTTGTTCTCCGTCACTCCATGAAAATATATGATCTGGTTCCAATTTTTTCTGTTTTTCTGTGTAATTGTTACAAACAGACCTGTATGAAACATTCTGTACGGGAATTTCTGGATCGGTATTTTCATCATCTGATGAGCTATCCCCATCAGAGCCAGAATCATTCCCATTAGGTATAAAAAGATTTTCTTCACCTTCATCAGATTCCTCATCATCAGACTCATCGTCAGACGATTCAGGATAATTTTCGTTTGATTTTTTATTGCTTTCCGT
Source organism: Gastracanthus pulcherrimus (assembly GCA_949152435.1). Taxonomy (NCBI): domain Eukaryota; kingdom Metazoa; phylum Arthropoda; class Insecta; order Hymenoptera; family Pteromalidae; genus Gastracanthus; species Gastracanthus pulcherrimus. Next base: position 12,909,512 of record OX424573.1, read on the forward strand.
TTACTCATTTTTAAGTCAAATAGAAAAATCCGGTATTATGTCAACGTTCAGCAGTTGTAAAAACAGCTTGCAATCAATTGTACTGCTCGAGTACTTATGTTCTGCTTCGTATAAATTTGCAGATTTATATTGATAATGATGAAATTTGGGAATTCTCTATATCTTCGACAGCACCACAGTATATTCGATTGATCGAATTGAGTTGATATAGGAAAAAGTTGCAAAATATCGAGAGGCAACGCCGGCATGAGAGAAATAAAGCTGCGCAGGATGAATTTTCACAACGGATAAAAATTCGATATTTGATAATTTCTTTCTTGGAAGAAATGGGCTCTAGACAAAAATTACCAAGAATAAAAAGTTCTCAGAATCACTCAAAGAATACGCACAAATTTTTCCGGAGAGTTTTGAGCAACTTTTTTGATTTTGCAAAAATTTTGCAATTTGCAAAATCAAAAAGTTGCTCAAAAGGTTTCGAAAAAATTTTGACGTATTCTTTGAGTGATTCTAAGAACTTTTTATTCTTAGCAATTTCCTCGGTTCATTCATATTTTCCTCTAAAAAAAATCGTGAATGCATTGATAAAAATTCTGTGAATCAGCCGCCATTTTGTAAACACCAAAGTGAAAAATTAACTTCCTCCCAACATATTTTTAAAGTTCAGACATTTACTCCACCATTTGAACGGGTTCCAGCTTGTTAACAGACCGGGAAACCTTCTAAAACTCGATTTGAAGAAAAAAAAAGGTCGAAAAAATCGTGTTTTTATTTTTTAAACTGAATTTTTACATAGAAAAAAATAATTTAGATCGATTCCGCGGTCACCATTCGAAAGAGCAGGCCTCTAACTTCAAAAATATGTCTCTCTCAATTTTTTTACTCGATCATAGCATGAGTTAAACGGCGTCAAAGACCGTCGCATCGTTTATGCCATTTTGGCCCTTAACGGGTTAAGACCAATTATTTCAACTGTTAATAGTCCTACACATTTTCTAGCTAATGTTATTGATAAAACTCTTAGACTTGTTTTTAAAAATCCTGCTTCACATATTGACAATAGTTTTGCTTTAAAAGAAAAAGTAACTAATATATATTCCTCATGGATATATTTTAGTTTCCCTTGATGTGATCTCTTTGTTTACTAACATACCGATAGAATTAGTGTTATGCAGTTTAGATAAACGTTTTCAAATTATTCAAAGTCATTCTAAAATTGCGTTTGATAATATAAGAACCATAGTCAAATTCCTTTTTGATAACACTTACTTTCAGTTTAACAATATAATTTATAAACAAATCTTTGGTACACCCATGGGCTCTCCTATTTCTCCATTGTTTGCCGATATTGTTATGGAAGACTTAGAAACTACAGTTCTCAGTGAATTAAAAAATAATCATAATGTCTCACCACTGTTCTACTTTAGATATGTTGACGATACAACTTTGTGTGTGAAAGAAGACGAGTTAGACTTAGTTTTAAACAAATTTAATAGTTATAATAAATATTTACAATTTACACACGAGATACAAAACAATAATATGATTCCTTTTCTAGATGTCACATTAACAATAAATAATAATAGTATTATTACAAATTGGTACCAAAAACCCACAAACACTAATAGAGTTTTAAATTTTAATTCAAACCATACAATTCAACTAAAACGCAACATTATTTACAATCTAGTAGATAGAGCTCTTCTTCTCTCACACAACCAATTTCACAATAAAAATTTATTCATAGTTAAAAAAATACTTAGCGAAAATAGTTACCCAGAGAAATTTATTGATAGTTGTATCCGTTATCGTGTTAGATATCACACTCTTGGCAACTCAAAAACTAAAAATAATGAGTCTGCAGTTAAAAATGTTATGTCGATTCCGTTTCATGAAAAATTATTTTTTACATGTAAGTCTTCTTTTAAAAAATATGGTTTTACTATTGTTCCTTGTATGTCAAATAAATTAAATAGTATTATTAAGTTAGGTAAGGATAAGCTGGATAAATGGTGCGAGACCAATGTTGTATACGAGATTCCGTGCAATAATTGTAATGCTACTTATGTAGGCCAAACTAAGAGAAATTTGAAAAAGAGAATAGATGAGCACAAAAAAACTTCTTTAGACAAAATATTACCAATTCCTACTCATATTAATGATTTTTCACATAGTTTTGACTTTGCTAATGTTAAAATTTTAGATAAAGAACCAAATAATTTCAAAAGATTAATATCAGAAAGTATATTTATTAATATTAATAAGAACAATATTAATAAACAAGAAGACTTCAACACGATTAGTAAACAATATAATAAATTAAATAAATATTTAAATAAACCAATTTCTGTCACTGTATAACTTTCCCCCTTTTTCAAATTTGCTCTGTGTTATGTATAGGCCGTCTATATATGTGTGTATGGGCCGTCTATGTATGTGTGTATAGGCCTTCTATGTATGTGTGTATAGGTGAGCTCCACCGCGCAGACTCCGTACATTCTTGTGCTTCTTATGTGACTTCTATAGACTGACAATACTTATAACGAGAGAGACACGTTTGTCTCATGTGATATTTAATTGATAATTTTTACTTATTATGGTATGACCAGTATTTTTCGAATGGTATGTAACAACCAAGTTTATGATGTCTATATTTTGTAAAAATAATTTTATATGTTTATATGTTTTTTGTTTGAATAAAGGCTTGAAGAGGTCCCCACCAGGGACGAAACGTTGCCGTTTATTTTTAATTTTAATTATGAGTTGAGAATTTTTTTTTTTTTTTCTGAAGACCAGGGTTATTCTCCCACGTTTGTGCTTCCCAAATCCAATTCCTAAAAATATGGAGAGAAATAATAATACTCTTATATATATAAGTAGTTATATATAATTATATATAATTATATATAAGTAGTTATATATAATTATGTATAACTTTTGTCTCTATATAATAATGCATAATTATAGATGATTATATATAACTATAAAATAAATATAATAAACAATAATCCAGTACTATAACATCACATTTCTTTTATATTGAATCATGTATAGTGAGTATAAGAACGTATAAAGTTCAAGGAGATGTTAAATCCCCCTGTTACCGACAAATACCAGGAAACACTTTTTTGAATTAATTTTTAATGTTGTGAAAATATCTCTTTGGATCATTGTTGTTTTTGATTAATACAATAACGTTGCAGAAAGATATTTGATCAAAATTGAAAATTAAATTTAATTCTATATATATATAGGTATATATAATCATATATGACTATATATTATCATATGTAATAATGTATTATTGTATATCGTTATATATTGTCATTAATAATCATGAATGCTCAAATATGGTTATGTTGCATTTGTACAATTGGAAAATTTAAAATATTAAACTCAAACCGTCCACAAATTTTAGATTCGTCGTACCCCTTGATAGTCTCGATGTGGGCTGAATCGATGGATGGATGGATGGATGGATGGGTGGGTGGATGGATGGATGGATGAATGGATGGATGGACGAATGGATGGATGGATGGATGTATATTTAAAATTAATCGAAGGAGCGTCAGCGACCGAGGTATTGATGCTAGTTGTATATAATAGTACATAATTTTGTACGATCGTATACAACCATTCATTACTCTATCTGGTTATATATGATCATACATGATCATACATTTTTAAGCGCAATTATATAGAGACAAAAGTTATACGAATTTATATACAATTATATATGATTATATGTGACAATACATGATTATATATAATTATTATGTATAATTACATATACAGTTACATATAATCATATATAATTATATATGATTCATCTTTACCCGGGATTCGAGGTTCATCCGGTAGAGAATATGATCTTGGATAAGTACATCCCCGAAACAGATCGATTGCTTGAAAATTTGTCAAGTTATCTTTTCCGTCAATTTGAAAAATGTCATTTTGAGAAAACCCGTTTAAAGTGTACGGGGTGATGTAGTAAACCTTATCACTTTTCAAAGAACTACTTTTTTTTGAATTACTCGAATTTTTTAGCAATTCGAGCCTCTTTGGTGCTGCTATGTCTGCGTCACTGCTGCTGCTGCAGCTGCCCTGTATCGCACGCGTTAGCAAAATTTTTGCACTGCGCATCCATTTTTAATTCATCAGTTACATTATTTTGAGGATAGTAAAATATCCTTCATAAAAGGAACCAGCAGCTATATATGTAGCGATTTTGATTGTCTTCAAGTCCGAGTTGAGGAGCTTTGGAGCTAAACAACAAACAGTGCTGTTAAAGCTTTAGTCTGGATTTTGATTGTGGCCGTCCGTGCATCAATGTAGCAGATCGTCGTTCGACAAATGCTCATAAATGGATTACATGTTTCTGTATATCGGCATAAAGTGGAGGTGGGTAAGTGCCATTTCCTTTTGTCTCAGCGACACGAGCATATCTTTTATATCTTTTCATGGTCGCTTCTTTCATCCCTTTCACCAGAATCGGTATTTATCGGTAAAAAATTTTTACTTATTTTCAGAAAGATTTATACTGAAAAGGTGATGCAACAATCTTAGTAAATACTAGGTTCTGAAAGTAAAATACTCCAAAAATTTTTTCAAACAGGAAAGTTTTTTCTGAATTTAAATATTTTAAGTAAACTACTTTCTTTCTGAAAATCAGTATTTTTAGTTTGGTAGATGGTTATTAATTTATTTCTTGTCTTTATAAATGCAAGTGAATAAAAAGTCTTCTATAGTAAATCCGAAAGTGCTGCCGTTTTATTTTATCTATCTCTGCTGATTCCCGAAGCCGTTAAAGGGTTGAAACTAATACTTCTGTGCTTGATGAATGAAATATTAATCATGTCATAATTGATTAAAACACACTTGCTTTATTAATGGTTGTAATTTCGACGCCTAATTCTCATGATTGAATTTGTTTGAATTTCTCTGAAATTCTCTAATGAGAACATGCTGGCGTTCAGGTCCGTTTTCATGCAGTGCATTATTCGCGGTGAATTAACTTAATTTTAACATTATGTCAAGTGGCGTTAACAATATGTCATCAATACGTTAATTCGCCGCGAATAATTCACTGTATGAACACGGACTATCACGAGACCCAATAAAGTTGCAGTATTAAAAAAATATTAAAATGCATTCGATCACGTGAATTATACATCGAGTGCCTGGGCAATGTAAAGATTCATTTATATCTTCCAATCCAAACAACTATCTTCTTCAAAGAGAATTAACTTTACCAAAAATAACATAAATACAACACATTCCTTATCGCCTATCATAAACTGTTTATAAATGTACCCACAAAACTGTAAATACACTCATAAAAATGTGCATCACAGGTACTTTAAGCGCAATATATCAATAAAACACAATCTCAATCTTTCAATAAACAAAAATTTATCTCGCGCGCCATTAGCCGCAATTAACGAGCCGTAAAAAGCACCTATGCGCGCGTTCTCGCGCGCGAGGAAACTTCAACGGCGCGGAGGTGAAAAGCGCGCGTATTTTCCATTTCCACGCTCTCGCGGCGCGCGATACCGCGCGTTGCTAAAACCGGTTGCAGAGAGTTATAAGTAAGGGAGCGTCGACTTCCTCTTTTAAAGCTTCGCAAGAGAGAGAGAGAGAGAGAGAGAGAGAGAGAGAGAGAGAGAGAGAGAGAGAGAGAGAGAGAGAGAGAAGAGTGCGCTCGAGCTGTGCTGAATGGCGCATATACTCTCGCCTTAAGTAAGTCCGGAGCAGAGGCTGCTGCTGGCTGGTCGGACTTAATCAGAAATTCACAAGACAGATTTATGTACTCCATTCTTTTCGGCCTTTGGTCTTTTCTCTCGCTTCTCTCTTATACGTACGGTGCGAGAGAGCGCGCGCGCTTACACGGCATGCGCGCCCCTCGCGCATTCTTTCTAACTCTGTATACACGGTGCTTTTGATGTTTTTTTTGTAGGTTTCTTTTCTGGGGATAACGCGCTAGAGAATCGATGTAGGGCATCTTCGAGAAAGTTTTCTATTTCTTTTTTGCGCGTTCGGTTTAATTTGCGAGGACTCTGGAGATAGCGGGTTCACGTCTGCTTTTGAGTTTTAGATACCGTAAGAATTATTTATGGAGGATATTAAGCATTTTTTGTTATGAATGGCTCAAGCAGTACCTTTGTACACAAAAAACTTTTTATCTTTCTTAAATGTAAAAATCATTTTTAATTTAATACCAATATACAATTAAGAAAAGGTTATTTTTATACAACAACGTTTAGAGTGTCTCTGTAATAACTTATTATGTTACACTATTACCTCCAGCATTACATTGAATGTGAAGAAATTTAACTATCAATAGAATTTCGTTTCAATTTTTAATATCGGTCGAGAATTGCATTTTATTCGTCTGTGAACCAAAAACGCGTTGATTTATTGGTGGTCAACGGTAGTCGCAACTGCAACAAAAAGGTTAGTGTTTCTATTAAAGCTTTAGTATATTTATTTGAACATTTAGAGTGATTATAATAATTAGACTACGCATTATTGTCCTTTGCTGAACTTAATTATCGTTTAACATCAGCTGATATATAATTAACGTATTATTCATTATTAAATCACGAATCATTATTTATAAATGACATATGATTTATATTATCTTTGCAGATTTCAGGTAAAATTTATACCAAGAGTGATGGGTTATATTAACCAATTAGACAAGTAAGTTTCAGAATATAACAGCATCAGTTTAGCTCTTATTAATAATTTAATAGATGATTGTTTTATAGAGATATTCTCGTATTTACCGTTTGTCGCTAATATTAGAGTACACAGAGGTATGTTTAAAATATAATGTCCTTATATATTTATAAACTTCTATTTTTAATATAACTATTAGAATATGCAAAAACTTTCTTTAAACAATTTTCTACTGTGCTTTTAAGACATTTTAATATTGAATTAATTAAAATTTATAACCAATAAATTAAGGAAGTTTCTACCATTAAACTTAAAATTTGAACCTTTAATTTTTATATTTTTAAATTTCGAGGTATGTTTATTTAAATATTTACATATCACAATAGTAAGCTGAATACAAAAGTTCAAGTCACTGTAAGCTTAATATCCAGATTAATTAATTAATCCAGAAAATTTGTTGATGTTATAAAAAAAATTGTACTTATACTTGTCATGTTATTTAGAAGATATTTATGCATTCTCAATTAAATTCAGTGATATTTGTAAAATTATAATTTACATCATTTTATCCCTTTTATAAAAGAATCATTTATTGCGACATAGTGCTTAGAGGCTTCATGCGAGAGCGGATGGGGGTGTGGGAGCGAAAGGTGAAAAAGAGGCTACCGAGCTTAGCCTTACTAGCTCAATAAAATTCAGATAAAATTTAATGTATTTTAATAATAAATTAAAAATTTTTAATTAACATTTATGAACCATAGTTAATCTTTATAATTATTTTCTTTCAAAATAATTCGTGCTGAGCATTTTTTTACTATAAATAATTGATAGTATCCTTTATGTTCATCGATATAAAACCTCAAATCTTGATCCTACGCGTTATAATAAATTACTCGTGCACGATTCTAGGTGACATGATGAACGAAAATTATTTTATACACATCTGAACGAAAATGGCCACTTTTTTCCCGGAAAAGCGAGACAAAAATTACACTTTTTGCTCGCAAATCACTTTTTTCCCGCAAATGGGGGAAGAAAGTGACTTTACTAGAAACTAGTCCAAATTCCTTTATTTCAACAAGTTCTACCAATAACCCTGATTTTCGATTGTTTTTTTAACAATATTGTCTTTTCACAGTCCATTAGTCCCGCTTTCCAAGTCAGAAGTGGCCACAGTTAAGATGGGCATAAAGTACTATACGTAACTCGAGAAAAAAGTCGATTTTTCCCTCGGGTGATACTGCAGTAAACTCACCCGCGGGAAAAATATTCGACTTTTTGCCCTTGTTACGTAATGTACTATTTTCGACGGTAGTTCGACTCCTTTTGACACGTACTAAAACTTAAGTGGAGCACTTTTTCGTAAAAAAATTTTTTTATAATATTCTTTTTATAATATTTATTTTTAAAAACTTGTAAACAAATTTTAGTAAAAATTTTTTGCACGCCTCTTTAATTATGATACAAATTATTAACGAAGTTTTAATATTATTGGACAAACGGGAGAGATTGTTTAAAAATCAGTGAAGTTTCCCCTTTACCGAAGAACTTACATAAATTTGATTTTCTTGTTAAAATAATAAGAAAGCGATCATGGAAATGCGTTGTAATTATAAAAATCGACTTTATTCACCTACATCGATTCGACATGAAATAAATTTTCGTAAATTAGTAATGCGGATTTGCAACACGAGTCGTTTGAACTATTCAAAATCGTTCGACCCACACAATATACTCCAAAAAGAAGCCCGACAAAAAACTTTCTCCCTTCAAGTCTGCAAACGTTGGCGCGACGCAATTCGCGCCTCCTGGCCCAAGCACACAACTCTGTGTCTGGACGGGCAAGATTGAGGTAATCCAAGCACACCGCTCAATCTCTCCATCCTGCAAAACACGCAACAACTCTTCGGACGTTGCGTGACGCGCGTGGACTTCGGCAAAAGCGTCGGCGGCGTTTCGGAGCTGTGTTCCAACGTCACGGCCATCGCGCTCGATTACATCATCGGCCAGACTGGATCCACGGAGCATCTGGTGCGGATGCACGCAAATCTTCGAGAATTCCACCTGGGAATGTTCTGGGACGAGCGCAACCTGAACCAGTCTCTAGCGCTGCTCTTCAGGTGGAATGAGAATCTGCGTAGATTGCTGAATGCTGGCTGGATTTGAATCCCGAGGTCGTGGGAGAGATTCGCGTCAAGGGGATTTACAATCCGAAGGACACCTGTGCTGTAAGTCACTTTTACAAATGAAACGAGGTCTTGTTCGTCTTGTTATTTACAACAGTTGTAACTTATTTCGATTTGTGTAAGATACTAAAGAGGGAGTACCTGAAGAAAAAAACATACGCATTGAACATAGAACCTTCTTCTTTTTGAAGTCGGTCAAAAAGAAATCTCACCTTTAAATGCAAGCATTATTTTTTAATTATTGGAATGTATGTAAGATGTTTATACGAACTTTTAAAACGAAATTTTAAATGATTGCTTCTAACAGCAAATTGTAGACGAAATTGTTTTTATTTATATGAATGTGTTGACAACGTTTCAGGTGTCTCTTACACCATTCTTCAGATCAAAGAATAAATAATTCTATAATAAGCTTAAATCTAGGTAACTTATCTAGACTGCTCGCTGCATCCCATATGAAAATTCCGTTGGACTTATTCAGCCATCGAGTGTCGGTGAACGATCAGGTTGATTTTTTCCCCCTCACAATGAGGCACTAACACTTTATAAAATAGCATGCTTTTATATTACACTTATTCACTATTGCTTAAAAACTGTACAGTCGACGTGGAAAACTTAGGGTCGAATGCTTTTGGAATTTTTTAAAATGCTCCAATGAGGTTAGCGAAAACGTGCGTTCAATTCAATGAATTCTAATGAAATTGCAGTATTTTAAATAAATTTAAACGCATTCTACAAGATATTTCACACGTTGAGTGTACTAGAGATTTTGAATGAGCTCCGCGCGATTTATATATGTATTTTAGGCATGGCGTTTGGTTTCATAGATTTGAAAATACATTAAACATAATATGCATAGCAGAGTTCGGCAAGTATTCGACCGCAAAATGTTTTCGGATGCTTTTCTGTTTTCTGTAAATATCGAGAAGAAACAACAAAATATCAAGCATTTTACACTATGTATTAAGCCGATATACGTGATCTAAAAAAATATATAATAGATGATTCTTTTCGTGTATCATAATAATAGAAGGGAAAGAGCCTAACCAGAACTTTCGGCTGTAAAAGATAGGTCATTTTATGCCATTTTTAATGGATTTACACTAAATTGATCATAATATTTCTAACATACCAAACATCCGAAAAGCTGAAACATAAAAGTTGAAAAATCGAAAAATCGTTTTATAAACAAAAACACGTCGATGAATCTTGAAATTTCTTTCTAATTTTGAATCTGTTTTTAAAAGCGAAAAAATTGAGCCTTGTTTGGTAAACGGACTGCGCCGTTCTCCAGATATAAGCTATCAAAAAGAGAATTTCAAAGCACATAACTTAAAATATTTCAGAAAATAAAAGATTTCATGATCAGGGGACACATGCGATAGTAAAAGCTACCATTTTGTAAAGTTTCAGAAAAAGTGCTGTCGATTTACTTCAGTTACCGTGGCAGAAAGATAATCGATTTATTTTATAAAATTATTTTATCCTCGACAAAAGAAAAGTTCAAGACTCAAAAGTTTTACTGAATATTCTTCTCCATATTTATAATCATCTCAAATTTTTTCAAAATTTTCCGTCTTGTGTTTTCTAGATATAACCGTTTACACAAAAAATGACATTTCCGAGTATAACAAAAGTAGGGACATACCTTATCCTAAATTTCAGATCGGAAAAGTTAGGTAATTTTATACTCTTTCAAATGCATTTTAGCTGAATCGATGATAGTATTTTTAATGCGGTAATACAAAACAAAAACCTAAAACCCAAAAATCGAAAAACCGCAAAAAACCGCATCGAAAAACTGTCACGGACGAGCTTATTGCTCTCCGTGGTAGCTCTTTATCGTAGATCGGATGCGCGCAAGACGCGCACTCAGCTCTGCCCGACACTGCTCCAGCATTCTCACGCGCAAAAATGCAGTGCTTGCACCTTTTGCGAGCGGGCCAACAGATACCCGGCGACATTCACGACGATAGGTGCTCGCCACCAATAAAGCTAGACTTCAGTAAAAGCCGTGTGTCCTTGATTCCTGCGCGTCTCTCTCTCTCTGGCGGCACAGGAGAGTCCACATCAACCATCCGTCACAAACAAAAATAAAATATTCTTATTCCCCCAGCCTCTGGAAAAACAAAATAAATGAGCCCTGAAACAACCATTTTTACCGTGTATATTCAGGCTGCAGCCAAAACCGACGCCCGACCCGTGTAAAAGTATATCTATATATACCATAAATCTGTAGTGCCGGGTGTCACTTTTGGCTACATGGATTTAGAGTAATGATGATCCACGTCCATACACACACATCAATACAGACATTTTCTAAAAATAGTAGATTTTGATTCCTAATATTTCAAAACCTATTTCTGACATGCTTTTGGCAAAAACTCTTTTTACTATCACAAAGCTTCCTCTTTGCGGAAGTAAATTAAATAGATTCACTTTTAAAAGTTATTAAAAAATGTTGACGCAAATATTTTTTAATACAACAAGACTCGATTGATCGCTACGAGCAAGGACATTCTTTTGGAAATGATATTTGTCTCATTTTCCCTCTCTTTGTACACGTAAGTACAAAGTATTGTGACTTTGTTTTATGAATTTACCAGAATGAGAAAAAGCAGGAGATGTTTAACTCTACCATAAACAAAAAAGAGAATTTTTTTTTAATTTTTGCAAATAAATTTTTTTTTAATTTTTGCAAATAATTTTTTTTTAATAAATTATAAAATATAAATTATAAATAATTAAAGGAAAATTCAAATTTTTAAACAATACGTTTCGCCTGAAAATTGCATGGAGGGTTTGTCAGCGAACCCATGCAATTTTCTATCTAACCGCATTATTAAGGATGAGGGGCCCAGTCCAGAATCTATTTTCTGTTCACTAAACCTTTTGGATATTTAGCAGCATATATTATATAATATACAAAAACTAAGAAAAAGAGCCCAGAGAGATCTCAAAAGTCCCCTTAAATGCTGAGATATACTTCAAGATTCGTTAAAAATGGTTAAATAAATGAAGATTTTCAAAATAGTCGAGGCGATGAAGCATTCGATGGTGACAATTTCCCTTGGATATTTCAATTATAATATACTATGAGATAAAGAGATTTGTGGTGTGGAATTGTTTTAGAAGAATGATTACAAAAGTTACACGTGTTAGAACGTACAACATTAAAAAAAGCCCATTTTTTCAGTGTTTTGTCATTAATTTTAATGTATAAATGTTCATATTATTTCTATAACATATTCATTTCTAAAACTGCACCACAAATTTGTTGCCATTGTTCTCAAGAATAACCACAAAACAAATTCGAATGGATTCGTTGCACATTTCATCGCCTGGAACACTTTGCAGTCTGATCGGTAATAAAAATATTCATTATAGGACAATCAGTGTTGCGTGTGTAGGATAATATATATGATTAATACATTTATTATAAATATATATATATATAGAATCGATATATAGCAAAATTTAAAAATAGATGCTTTCATAGTTTATGACAATTCTCGAGTGGATTTTAATTAATAAACAAAAAACAAAAGAGACGTGCACACTACCTAGGATGACCAAGCGACGATGCGTGCCGAGCGCGGCGCGAAAACAGACTGCAAAACCGCCGTCGCGTATCTAACGAGAGAGAAAATACTTCCTTCTCTCTCACTTTCGCAGCCAGAAAATTTATCTAATAAAAGCAAATATTTTTTTTTTCTACTAAAAACTATGTAAAAATCAAGCTGACATTTAAACCTTTACCTGTCTTGCTATCAGCTGACTGCATACAACGACAGAGAAAATACTTCCTTCTCTCTCACTTTCGCAGCCAGAAATTTTATCTAATAAAAGCAAATATTTTTTGATTCTACTAAAAAGTATGTAAAAATCAAACTGACACTAAAACCTTTACCTATCCTCACATTCAAAGAACCAATCAAAGAATAATTAAACTTAAATTTACCGTACCCAAAATGTATACATTACTTCTTTAATCCTCAACCACGCGATTTTCGCGCACCCTTCATACCAGCAAGCCGCAAATGCAAGAACCGCACTCCCCGTATATGCAAATTGTCCGCAACGCGCGCCACTTCGCTCTTCACTCGCGGCTGTTTTCTATATTTGGAGCGCGGCCGTACAGCGCTCGCAACAATGTAGTGAACATCTGCGGCCGTGCTTTGCTTTTTCAGTCGTTTGTGAGAAAATCCAGGCGCACGCGCGCACGTATAATACGTAGGTATCGGTGCGCGAAAGCAGGGCTAAGGACACAGGTTAGTGCGCCATTACGAGACCCGCTCCTAAAGGTACGGCAAGACTTTTGTCTCTTTAATTGACTAGCTACATTTTGCGCGCTACACGCGTCTTTTTGTTATATATTCGTAGCTGTATAAAGAGACTTGTTTTTATCTTAAAATCATTTGTTATACTAGATTAATGATTATTATAAGTCTCAAATTTAGTTTTATTGAAAATTATAGCTGTACCCGCGGCTGTGCTCGTATTAATATAGATGACAGACACGAAAATACTCAAGGTTCGTTAGATAAGATTTAGTTGAACATATAAATAAAATTTCGTAATTTATAAGAAATGCAAAAAACTTATTATGATTTTTAAAATTTAAGTAGTTATTGTTTTCACGACTTTATTAAACAGTCAATCTTTTTCTTATTCTGCTTCACTTCTTTTAGTACTTTTTTAAAACGAGAAAATCAAATGTATAATCGGTCACGATATAGGTATTGGCCTACATTTTTAAATTTATCATACTTTTATATGTAATACTTGTTACTTTTTACGTACATTTTTGTTTCGAAAGTTGTGTATAAAAAATCATGTTTTTCTTCCTCGATAAATAAGAATTAGTTATTACATTGTAAAACAACCTGCGGCGATTTATCGGAAATTATTCTCTTCTAACAGCACCGTTCGTCGAGTGTGCACAGGATCATTTAGATATGTATTATATAGTTGACTCGTAACTCACAAAATTCCTTACAGCTATCGCCTTTTTTCATACTTCACAAGCCTCGACAGATTTAGAAGCTTTCAGTAATTGTGAGATATCATTTTAAGGCAAAAATTTGATATTGTCTTGTTTCAAGTGATGATAATGTGTACTTATAATAAGTAAGTTTGATTACAGGTTTATCACCTGCAGCATATAATATTCAGTATGACATATTTCCGGTCTGCATTGTCTATATCAATCTTGTATATTAGAAAGTTTACTATTCCTGGTGGAAATGAATTCCATTTTTAGATTAGTAAATGATTCGTTTTATTTTCGAATGCTCGAAAAATGGTCACATTTCCCTAGCATTAACGAAACGTTTTTTCTAACATTATTCCAATATTAAAAATGGAATCCATATTGTTTAAACATTTGTATTCGAATGTTACCGCGCTTGTACATTTACTATATTTGAAAAAAAACTAAGCTAGTTGCAGACCTAGAACTACCTATCAAATATCTATATGCTTCTGAATTACAAGTATGATAATATAAGCATATCAGAAAGTTATTTGTGGATTTTAAGCTTAAATTGATCAATATAATTTGGTTTAATTAACAGATAACCATTTCAAATTGTGAAAAAAGGACGAAATAGACGTCTTTTATCGCGTTCCATGCGCATACAATTTTTTCAAAGGCTTTTCTATCACACTTTTTTATATTTTTAACACAAAAATAGATAGATAGATAGATAGATAGATAAAAATAAAAACATTGTATCGTTTACATTTTCAACATTTTCTTATTATTTTAGTATCAGGCATAACAAAAAACATTTTTAAAAAGACGTAAAAATGTACTACTTTTGAACCATTTTTTAACTGATTTTGAAATTTGATTTTAAGCATTATATGGTAGGAGAATGTTAGTTAAGTATTCTTTGAACAATCACCAAGTGTTCGATAGGTGACTTGTACATTGAAGAATTATAATGAACATTCGTTGATTTAACATCAGATTGCCTCTTAATGGTCAGAAAAGCCTTTTTTCACTTTGTTATCCTTATGTTCGATTGCTCCTAATACAAGGCTTAAAGTGTGCTTACTCAAATATCCATCGGTATAACTAAAACCATTGGGTTTACTTTAAAGAAAAAATTGTACCCGATACACACTACTTTGTTTAATTATTTGTATGGCATCGTCATTTTGAATTACGACAGACAATTACATGTCTTTTGTATATATCTTTTGATATAGCATATTTTAGAAACCTCTTATTTTCGCACGTCGATTATAAATACAATAACTATTGGCGACGCTGCACCTGTTCAAGGCACAACACCATTGCACTCCAACTTTTCAATCAAAAATCGCATTTATCAACATAAAACTCATTCACACTGCCCTTAATATAAAATTCAAGCAAACTAATCTATTCCTTCCTCAAATTCAAGAAACGATTTTCACTTCCTTTTCGTGACGCCAACAATGCCATTATATATCCCTTCCGATAAGAGAAGCCCAACCAAGTAACACACACACACACACATATATATATATATATATATATATATATATATATATATATATATATATATATATATATATATATATATATATATATATATATATATATATGCTACTCATCCGTAGCAACTCCTCTTTACGCTTACGCCCTCGGGAACGCGCGTAACGAGTTTTCAACGAGGCCCGTGTCCGGCCTCCAGGCGATGCTGTCTCTTTGCCGGCGAGCGCGCTCGGGGTTTTGCATGGAATACGAATAAAGTCGGTCTTTTTTCTCGGGCGAACGGTGCTTGCCCCGTGCATACATTGCCGATTGTCGTGCGCAGCGACTGTTCGCGTCTCTATTCGAAGCTATACTGGGGTTTCTAATGGAGGATTCGCCGGGCGCTTGTAAAGTCCTCTGATTGGGACTGGAGAGTGGTTCGGTGACTCGGTTTTATCTGTTTATTTATACTTATCTGTTCTTATTGTTATAATTAAGGAGTTGTAATGAATAAGAAATTGGGGTTGGGATGAATGTATGGAGAAACAGTTTTTATAGACGCAAAAACAAATGCTAGAATTATATTGCCCAGAGCGTGGGTCGGTTATAGATTAATTTTATTTTTAATACACAAATTCAGAACGCACTTATACACGCGTAAGTTTCTTCGTATTTCTCTATTGAATCTTCCTCGTAGTTCTGGAGTTGATTATTCTAGAGGTTTTTAATACCCAATTACAGTTTTAGGTGGTTTTGAAGGTCCTGTGCCCTGATTTTTGCAGAACACTCGTGTCTTATTGAGGCCTTTCGATTTATGTGGATTATGTCGTCATTGGCAGTCTTTTCACGGTTAAGAGTGTCAACGCTTCTCGCCATCTCGAGAGACCGCCAACTTTACTCTACGCAAACTATTGCTAGAATGCTACTGAAATATTATCCAGTACATATTTCTATTATTATTATTTTTCTTTCTCCTATCATTACCGCGAACACTTCTGTATGGAAGTAGTGCCCGATCCTATATCCCTTTCCTATATCCCTTGCAATAT
This sequence comes from Gastracanthus pulcherrimus, assembly GCA_949152435.1. NCBI lineage: Eukaryota > Metazoa > Arthropoda > Insecta > Hymenoptera > Pteromalidae > Gastracanthus > Gastracanthus pulcherrimus. Next base: position 12,925,891 of record OX424573.1, read on the forward strand.
CCTTTCCTATAAGTCCTTCACTTGGAAGCTTCTCCGGTGAAGATCCTTTTCAGGTCACACATTGCCGGTTAAGAGGAGGCCGTATCTACTGTCCTTGTCTAATTACATTTTTGCTATTTATTCAAATAGTAGTTTGTTAATTGAAAAACTAAGAGTCATCCCCAATTCTTCGTAAAATAAGCAATATTTTGAGACTTAAAAAAATATTTAACATTATTTCCTTTCCGAGAATACTACGAAACGCGAACATTGAGGTTAGGTTTTGCGTTTCGAACTATTCTAGGAAAGGAAATAATGTTAAGTACTTTTTTAGGTCTCAAAATATTCCTCATTTTAAGAAGAATTGGGGACGACTCTTAGTTTTTCAATTAACAAACTACTACGTGAGTAATTAGCAAAAATGTGATTAGACAAGGACAGTATATACGGCTTCCTCTTAAGCCGACACTCTCTGTCCCCAAGGGGGTATCGGGTCAGCCTCCCAGTGTAGCCTCCCCGGAGAAAGCCTCATATTTCAGGGACCAGCTCCTCGCCGGTAAAGCCGGCGCTGCCTGTCGCAGCATCGGATTGGCTACTTTTTTTTCTACCTTATCGACACCTAATTCCCTACAAACTGTTTCGCAATTCCGCTCAGGCTTACGTCTGTGGGGCAAGGGAAAATCCGGAATTACACTGAGGAACAATTCCGGGGAAAAAAACCTGCCTCGAAACAACCGGTGTCCAGGGTACTTTTCCCGTTGAAAACAACTCAGAAAAAAATCCGAGTGCATTCACCGGGAATTGAACCCTCGAACCTTGCACGCTAACCACTGAGCCAACACCGCTCTATTTCTATTATTATTGCGAAATGATAATAACACCGCAACAACTAAAAGCCCATAAGAATATTGTTGTGATGTTACTAAAATGTTGCCTATTTGTCACCAAAATATTGTACTGATATTCCCCGTAATATTCCTGTGATAAAATCGACGCGGACATTAAATGTTGCTACAGTATCACTACAATATTACTGCTATTTATCACAGGAATATTTAATATTGCGCGTAGTGCTCATGTGATATTGTTGTAATATTGAGTGCTATGTGGGATTATTATTAAATAACTATGTTTTTCGAAAAATAGAAAAGTTGCTTTAAAAATCACAAGATATAGAGGCCAAATGTCACTTTCAGTGCTACACGCGGATACGATACGTCCAACAAAACCTATTTCGCACTCATACTAAAAATGGTTTATCGTTGCTCTTGTAGGTAGTTATTTTAAATTTATAAAAACATATTCTTTATATACGAATCGGGTAGCTTTAGCAAATAAAAGAAAATGTAAGAGAATCGGAGAAGCATAACTTAAAGTGAAAATATCTTAAGAACCACGATTCACAGATGACCGCCCGCGTGACTGAAATGGTTAAATATTTCTCACGGAATTCATAATCTTATTTAGTTGAATAGATAAATCTTTAAACTATATTTCTAAAATCAATCATTTGTGTATATTATTCTAAATTATCATTGAACTAGAAAAACGTTTTCATCGGCGCGAACTCAACTCCGATGCCTAATAGTTTTTTGTACAGCATACATAGCGCAGATAAGATCATCGTCTATGTAATACATTTCTCCGGCGAGGTCCGTAACCGCGCTAACACATCGTCGAACAAGGTCAATTTCGTTTTTCCTCACTGAGAGAGAGTGTGTGTGTGTGTACGTGTAATAAATGTTAACATTGTATCGACTCGTACGCGTGCGCGAAGGCAGGCAAGCAGGTAAGTTCACGCTCTAAGAATCGAGGATATTTGCATACAATCTTCCCCCGTTCATTCACAATACGATGTTCATTCGGCAGTGTTTCTTGCGTGCGCCCCTTAATGTATACGACGCGAATTCACGCAAGAGTTTACAACTGTCACGGAATGTGTTGCGAATTTTTTACTTGTTTGTTTCCGTGGATTTCTTCCTATTTATTAGTAGAAGATACACAGTTTAAATTGTATCTTTTTGAAAGTCCTAATTATTCTGTGAACATTTAACGTAGTTTTTGCATGAAAATGAAAAGCAAGAGAATCACGTGTAATTGGAATGTATTGTTGACAATATCAACAATAGGGAAGAATACGATAACTTGTATCCTAATAATAAATGGCGCGAATGTAATTCTGTACTTTTTCAAGAATGACAATACAAAATTCAAATTTATTAAATGTTTTGCAATATTATTTTTAAGTAAATAAAGCACCTATTCATTCTCTAGCAAATGTTGTCATTTACTGGTAAAGTTACTCTATTTTCAATTTAGAAGATCTAAGCAAATCTTTGTAAATTTAATTTTATTTTCAAAATATAGAAATAAATACATAACGGTTTAGGTTCTTTATTATATACATGATCAAAAAATAAGTACTGTAAAATAGATAATTAATCGTGAAAATTCGATTTTCAAGAACGTTAAAACGCAAAACTTTTAAAATTATTCGTATTCCTTGGTAAAAATTAATCGAGAACCCGGATAAAATATAACTGGACAATTTTATGCCAAGGTTATTAGATAATTTATATTTAATTTCACAGGTAAAGTTATTATTTATCTTTGATACACTTTGAAATCCATTGATCGATGGCAAATTAGCGGTTTCACTACGGAACCTATACAATACGTACTTTCATGTAAGAACTACTTTAAATCCTGGAAATTGTTGTATTATCATGTCCTCTTGATTTCCATCCAGTAGTAATATTAAACTTGGTATTGAACTGCTTAATTGGTGAAATTCTTAAAAATTATTATTATTATTATTTTAATACTCAGTTAATATAATGGAAACTGAAATTACATTTTCATATAGTAACTGTAATTCTGATTAATTGAATAAAATTGTATTTTAAACTATAATGCAAGTAAGTTTTCCACTTGCATGAACTAACAATTAAATCATAAACATAGTAAATAAAAATTCATGAAAATCCTAAGAGCAATACCTCAACCAAATAAACAATACACTACAAATAAATCCCTCGATCACATTCATTCTACTCATCGACGCAGCATACCGACATTACTACCCCCCCTCCCCTCCGAAAAAAAAGAAAATCAACATCCAAAGCGAACCTCGTCCTCGCATTACTCTCTCTCTCTCTCTCTCTCTCTCTCTCTCTCTCTCTCTCTCTCTCTCTCTCTCTCTCTCTCTCTCTCTCTCTCTCTCTTCTCTCGCGCGCGACAGATACTAGGTACCAAAGCAGCAGCAGCAGCTGCTGCAGTCCTAGACAGGCAGCCGCAGAGTCAAGCTGGGCATACTACAGACTCGCGCGTCGTCGGGGAATTACGACTTGGAATCGTTGTAATTGCCCGGCACGTGGGTGCTTCATTAATGCCATGCAGCGGCAGCGTCATGCTGTCCCCGCGCGCGCTCTCGCCTTGACCCCATGCGTCTTCTTACTCCTGCGCTCTCCTCTGTCTTCCTGCACGCGGACCACACGAATGGCAGATATGCTCGCGTTGAATTCCAGCGCTCGTCCCCCTTCCTGCGCGCGCACACACGGCGAGGGACACTCGCGTGCGGTGTGCGATCGCGCGGTGCTCTTCTGCGCACGCGGAAGGACGCGAAGAGAGCAGCAGCACCGAGAATAGTAACGGGGTAGTGGGAGAGAGAGAGAGAGAGAGGGGGGGAGATTAGATACAGATCGCGAATACGGTATAACAATAGTTCAAACAAAAGGCTCATCAAATGATAATATCGCGGGGGTACAAAACGTTTTACATGCATTCTTGCTCGTGTGTCGCGCGGTGCTCGTCGTTTGCTTTTCTTTGGGCTTCTGGGCGGAGTAGAATGTGGTTTTAATCAGTGGAGTGGCTTTATCAGAGCTGATTTGGTATTGACCCTGTAGCTTTCACACTTTGATGATGTTCATAGCCGTTATATGTTATCGATAATTTAGTGCAGCACCGATTTTGCAATTCTTCGATTATTTTAGGACTTATTGATAGCATCACCGTGGGCTAGAAATTAATTGAATAAACTCTATTACATACTCTATATATCGCTTATATATCTCTTTTACTTATGAGAAAGCTCGCATGCTTTGTTCATCCGCTACATTAGAGTTTATGAGTTCTTAAATGTTAATGAATCTGTCATGTATGGCGACTACTTCTTTGTGCTCAAGTGATGTTCATTCAATGCAAACAATAATTTCTCTCTATCAGTATGAAATGTTTGAGTTATTCGCGGTTAACTTTCTGTTTGAACACATTAGTATTTTGAATACAAAAGTTGACTATACGATTAGATACTAAGCGTTTGATGAAATAAATGTATAAGAGTAGGTAAGAATACAAAATCACCTAATAAAAAGCAGTTGCGGAGAAAGATTTTAAAAATACTGAATGAAGAGAGAATAGAAACGGAAAGAACAAATTAAGAAAATGATGTGGTATCGTCAAAACCAAGAACAATGGTCCAAAAAGATTAGAGGAAGAATATAAAAAGAGAAAATGCAAACGGAAAAACAAAATGAAGAAACGAATATGGCATAGTTAAACGAAGAGAAGTAATTCAGAAAGTCTAGGAAAGTACCTAATGAATCAAGAGAAAATGGAAACTAAAAACAAAAAAAAAAAAGAATGCAACTTAACACTACTAGATCACTTCTAGAAATATTAGAAAATGGATTGAACAAAACAAAATGGACACAGAGAAACAAAGTGAAGAAATAAATGTATAATATGGTATTGCTAAACAAATAGCAGTATAGTAGATATAATAGAAAAAAGAAAAAGACAAAACAGATACTGTATTACTAAATGGGAATAAGTCGTTCAGAAAGATTGAGGAAGAAAAGTAATAAGATAAAGTAGAAACAGAATATAAACAGAAGTAAAATTTGGGAAGTAATGAAACAAGAGAAAATCGAATAAATAAAAAAATAAGAAGTATTACAGAAGATGGAATAGGAGATCAGTGCAATGAAAGAAGAATCGATGAATAACAAGGAAGAAATAATAAAAAACTTAAACAACAGTATTACTAGGAGTAATTATTCAACACATAAGAACGTGAAATCTCTAATAAAATACATCTAAAAGTAGACTTAAAAGAAAGAAAGCCACATATACCGAAGAAGCAAATAGGAAGTACCCTCTGGGACATATCATAGTCTCGTTAACCGAATCGAGTTGCGCCGATTGCCGCGCTTGATCTCGGCCGCGCGCGCCCCGCCAATTAATGCTCGCCGATCGCTTTTATTATTCCGAATAACGTCGCGCCGCGTCGCGTGTCTCGTCGATTCGCGGCCAGCGGCGAATCACGTCTTGTTTGTCGAGAATTATTGTTATGGCTCGCCTGCAGCCTCCCCCCCTCGAATCCTGTTTAACATGTCATCGCAGCGAGAGCCGGTGCACCTCCGTCTCAAAGAGAGGATCGACGATTCTCCCGATCGAGAATGCGTCGAAGCCGCGCTACGACGTATCGGAATGCCATTACACCAGCTGACCGTCTGGCTTGTGTACGTATTATAAGTATCGATGCGAGGGTATATCGAACGAGTCTCGTCTATAAATTTGCGATTTTTCTCCGAGAGGGGGGAAGGCGATTGGTGGAAAAAGTGTAGAGGTGATTTACGCTTTTAGGAGGGTGTAACGATGTTATTATTGGCGGAGAGGGGATTTTATGTTGAGTAGATGAGGCGATTTGTGTGGATTGGAAATTTATGTTTGTGGCGAGAATTTATTTTTGAGATTTGCGCTTATCTTCGTATTGAAGTACTGTGTAAGTGATTTTTAATGCATTGTTTTTTTAAACGTTTGATGTTAATAAGCGATTGTAGTATGTTAGAGCCATAGAAATAGCTATTATTTTTGAAAATTTCCTTTGAGGAAATGATGAACAATATAAAAACATTTATCATCTATACATATATATTCGCATGTAAAATAGATGATGTGGTAAGAATCGGAACTGAGTTTACGCAGCAGTAATAGATTATCGGTAAAGATGACTTGGTCACTGCGTAACAAGTAGTCTGTCAGTTTCTATATTCTTAGCGTTTTTAATGAGCTCATTTTCTTTCTTTCCTTCTAGAGAATAGGGTAAAAAAGTAATTCTTCTTGTTTTTCAATGCGTCTTCGTCCTTTTTAATGGTTTTTGGATATTTTGATTTTAAAAATAATATGATGGATCAGTGTAAATGCATTTAAAAGAGCATAAGATAATCTTTAATTTCCATCCCGAAATTTTGATTAAGCTATTTGCTTTGTTATACACGAAAACGTCGATTCCTTTTTGTTTTATAACGATTTTTCTATTTAAGGATATTGGGTAATTGATAATGCAATATATAAATATAAGCTTATAATTTTTTGTAGCTACAGTGCAGTACCAGTATTAATTCTTACGTAGTATCCAGGTAAGGCGTGTTCTAACGAGGTGTTAGTTAGGCATTTTTTTATCTGCTGATTAGAAAGAGCATTTTAAATATATAGCTTTTTAAATTAATTTATCAGAACAAAAAATTTCATATTGGAATAATTCACTTAGTTTTAGGAAGATATTTTAAATTTTCAGTGTAACTCTTAAAAAGAATTCTAGTGAATTTATTAAAATAGAAGATATATATTCATATAACTAAGTTAATGTAATCTTTACATCCGCTACAATAATACTGAAGCACAATTCAAAGATTAACCATTATAAATATTGCGTATCCAGCGTCGTCGAAGCTACACACCTCGTATACATCAATTTGCATTTCTCCCCTCTCGCTCACATCCTAATTCGATAATCCCCGCACCGCGCTACGCAAGATAAAGCGACCCTCTTCATCGGGATATCTGTCATCGTTACCAATTTCATAAATCCCATGCGAGAGAGCCCCGTAACTCAGAGATTTTCATCGAGTCGTCATCGAAGCGCTCTTTCTTCTCCTCGTGCGTGCAGTGTACGAGAGTGCCGGCCATAACTTCGGTAAGTACCGTGGTATGATCAGGTTCTTAGTGTACTTTACGATAATAAAAAGGACATTTGATGGTGGTTCTAGCGAGAAACAAAGGCGGGCGGTTTATTTATTCACTCGTAGGTTGTTTAGTTGACTATAAATATTAGATTTTATTTGCTTAATCGCGTGATGGAGTGTACGTTCAAGTATAATTTGCTACATTTAGACTACGATGTAAAATTTAATCTTTGATTTAACAATAAAATAAATTATGCTTAGATTCTGCGTCCTATAAACTAAAACTTCTATAATATCATAAAATAAATTGTATAAGGCTAATATCCCAATCATATTCCAACTTCTAGCTCACGTTTCTACTCTTATCGCATTTTTGCCCATTATTATAGATTTTTAATATTTAATTTAAATTTTAAAGTTAAAAATTATAATTTAATTTAAATATTAAAGCTAAAATTTGTAAAATAATTGAATCGTTTAGCGTAAATACTAAATATTTCCAATTATATTCACGAAAAATACCACTCTAATTTATAATTGTATCTCTTTGATAGTAGCTAACTAAAAAAATGATGATATTTGGCTAAGTCGTTGTATAAGGCATACATAATATGTTGCGCCAGGAAGGACGAGCACATCACACCCTATAGGTTGAAGCTCGACAGGTTGAGAATGGACTTAAGTCGAAAATGTCCTGATTAGGGATTACTTCTTTACAGGGTTTTTAGGATGATTTAGCAGACATGTTCACCAACAACAAGTGTAGGACTTCCAGGTAGGCGTGATGCAAGGGAGTTCCGGTGTCTCGCACCGTCATTGAACTCTTTACCTTCAAGGACCAGGGAGCTCGCCTCTGAAACTCTATCCCCCGTAATACAAGCTACCTGACATCTCTATGTAAGTTTAAAAAGGTGATGCGCATGCGCTTGTACACCGAAATTAACACTGATGATGCCGGCTTGTCTTAATTTATTAAATTTATTTACCTCTAATGTATATTTGTATTTATTGGTATGCGTGAATGTTCGTGTCTATTTATTCTCAAACTTACTCTACCTTATTTTATCTTAAGAGAAGAAAGAAGCATGCAATGCGTTAGTTTACCACGATTTCCCCTCTCTAAAAGGCCTTTATAGTTAAAGTCTTTATTATTGAAGCAAGCCTCAATCACCACTGGCCACAAGTTTTTGATTAACGCGGTAAGTATTTCAAGGTCAATGAGGTTTCTTAACCATTCATAAGAAGTGTACTTAAGAACTTTCTGGTTGCCATTTCCAAATTTTTCTTTATTTATTAGACACAAATATATCGATAACTCCTATCTTAGCCGAAAGTTTGGCGACTCAGCGAATAAATTAGCCAAACAAGCCAACAATTTAGCTGATTTACTTAATTTACTTTAACAAATACAGCATTGCTGTCCCAGCCATATGGTTTTCTTCAGTCAATAAGCACTTCTCTAACGCTTCTACCAGACACTTATCGATAAAAGAAAAGTAAGACCGGACAACAACGAAGCCTTAGCAGCAGCACAGTACGCGGGACGCGTCTCTAGCTGCACTCGATCAATCGTAATCATCGCTTATATATATATATATATATACAGCTCACCATACAATACCTCACCGCTGCTATCGTCGCTCGTTGTCAGTGCTGCTGCACTCATGCGAATGCTCGATCGACCCTCCATCTCTCTCTCTCTCCCAAAGCAGAATCTCTCTCTTTTTTTCTTTCATCCTACCTACTTCCTTTTCTCTTACGACGTGATGCTGGTGGTGGTGGTGGTGGTAGTTCGTTGGGGCTAGCAGCTAGCTCGTGACTAATGACCTGCGCGCGCGCGCGCGCGCTTTAAAACTCTCCGTGCAGAGCGCTCGCGCGGCAAAGACTTTTCTGACTGTGCAGTGCACTCGCGCAGGCGCGCGCGCGCGCGTGGCGAGCCGATCGGCAAGATAATTTAAGAATGCACTTTGCTCCGTTGTCTTGTTGTCTGAATAACGAACGCCAGGGCTCTGCTGCTGCTGTAGCTGTAGCTGCTGCCCCGAGGCTGATGCTGGCTCTTTCTCCCCCCCTACTCGTCTTTTTCCGCTCCGTTTCTTCTTTGCTGTATACTCCTGTTGTTCTTGCTGCTGCTGGAGGAGCGGCTTCCTCGTTGCAGAGCGGAGCGGAGTAGAGTGGAGTGGAGAGAGGAAAGAAATGAAAAGAAGTAATCAGTTAGTGGATGGGTTATAAGCGAGGCTCGAGGCTGCCGATGACGCGAGATTTTCTCGCGAGGGTATGGAGGCTGCGGATGCTGTCGCGGTGGAGCTGATGTTTCGTTTGAACAGTCTGTAGATTTTTCTTGTGGGGTTCAGTCATTTTGTGGTGTATTCGATCCTAGAAGTTTCTCGTCAGTTTTTGCGATGGATAGAAACCCTTTTTGTCAAGCTGAAATCAGTATACGTGGGTGTAAAGTATCCGATGTGTCAGTTACTTTGTAGTAGCCTTTAGTAATGTTCATGAGGTATACTTTTCGCAGTCTTAATGTACACCCTGCTGCAATGGATTTTTTCAAGAATACTTTTAATTTGGGCGGTATTAAAGTTAGACACAGATGCGTTTTATATCCCACAAATAGTTCTACAATAAGGCAGACGTTGAGACGTGCATAACTTTATTGTGCAAAAGGTTGATAAGTATTAGAACTAATCTAAACAGGATTTTTCACAACATAATAATAAATATACCCTGAAAGTTTGAACATGCTCTGTAAAGAAATGTGACGTATGGAACATTTTATATAGTTCCAAAATATAACATTTCCGTTAATAAAACTAGTGTTTGTTATATAAAAAAACCATTATAAGTGACTGTAGATCTAATTCAATTGAATCGTTTAATATACAAAAACTTGATTTTAAAATAAAAATATACCTTGTATTGTACATAGATCAAATGGTACGATCTCATTCAAAATTCTATATTATATTTTGATTTCAGCACTTTCTCATATTATTTTTATAGATTTCATGCTATATTGCAGTATAACTTACAATTTAAAGCACAAAATAACACTATTATACGGAGATTCTGAATAAAATTAACTTTTGAGTTGGTTTGTAACGCTACAACTAAGGTATGTGCAGTGTATACGAGTGTGCGCTAATTGAAGGTGGAATGGAGTTGGAGGTGGAGAGAGACAGAGGGAGAGATGGATGCGAGCTGGGGTATTAGATTTTAGATTGTCGAGGTCATATTTCACGCTGGTATGGGCAGTTGCTTGGTTGCCGGTTGATTGGGCAGTCGAGGAGCGAGGACGAGCTGGAAAATCGATTGTCGCTTTCTCAGAGTATCGCGATTTGCGATCACAGTGGTCGAGTGTTACTCTCTCAAGACTGCTGAAGATGTTTTTAAAGTAACGGATATTTAAGTGAGCCTAGGTAAAATGAGAAAAGTCATATAGGGGATACTTGAGGTAGGTTTAGAAAAAATCGAATTGGTGATTTTAGTTTTAACTTTTCATTTCTACTAAATTATATACCTGGCAATTATTTTACCTGGGAGTGGTGTTTTTAGAAACAATTTAAGCCCTTATATAGTTTATATATGTCCAGCTATGTTTGAAATAAACACTCACGCTAAACGTATAACTAACCCTTAACTATAAGAAACCTGAGATACTAATTCACTAAAATATCTTATACTTTGGAAAATTCTTTTTCAATATCATACGCTAATAGCTGCCATGAATCAAAATTTATAAAAATCAAACACTTTTATTTTATTGAACTAAATCTTAAATTTAATATTAATTAGACATATTATAGTATTGCGGAGTAAATTCCCATGAATGTTTATTTCAATATTTATTTCTTAAAGAATCATATTCGCCATTAACTGGTTCTTGAGATTATCAGCTATGGCTGAGAAAACAAGAAAAAGCAAAATGTGTACCTATCTTATGGACATAAACAAGTTACACAGAGTTCAAATTATTCCTTAAGATTATTCCCTACTTTGAGCTAACATAATATCCAGATATACAACGTATAATAAAAATAAACTGTTATCAAAAAATGTAATATGCTACATTACTAGTCCACCGTCAGCTCGAGCCATTAAGTAGAATAAGCCAGGCATGATAAGACCGGTGCCCGTCCACAACCCAAATACCCCATATTACTCAACTGTTCTAATCCAAGAAACAAAAATTCCACGCGCGCAATAATTCCCCTGTTCAACAACTTCATCGCCGTCGTTCTTTCCACGATTCAAATCCCATTCAATTAATTCACAAGGCAACCGCGCAAACGCTCCGTACCGCTAAATTTCAATTCGATAATTCTCTCCCGGTGTGATTAACTGCGCGGCGCGTATAGTTTTCCGGCGTACAGCTGAAAGTTTGCCGGGCGCAATTAAGCCTGCATTCTCTGTGGGCGCCGTTTCTCTCTCTCTCTCTCTTTCTCTTCTCGGCGGGAGAAGCGACAGATTTATCGGCGCGCGCGCGTGAGTGACGAGAAATTAATGTTGGCGGAGCGCAGCGCTCCCGAGGAGTCGCTGCTGCCAGTGTGTGCGTTATTCTGCGGGCTTTTGTTGGTTGGTTGAGACGGGGCTTCCTTCCGCGGTTGGAAGCTGTACAGCTTCCGGGAGCTGGAGTACGCGCGGGGTTCGGATTGACGGAACGGATTTTCCGATGTATTGCATTTTTATGAACGAGTGAAAGAATGATAATCGGAGACATGTTGCAGAGGAATATGAATAGGATAATAAGATTAATTTTTATTAATTTCGACAAGTGACTTTTATATTTGTTTATATATTTAATAAGTTACATATTTACATATTCGTTTAGTATTATATGTTATAGAGCTTAAAACAGTTATACAGCTTAAAACACATAATATTATGTTACTTAAGTTAAATAAGAAAGCACATCATGTTTGTAAATTTTAAAATTACTTCTATTAATTTCATATAGGATTAAATTCTTGCCCTTCACAATCTTAGAATATCTTATTAATTAAGTTTTACGTTATCATCTGTATAGTGTATGTGGGCAGAAAAGCAGCGGTGGTCATAACCAGTACGTTGACCTTAAATCTTACATATTGGACCCCACACAAAACAAAAATAAAGAGGATACAGTAGTGATATGGGCTTACATGAAGTATGGTGAACATTAGGAATCTCGATCAAAGTCCTCATGGACTGGCTATTTTTAGACCCCTTGAGCCTGAATGAGAACTTTTGATAAGATTTTTCGAACTACATCATACTTTATTTAGTGTCAGGTCCTGTATATTGATACCGCAGATAATTTTATTTACCTTATATTTCAAGAGGAACGAGATTATTACAATTAATCAAATCATTTAGTATAAGTGCATTCTTGATAGATATGAATCCAGGTAAAGTTAAATTGTATATATTACTCATATATTTATTTCCACAGCAATGTTATTCCCAATAGAATCTAAACTATTCTTATTATTTACAAAATATTAAATAATATTAGGTAATTATATCTGTGTAAATATTCAGCTATAAGAATATATTTGATTATCAAAAGCTATATATATATATATATATATATATATATATATATATATATATATATATATATATATTCCCCATACTTAATCTTTTTAACTTTCTTTCTTATTTCACTATATTCTCATGTTCTTGGACTATTTTAATATCTGCATATTCATTGAAGCGCACATTCTGTAATTTCGTTTTCTCGCAAAAGCAAATTGTTCTTCAAGTCTTTACCCGATATTTTTATGGTAAGATTTCGCAATAATTCTATGACATTGGATTCGTTGTTTTATATATATATATATATATATATATATATATATATATATATATATATATATATATATATCTCTAAATATATATATATATCTAAATATATATATATATCTAATTATAAGAATACACTGGCCGTAAAAACATAAATAACAGACGTTCCCTTATATTAAAATCCATCACGAGGTATCGAATCCAGGAAGAAATATCGAATTTTTTATTTCTAATTCTAATTCTAATTTCGATATTTTGATTTGCAAAACAAGGTGAATGTGCGTGAAGATAACTTCGGCGCGCGGAGGTCTAGTAACTTTTAAAAAATGTAACATCTCGACTCATAAATTAAGACATCAATTTCAAACAATGATTTATCCAGCTTCTATATCCCGCCTGAAAAATTTCCTCAATCGCAATACCTGCACTTATGCCCATAATTCGTCGCCGCTCGGAAACTCCCCTCAGCCAACACCTCCCATCCTGAAAGCGCTCGCGTACAAATTGCAATCGAAGAGAAAAAACTAGACCATTCGGAAAAATCGCGTTCACCGCATTCCTCGTCCCCCTAAATCACCTCTCGCAAACCCACGACCAACAAGCAAATCAAAAACCACACCCAGTCCTGCACACGCGTATAACACACGCCTCTCGACCTCCGCACGACACGCCAAAAATCATAAATCCAAAATTCAAAAGCCAGCAGCAATGCAGCAACAGCATCGGTCAGCCCCCCCCCCCCCCTCCCCGCCATGGAAAAGCCATAAAGCTCACGAGCGCTCCTGCACGTCGCCGCGAATCGCCCTTAAATTACTCGCTGCGGGGAGAGAAACCGGTAAATCCCCGCGTGGCTCCGCGAGACTTTTTCCCCCCGCGCGCGCTGTGTGCGCAGTATGCGCGCACTGGTGTATAAGGTAGCCAGCGAGAGAGAAAAGGAAGGTAGTGCAATTGCTCGCGTGCCCTGTAAATTAGCGGATTCCGTAGGGAGAGAGTTTTTCTTGTTTTTTTTTTCTTTGGTCGGTGCACGCGCGGAAAACGAATTGCCGAAGGGTGCAGTGGAGAGTGGGAGAGGTATACGAATGCAAGTACACGGCGTGGAAGTGAGATCCGAGAGAGGAGGGATTACACGCGCGCCGCATTTCATTGGTTTGTTTGCTTTTTTGTGAGTGGCGGTGGATTTTTGTGGTTTGGGCTTTGTTGCTGGTCTAATTGTGTGGCGCGATTACGATCTTGTTCTTGGGGTGTTGCTTTTCTTTGGTGGCTACTGGATTACTTCGGTAGGTGAGGATCGGGAATCCGGTTCATGGATTTTGCTGGAACGTTGAGGGACGTTGCGGGACACTTGTGCGTTCAGAGCCGTAAGAGTGAATGCATTTGTTAAATTTAGCAAATTCCCGTACAATTTTTTTTATAAACTTGTGCAATTGATGAATGGCATATGTGAGGAATTTTGTAATGATAGAAGAATCAATTTTTCTGATTTTACGATATTAATCTTAAACACTGGGTGACAGTTTCCGTATTTACAAACTGAATTTATTCAGTTTTGGTTCTGAACGCTTCATTTAATGAACGGAAAAAGCACAGGAAGAAACATATTTTAGAGTTTCTTTAAGTTTCTAAATTTCTAATGAACATTATTTTATTTCGTAAATAATATGTAATAATACACTACTTTATTATTTATACAGATGCAGACAAATATTTGACACGTATGTATTATGTACGCATGTTATTTTAAGCCTATTAATTAAATACTTACAAAATAAAATAGCGACAATTAGACTCTAAAACATACTTTCTTTACATTAATTAAGTATTTCGAAACATACCTCAAAGTTTTAGAAAAATTCATGACTTACAGTTCTGATACTCTCCTTAGTTAACACCATAGCAAATCTCCAATCTAGATTCCAAATGATAAATGTTCTAAAAATATGCAACCTCTAATATCGAATCTCAAAATCTACCGTCACGCTAAAACTCGAAACCAGAACCTCGTAGCAAAATATATCTATAAAATAATTTACATTGACATAAAATTCAAGCCACAAACTATACTCAATACAACATACACACAGATACCCACAACTCCACCTAAAGAAAAAAGCCACCCTCCCTTAAAAATCGAAGTATATACAAGCATCGTTGGCGCGTAACGCAAATACTCGAATGAAAATTACTGCCGTCGAAGCGCAGATTCGCCACCGATAAGCGACACCTCTCTCTCTCCATTGCCCGCGGAAATTGCGCTCGCCATATGTACCGATCGCTCATACTAATGGCGAATTACGCCCCGCATATTCATAAAGCGCTCGGCTCCCGTGCTATCGGCGGGGCGAATCTCGCGGTGCGTGGGAGTCGCGCGGTGTGTGCTTCTATTTTTTTCTTCTTCTCTGGCTAGGAATAAATGTTTGACAATTACAGAGGCACCTGTGCGCAGCTGCGCGACCGTTTACGGGAGTATAAGGTAGTCGCGCTAAGTATGCGCTTTTGCACGGGGGGAGTGGCGTGGTTGTGGGTCGTGTATGTAAGATGCGTTCGGAGCGGTGAGACGATAGTGATCTTGAGAGAGAGAGAGGGAGTTGGTATGTGTACTCTTTGCTGGGACGGTGGCTTATTAGTCATTTCGAAGATGTGTTATCTAGCGTGGTCGAGATCGTTTGTTCTGTGGTGGTGTTTGAAGCGTTGTTTTAGGTACGGGGCTTTTTTGAAAAGGAAGGTTTGTTTGTACATTAGCTCGCTGAGACAAATGATAGGGCAAAAATTACAGATTGTAAGGCGGAATGTACTTTTTGTGTTTGTACATTGGAAACGTATTCGATTTTCTTTAAAAATTACCATGTCGTAGCATTGGAACTAAAGGGTTCTATACGATTCATTTTTAGCAAACATAACTTTTTTGTTTAGTTATTTACTTAAAAATATCCGTTATGTAATAGTAGTAAAATACAACATATGCTTTATCAAATATTTCAGATTATACAGTTTTTATTTAGTTAATTAATAATAAGTAATATTTTGCAATTCTCAGAGATAAATTTGTAATCGTCTCTCTTATAAATCAGTCAAAATTAAATATAATATCCTTTGATTCTGAAGTTGCGATTTGTACAGTAAAAGTTGTTACTTTCGTAGTATATTTAGTATGCAAACGAGAAGAGTAACTTTTGCTGTACAATGTTTCTCAGTGCTACCAAAAGATTTATACTAAACATTAAAAAATTAATTAAAATAATAAATGCAAATATATGAGCAATAATTGAAATTAAAAATCAATTATAAAAACGTAAATCCAAGAAATCTACTAATCACGAACATATTTGCTTATGCAGATATTTGAATAATTTTCGAACTTGGTATGTTAAAAAGATGAATATTTATGTAATCTCGTATTTGCGTAAAAATTTTTCACAAGTATTTCCTTGCCTCTTGAAGTCAAGCATTCCGACATTTTTCCGGCTTATCTGAGTACTCTACAAAATTCATTCTTCATTTCCATTTTGTGCTCTCTCTCTCTCTTCCTCTCTCTACGGAACCGAAGTAATTATCATACTGATTTGACCAGCCAAGATAAGACAGTGCATACCACTGGACTCTACACAATATTGATAAGAAATAAATCGTTTATTTTCGATTAAAAATTAGATCTTTGTAAATATTTACGAGAAGCTATTTTACTTTTAAATTAGAGTTTAATTGTAATGTTCCCTTATGTGTATTTCCTGTTAGTATATTCGTATTAAAATATTTAAATGATTACAGTTATTTCTGGAATGAAAGTATTATACCAAAAAAGTATATTTTGATATCAGTGTTTTATTTATCAATAAATAAAGTAATAAAACAAAAAAAAAACTTTTGATGGATGCACATTTTTTTCATATCTTGCAGATTTGAACTGATTTGAACAAATATGACACCTTTCTGTTCTTTATTCATAAAAAATAAAGTGATCCCCAAGAGGAGAACTAATTTCAATATGCAGATTTACCAAAATCGAAACTTTCGACTGATAGATTTCGGTTGGTAACGTAAGTCTAGAGCTGCGATTTAAATGCTTTTATACTTACTAAGAGAGTGTCAGAGGTTTATAAACCGATATTTGCTGAAACTTTGATAGGTGTTTGTGGACACCTAAAAATTATTTGAATGTGATGAAAAATTGCAACTCAATTCGAGGATTTTAATTTTTTTAAATACTTTGATTTTTCATCGATTTCTTTGAAAGTCAATAAATTTGGCCCAGGTTAATATTTGTGTACGAACTAAGCTTAAACTAAACATTTTTCGTCTATTTTTATTCACGTTTGGGTAATTTTTTCTAGCATAAAAACTTGCAGAGCTATGAACGGAAGTAGAGGCACCATTTTTATAAAATGACGCACAATTGAAATCAATTGGTTGATATCTTGAGAATAAGGGCCGTTTGGAAAAAACTAAGGATGCTACAATTCATTTTTAGGTTTCAGAAACCGTCTTTCAAAGTTCCAGCAAATGTCGGTTTCCAAAGCTCTGACACTCTCCTAGTTAATAAAAAGCGATTTATTTTATAATTTTTAAAAAATTTAATAACAATCATGTATACGTCCAAACTAATTTATTTTCATCACATACGTTACTTTGGAAATTGTATATTTCTTTTTATGTTTTTTCACGGAATGCGACACAAAATTGGAAAATAATAATTTTTAGATATTTTATATCGATGGCCCTTAAGAAGACTAGCACGTTTGCGTCGTTTTCCACGAAGAGGAATATTTATTCGGGTAACCTGATTGTCTCGGGTAAACGGATAATTTTTTGAGTACCAAAATTCTCTAGTAACTGACCCGAACCCGATAAAAAAAGAATCAACCCGATTCACCGAGAGTTTATCAGTACAGCTTAAATTTACATATTCTATACGAACGGTGCTAGTCTTTGTGGTAGAATTTCGAAATGTACGAGTCTTCGTGGGAGGAGCGTGAAATGTGTTAGTCTTCGTGGCAGATTTCCAAATGTGCCACTATTCGTGGCAAGTGCTGAAATGTGCTACTCTTCGTGGCAGTTTGAAATGTGCTTGTCTTCGTAAGGGCCGTCGATTAAAGTTGTAAACATTACTCTAAACATTAAACAAGTATCTGACGGATATTATTTCGGATACTCGAGTGTTCAACGAAAATATCCAACTGATACCTTTTCGTATACTCGAGTATCCGGCGAAAGTATCCGTCGACTACTTTTTCAGTTAATCTAGTATCCGAGCAAAGTAACCGACGGATACTTTTACGGATACTTTTTAAAACTGCATATTTGAGTTACGTATATTGTATACAATAACTAGAAATTATTACTAACCAACTTCAAGAGAGAGGAAGTTCTTAATTCGACCTGTATATTTTTTTTATGGTTCGCGCATTACTCCGAAACTACTGGACCAATTTGAATAAACTTTTAATGAAAGAGGACGATCCGATGGTGGTCCCATTCCAATTTCGTAAGGATTGGTCCAGTACCAGTAATTTAGTTTTTTGCTAGATATGTTTCGTACTCGTATTTTTCAACCGCTGCCGACTCTGTCTGCCGATTATTCGGAAACTACTGAACCGCTTTGGATAAACTTTTTTTTGAATGAAAGAGGATGATCCCACGGTGGTCCCATTACATCATACTAGTTAAGTACTGGAATTTTGTTATGCTCGTCCACCGATTAATCCAAAACTACTGAACCGATTTGGATAAACATTTGAATTTGGATAAATAAAATGAAATTTGGCTCGTACAACTAAAAAGTATAAAATAAAAAATTAAAACAAAAATCAACCTTCTTCGAAAATTTCTCTAGAAAGAATAAAATAATAATTGATATAAACCTTTTTAAATTCGGCACCGAATTACAACCTGACTTATTGTATCTTTCTTATGGATATGATTTAGAACTTATACTGGATTGGGTCTCAACACATATGCTTATAATGCCTCTAAAGTCAGACCACCCTAACTGGGTGAGATTCAGCGTTGACTTCGAAAAGGTTTATATCGATTATTATTTTATTCTGTTTAGAGAATTTTTCGAAGTCGGGTCGCTTCTTTTTTCATTTTTTTCAGTTTAATGACGTACTTCAAGAAGAAAGAACAAAGTATCCGGAATTATTTAGCTGGTGCCAAAATATGCTAAAATGTGGTCAAATATGCTAAAGTGAAATAAAAGGTCAAGCTGTAGTGACTTACATAGTTCAACCGCGGTTCAGATTCGTCTGACCAAGTCTACAAAAAAAAGAAAAATATCATTCGTACTCCTTTACTTAAACAAACTAATGCAAAATAGACATTTGCTTCATCAATTATCGCCCATTTTTGATTATTTCAAACCACCTCTACCTCTATCTAATTTATACATTGTACTTTAAATGCCCTTCACTTACGAACTCGCAAACGCGATCCTTTTATTTCAATTACGATTACAGGCGCTTGTAAAATCCATAGACAAATTATTATCTCGACGAGCAATAAACTCTCCTCGAGCATCACCGCGCCGCGAACACTGCACACACATACGTACACGAATACTCAACGGCGGCATGCGCCAGTAATCATTATCACGGAAAAATCCATTCGCCTGTTTGAACTTCGCAAAATACTGCCGACGTTGGCTGCCTGCCTATGTCAAGCAAGTGTGTAGCCGCAGCCTCTCGCACATAATGGTTTAACATTCTGTTATACGAAGAGAGAGAGCAAGAGAGAGAAGAGCGAGCTGAGCTCGTCCGCGGGCATAAATAACGCCCGACAGTTATATGAAGTTCTCGTCTTCCTCGGCTCTGGCTATATTAATAACGTACGAGCGATAAAGTCGCCTCTTCCGGTCATCCTCTCTCTACTCAACGAACGCACTCCATACTATACTCGCAAAGAGAGAGAAAGAGTAGTATCTATCTATCTATCTATCTCTCTCTTTCTCTATTGAGACTGACGAGAACGAAACGTGTATTTATTTCTGTGCCCGGCAACGTGTTTATTGGCGATGGCTATCACCGGCGAGAGAAAAGATCACCTTTATGATCCATTTCCCCCCCTCTGCCCTTTTATTCTCTTTAGCTCCGGTGTGTACCTACCTGCCCGGTGCACGCCACATAAGTGTCTTGAGAACAAATATAATTTTCTCGAAGCGCGAACGAGGGGCGCGAGTCCACGTGTTAGTTTTATCCGCGCTGATTATGTTTGGCTTTAGGTTCGTGTGCGGAGAGAGAGAGAGGATGCTCTCTATCCGAGCGCGCGTGGAAAGGAAATTTTCAATTATTTTAAGCGATCGACGTGGAAGTTTGTAGCGAGCTTCGATGGAGAATACTTTTGCAGCTTTGTGAGCGGTAACGGTGAATGGTTGATTGCAGAAAATTTATAGAAAAGGGAGTGAGTGCTTTTTCAACTGATGCTTCACAGTTTCTTTAGTTGGAAAATCATTTTTTGTAATAAATGCTGGGGTAAGAAGTGGGTATTACTGGGGACGCCCCGATTACTGTGAATTTTGCAAAGACGACAAAATTATTACTTTTTAGTAAATATTCCGTTATAGAAATTCTATTTACGCTGTAACTTTTGAGAATATGCATGTTTATGTAAGAAAGAACTTAGTAGTTTCTTTTAAATATTTGTATAAGCAAAGAAATCGACCACAGCGATACAAGAAGTTAACAAATTATTCAAATAAAATAAATATTCTTATGTTTTGCACCTAAGTTGGAATACACTAGATAAGTCAAAAAATCAGAATTGTATTTTGTAATAATGAATTTAATTCTATACATGTTTACCTGTAGTGCTTTTATAAATGTTGTAATGATACCACGCAACGACTGGTTTGATATTTTTCTACGAAGCATTCCACAGAATCCGCGACCTCGAAAAATCATCTTATTCACTTCTGAAACTGGTTTGATTACTACGATAAAATACAACTAGCTAATGCACAAGATTACTCAAGAATTTCCTTTACTGACAATTAATAGTAAAGAAATGAAATACTCATACGATATTCGATCTTTCCAAATATTAGAAATTAAGTATCTTGAAAAGAAAACACTGTATCTAATATAGCATAAGTGATACTGTTAAGGATGTTCAGTATTTGCAGAACTATTTAGATATGTTCATAAAACTTAATCCAGTATCTCCACGATCAAAATGTTTAGCAGTCTTCTTTAACAACGATGTACTATGCAGGAAAATAATTTCAAAGCTTTTTTAATTTAAGCTTGGAAAAATAAGTTCTTAGATCTTTCGATTACTGGAATAGTATCAAGTGATAACGCAGTAGAAGAAATAGCTTACATTCAATTCTATAATCCTTTCTCCCAGAGTTTTAAAAAACAAATATTTAGAGAAGCTGAACAAACTTTTCCAAACAATCTAAACAATTTAAATGGATTCCTTTTGAATATTATCGTTATTTACGCTGCAAAACAACAAAGCTGACTATTCTAAGATAATAGTTGTAAAAAATCTAATGTATCCTGACATTTTTACCGCATCTAGCGTCGTGAATTGTTCTTTAAACTGAACAATAGTAAAAGAAGTGGAAATACTTTCAGTATTCAAAGGAGCCGTAAAAAAATAATTTAAAACTGGTAATTCAAATATATTAGCAGCGCCATTTACAAAGGAAATTCTCGGTCTGAAAAATACTTTGTAACTTGCAGTTGCACCGGTGCTTCCATTAATGACTCTAAACATTGTTGCACATATTTATATATATATTTATTGTCCTCTTATAATTGTGTTTCTAATTTCTTTTGCACGACATTTGAAGATTATAATAAAGCATTGGAATGTATTTGATATTCTAAAACTTTTGTTTGGTATAAACACTACTAAACTTCCGAAAAAATTGTCCGGAAAATTGATTGTTTTATCCATTATTATCATATCCACGGCATATTCCTGTGTTTTTTATTCAAGTTTTTTGGATATCAAATTGATATAAAATGAAAAACCATTCAATAGTTTTGAGGAAATGCATCAATCTCAGTATATATATATATATATAAACAAAATACGCTATAAGAATATGTTTAGCAACATTTTTCGTTGAGAAATGTTTTATCACTGTATGAAAATATCTTATGAATTTAAAAAAGCTTCTCCTTAAATCGAGAAAATCGGATTTCTCAAGTAATATACAATCCGGTGTTCTGGTATTTATCAACAAACACCAACATAATATGCTCACTTACATCGATGAAATAACTGATGATAAAGACCATGGCACTTTAATCGATATAACTATAGTTTTGTCGTACGGATATGTTTTCTCGTTAGTTGTTTTTGTAGTAGATTATACTAAAAAAATTAAAAAGTATACTCCAGTTGTAAAAATAAAATATTCTAAAAATTTTAATCAACACAAAGATTTCGTTGCAAGGATACGTCCCTATTGAAAAATGTTTAAAATTAAAAAAAATAGTTATTCCAATTTCTTTATACATCGATTACTATATTACAAAACTTATTTTCTACAAATCAATATTTTTATTACTGATCAGGTTTAAAATAGTTGGAGTGATTTTAGGAATGAATGTGTTTAAGAAATAATATAAACATTCTTACATAAAAATTAATACACGACCCAGACAATAAGGAATTTTATCTCTCAAGATATTTATCTAATACATGAATTTTTATTTGTTTTTTGGTGAAGATAAACCAGAAAAAAAATGAAAGATTATCCGATTTCTTTTGTTTTATAACGATTTTTTTATTTTATGATATATTAGAATCGAGAACAAGTTGTTTACTCAAAAAGTGTGAATAAAGCACACCTATTTTGAGCTATTAAACAGAAAGAGATATAGCATTTTAAAACCATTTATTAAAAGTAAAAATTTTCATATTTAACAGTTTTTTTAGTTTAAGGAAGCTAAGTGCCAATAAATAGGCAGCGGTTTTCGTTTTGTTTGTGTTGCACAAATTTTAAAGATAACTACAAATCGTTCGAATTTATGTAATATTTTAAATCTACTATTTGGGAAATTGAAGTTGGAACAATTACGATTTGCATAATCCTTACAGTGTACCATTACCTCTGGACAAAAGAGTTTGGCATAGGAAGACGATTTTAAAAGAGATGAAATCACGCAACATTTTCAACCAATAAATGAAAAGCAAAATATTTTTACTAATCTATACCAAAGTGAATATGCAACATCATAACCAATAAAATAGACCGATGATTAAGCTGTAATATTAAACTCTTATTACAATTATTACGAAGCACTTATGTGTGCATTCAAATTACGCAATGTGCAAATATATACGTGTTGTTTTTATTACAATTATTTTCCAATGTAAGCTTTTAAAAGAAAAGCTACAGGTAAGCTCATTTTATTACAGGTATACCACGAAAACAAAAGTCGATATTACGAACACCGTGAAAATCGCGAAACATTTGTCCGAGTATTAGCTATATTAGTTGAAATCTACGCCAGTACGCGTGCGTTGACATGACCGACCAGTCCATCGAAATATATTCAAACTCCAGTAGCTAGTACCCAGTAATTATTATCCTTCTGACCAAATTATTTATCAACTTCTCAGTTATTGTACATAATATACTAGCTACTGTAATTTTATAAATCTCAACGAGGCGCTAAGAAACGAAAAATCAGTGTAAATATAAATCATTCCTGCTTGCATCGAAAACCAAGTGAAGTGTGTTCGTGAGTATCAGATGAGCGAGTGCAACGAGACAGCGAAATCGGCGACAAAATGCACCGTCTGGCAGTGGAGAACAATTACTTGCGCCGTGACAACAATCACAACGGCCACAACGACGCCGAGCGAATGAACACGACGCCGCTGCGCGGGAGTGTTATCGGCCTGCCGCGGCGCGTCTTAGACTTCGATCCGGTGAGTGTCCTTGTAATAAATACTTTAATCGTGTATAATTCAGTCTTATGTCATTTTTTCGACGCTGATGATTTCATGCTGGATAGGGATGATGGTGTTGGGCATTTTTGGGATTTCCAAGGGCATTGCATTATTAGAAGGCAAGGCACATGCCGCATAGAAACCCCAACCCTGCCACAACGAGACTGCTTCGTCTTTCTTCTTTTGTTTATGCTGCGATGGTGTTTCTTCTGGTTTGCGATTCGTTTGTTTACGAAGGTGCTTGCGTTGATGTTTATTTTATCTAAGTAGAAATATAATTTAGTATTATGTTAGTGTTAAAAGATTATTATGTTTATGTCAATGTATATGTGATAATTTATTCTTATTCTAGAACAATTATTAATAATCATTCACAGTGAAATAATATGTCATGGTAATGAATAGTGTGTAGATTTTATTAATTACTGTTTAATGAAGGATACTTACCGGTATTACATGTATGAATAATTTGTTTTATATAGCATTTTTATATAACAAGAAATTGTATACATAAAAATATTGAGATAGACTACTATACCGGTCTATAAATATTTTAATTACTTTTTAAAATTCATTATAATTAAAGTGTTAAAAGAATGAAATGCATTTTTATAAAAGTTTATTTAAAAATTATTCTATAAAAGCAATAATATATTGTACAATAATTTAATAATATGCTAGTTAACTTTGAAAATTAACGATTGAATAAAATTTTAAGATTTTTCGAAGCAAAACCCAACTTTATAAAATTGTAATAAGCATTAATTTGCATAAAATAATCTACTTTTATTTTTAAGATAAATATATAAAGCTAACTGTTCCTTAAGCGTATAATTACTTAATTTATGAAAATGCAAGGTGCAACGAATGATTTATATATATCGAATGGGTAAAATGTATAATTTATGTAAATAGTTGCTGATTTGACCATGCTAGTCAGGCGATATAGCCACAGTTAGTTAGTTTCCGTGTATATCTGAAGGATTGAATCGCATGAAGATTCATTCGCGTTCCTTTTCTGGCAAATAAGGAAAAACCAGACGTGCAAATAAAACGAAGGAATAAAATTTGTTGGTAGAAGCGCTCGTCCACGCCCAAATAAAAAGATCGCGCATTATAATTCCTCGTCCTTATCCTCGCGCTCTCATGTACCTTATATCACGTCGCTCGATCTCACAGGTAATCGCTCGCGATCGTCTCCCCCCCCCCGCACTTTCTGCTCTCTTTTTTCCCCTTATTTATATACATACACGTACACAGCGGAAAAGCCGCAACGGCAGCGGCAGCAACTTTTATCGCTCGCGCCTGCTCTCCTTCGATATCAATAATAGCAGCGACCGCGCGATGATTTGCGCGAGTACCGCAACGTAGATATATTCTTTTCTTGTCCGCCAGCGCTTCTTGATCTTGAGGTGGTGCAGTTGATACAGTCGATGTCAAATGTTAGTTTTTAAGTAAAATACGATGATAATTAATTGTTAAAGGACATTTATGCAATGGTTTTCTTAGGTAATCTTTGAAAGATACTTGAGTGAACAAATTTAATTATGTTAAGATGTAATTGAATTGATAATGAGCATGTTTTATGTTTTGTTATGTTGGTAAGTTGTTGTGTGTGATTCAAAATCATATCGGAAAATGGACACTTTTAATTTACTTATTTTAATGACTCAATTTATAAGATTTATACATAATAACTTATTTTGTTCGGTTAAGTATTTTCTAGCGATTCATGGATAATAGAAATGAAATAGTACCGATTTGAAAATGATTATTGAAGGTTGAGAGACTGCTGAAATAGAATAAGCGATGATCGGAGAAAATAAAATCGATAATAATTTTTTGTATAAAGTACTTTTTATTTCTATGATCCATGAATCGCTAAAACCTAAAACTGACGAATAATAAAATGTAATGAATCTTGTAAATTATTAATGCAATTTAAGTTTAATCACATTTGCACACATGTGATACTTAATCTTCAAAACAAGGTAAAATGTAGCATATATAATAATGCTTCAGTACATATGTTTAAATACAAATATGTATTTTTTCATATTCTTATATATGATTTTATGTAAAAATATTTTATCAATCGTTATAATATATACATTTTACATTATTTTCAAGCTTTAAGTTAACATGTACTTTAGTGCGATTACGTACTTCCCATATAAAAATATACTTGAAGATAGACAATTACATATAATTACATGTCAAGACACGTGTCAAAAATTTTTGTTTATTTACATGTGACTACATGATTGTAGTCGTATATAATTGCAAGTGTTACATGTAATTACACGTTAACAATTTTTTGTCAGGTAAATATGAGTTCTGAACTATAAGGACGTACGACTTTGTAAACGGCCATTTGGAACAACGAATTATTTGTACCAAATATCTGACAACTTAATAATTAAGAATTTGCTTTACGGTACCATTTTTTCATTAACTAAAAAAACTTCGGGTAGAAAAATACTACATTCAGGAATCCTTATAAGGATTATATATATATATATATATATATATATATATATATATATATATATATACTTATAAGTTATATATAACTATAAATATTTATTTTTCTCAGTACGCGTAAAAGCTAACTTTTAACGCCGACTGTATAGTCTGCACAACTTTGAGAAAGAGAAAGAGTAAGAGACATAAAGAGAATACGCGCGTGCAGCGCGTTCGCACTTTCAGCAGCAGGCAATAGCCGGAGCCGGAAGAGCTGCCGGCCGTCGGTAATAACGTCGAGGGGCAAAAAGTCATCTCTCTATCGACGTGCACAGTGTTCTTCGATCATGGGCGCGAGTGGATGTATAGTTTTTGCTCGTGTTTTTTTTGCGTGTATAAGGTTGCACGCGCTTTCGAGAAAATTGCGGAAAAGTCGAGCGGACGAGGAGGCGATTTCCTATTAACTATATGTCTCTCTTTAAAACACTGCCTACTGTAAATTAAGATTTATTTTTGTTATTTTTCTGCAAGCTGAATAAACCGGTATTTTTCTAATTATTTATTTCACACGGTTGATATTATCAACATTATAATATTAAGGCCGCAAAGTTCTTTAAAATCTATTATATTCCTAGTAATTTGAAATTATATTTTTTAACATATTAAAACAAGATTCTTGACAATATTTCAATAGAATCATGTCAGTAACTTTGCTCTAAGATTTATTATAATACAATAAGAAAAATATGTGCGTTCTCGTTGCAAATTGTAACTACAACTGTTTTTATTGTGCCATAATTAATTAGCTTTGAAACAAAAGCTTTAAGTAGACTGGTCAATTTCTCTTACACAGAGAATATTTAATTCATGCCCAAGTTTTGGGCTTTGATAGAATCATTGACTAAACACTGTTAAAAGTAGTTTTACTATTCACATTTAATAGATAAAACATAATATTTTACATATAAAACGGGTATTTCACTGATATAAATTTATTTTAAGCATACCATTAATTAAAAAAAATAGTGATCAATGAAAGATTCAACATCACAATTGGACCAAGATCTCCGTTAAATTATTATGCGATCTCAATAAAATTGCATCGTAACAAAAACATCTATAAAATAATAAAAAAAAATTACACAATTATCCACCACACCCCTACAGAAATAATCAATCCCTATAAAAAATCAAAAAATCCAGATTAAATTAATAGCGCAAACTCGCCGGTACACGCATCATTCCCAAACAAAAAGCTCAAAAGCAACGAAAATCGCGCGCGCTTCTCTCAGCCAGCGATAGCCACCGCCGACAGGAAGCATCCGTCGTCGGCGCATGGATAATAAGCACCACCCTCCCCTCCAGCCATTTTCATCGCAAAAAGCCGCATCTCCGTCGACACGCGCGCACGTGTTTTTTTTTGTTGCTGTCTTCCTTCGCAGTTCGGTAACGCCTCGATCGCTCGGCGATTTCCACCGGCCGCGCGCTTTTTTTTACGCAACGCGGTAGCTCCGGTGCTTTCATCTCGCGCGTAGACGAGAGCGTAGGCCTATTCGGTCTGATGATATTTCGTTCTATGGCTGTCGTTCGATACGCCGGCGTTTTTACGCGGTTGGAAATCGGTAAAAACAGCTTGGAGTGCGAGAGTGCGAGGTGGATTTCTTAGGAGGGGGGAAGGTGAACGTTCGCGAGTGTAAGATAGTTCGTTAATTTAAATACGAAGGTATATGGCGAAGTGGAAATTATGGGATAAAAGGTTATTACGAGAAATTTTGCGTAATCTTGCAGCAGAATTGATTATTAATATCCTTTTTGTAATATCTTTGGGTATCGTAAATTTTGTAGCGAGCACTCGAATGATTGGCTTTCACAACGCTAGACATTGGTTTGATAGCTTTTTTTGCGGCAAAAATTATTTATATTCATAGAGATAGAACGATCATTGGAGCGATAAAATATTATTAAAATGCTATCATTGCACACCTTAATAGAAATAAAAATCTATCACTCGATAACAAACAATATTAAATAACAATTGATCGATTCGATATAATCATTATATCAAAGTTAACTTGGTTTTCGCAATAACTCTGTGCTTTTTACTTCGATTTTTGTTATTTCCATTGTACATACATTATCCAATAACAAAGCGAAGGTTTTTTTTTGTACGGCAAAGAAAAGTCTATCGCTCGATAACAAAAACCATCAAACAATAATCGATCGATTCGCTACGATCATTACATCAAACTCGATTTCCCATCGAATCGATCCATCTTATCAAGCCTACCGATCTCTTATCACAGCGTCAAAACACCGCGCAATACAAAAAAAATCTCGCACTCGCAAAAACACCCCTCCAAAACGCTCTCGAACCAGCAGCAAAATCCACACCGACACGATTGATCGATAGCCTACAGCTCCCTAACAAAGGCAATATAATAAATTCATCGTCGGGCTTAAACAGGCCGACGCTCGTTACTCGCCGCAGACGAGCTTTTTTAAAAAGCGCAAGCCGTTGTTACGTGCGTGCAAATAAGCAGCGCGCCTTCGACGCTTTTCACACCTAACGGCGCGCACAATGCACGCGTCGGCGAAAAGAAGAGGAGAAAAAAGGCGCATCGGGGAGAAATCGCTTAGACAGCTGTGCCGTGCCACGGGCTCGAAGTGTACATAAATGCCTTACGAGCGCTTGTGGATGGATAGGAGAGAAGGAGAGCAGGAGAGAGAACCGAATCGATTGCCGTGATAAATATAATAACAATAAACACGCCGCGCGTATATAGTCTTATGAACGCTGGAGCGTTGTGTTTCGGTGTACCGAGCTGTACATTGTACTCGTAGCCCGCGAGCGTATTTATATACAGTGCGTGTCAAAAGTTGCGGGGCGTTGTAATGTTTTGGATAGGTTGCACTTTTTGGAAAATGGACTGTACGGAAATTGTAGGGGATCGAGCGGGGATTTTGCTTATTCAGGAAACTGATAATAGAAACTTCATTTTTGTAAACAGAAGATGTTGTTTTACAATCGATGAGTTATTACAGCGGTATAGTGTTTTTTCAAAAATCTTGTTATCGTTGCAGTGTCTTTAAAAAATAAAATTCTCTTATGCAATATGCTTTTATACTTCAATATATTGCTGAGAAAGAATTATCATAAGTTACTTAATACATTATTGTAAATTACCCTTTTTGTCTTAAGACAAATAAACACGTTATCTATGTATTTAATATAAATACATTCAAAAAGGTTTTATATTAGGTTGCTAACAGGCCTAACCCTTTCATGTTAAATTTGAATTATAAAATAAAAAACCTTTTTTCCACACCACGGTAATCAAATGAGGAGGAAGTTTTACATTAATATATGTGATCTGATCTTGGACTAACTTGACCAAGAGTCATGACCACATGTGCTTTAATGAAATTCTGTCTTTCGATTTCTGCGATTGACCAGAGTTTTGTTATACTAATTAAGTATCGCTTGACCTTGATTTGACCCTGGGTGGCAATTTGAGCTAGAGTCATGATCTCTTATCATAACATACAACTTCCTCTACTTTTTCTCGCCAAAGTAAAAAATAGACGTTTCTATTCCAAAAATCAGATTTGATCTTCAAACGACCTTCAAAATTGGGCCAAGGGTCAAAATTCCGGTCTCCTCGCTCAAAATCCTATTAAAGGGGCGGGGGGGGGGGGACAAGACACATTTAAAACCTGAAAGTAAAAATAATTATAAGTAACTCGTAAATTTATATAAATAAAATTTCTTCTGAAAAAGAATACAATTTCCTAAATCTAGCGATCATATGGTTGGAAACTCATAGTGTTACTTTTCAATACATTAGTTTTCATGTAAATGAGGGGTTTTATTCAAAGTTGGAAATAAGTATTCTATTTTTACGTATTATTAATTAATTAATTTTTCAATTCATTAATTTTTAATAATTTTCCTATACATACATACATTTCTATTCATACGCACTGAAACTTAATTTCCCTCATTCGCATGAAAACAAACGTATCGAAAAGTAACATCCATGAGTCTCCAGCCATATGATCACTTGATTTCCTTGCAATCTTACGAGCAATGAATTATAGCTTCCAGCAGTCTTCACTCTGCCACTAGTGTTATGGGGGAAGTAAACAGCTCTAACCCCCGTCAAATTGAATGTAATTGTATTCTTTTTAAAAAGATTCTTTTTTGTTTTTACAAAAAATTATTTGCAACTTACTTACAACTATTTTTATCTTCAGATTTTAAAGGTATCCTGCCCCCCTTTAACAGTGCGCAAATCATTCCTCCACAACCCAATTCACACAAAACAATCCGTCCTTCCAAAACTTTTGCCACGCACTGTACACACTCGACACACTCTCTGCCTCGCGGACTTTCTAGAACGTACGTGTGCAAACGTGTGCACGTGAGTATATGTGTGTGTATCGTTATCGGGGCGAATGTTTGGTCCGACACGAGAGTCTGCCGCCGTCGACGCCGCGCCGCCGCTTCGCGGACAATTGTTTGCCCGTTAATTACCGCGCGCGCGCCGCGGACGATCGCTCCGTATATATATACACCAGGCCAATCATTCTCCGCGGGCATGACGATGCATATACGTACGTACGTATACGGAGGCTTTCTCGGATAGGCTTGTTATACGGGTGTACAAAGGAGACACGCGTATTATATACGTACAAGGATTTAAATGAAAAAGCCGAGAGCGTGCTTGATGAAAGAGTGTATGGGAGAATTAAAGAGTTTGAGAGGTTAGCTTCTTCTGTTATTGTGTAAATGGGTGGAACTGTGAAGCGGGTATTAGAGGAGTTCGATTATTACGGCGTTATTAGTTGCTGGTAAGTCCGACAATGGATTTATTTATTGCCTTTTTGATATTTAGGCTTTTTTGTCGGCTTGTGACGTGTCGATCGAATGCATGAGATATGAAGAGACCTGTTTATTCAGTGTGTGTAAGCTTGCAGTGGAGAGTCTGTTTTTGGAGAGTTGATTTTCGTAATGGTTCTATGTTTTTTAAGACTGGTTATTGTTAAGTTGATTGTATAACTTATCTAACCTAATTATAAAACGAAGGTTTTTCTATGTAGCGAAACAAATTTATTGCATGATAATAGAAGTATTAAATATTAATTGATCAATTCATTACGTAGTTATTTGAAACGTAATATCTTATCGAATTGGTATAGCGAATCATGCTATAATTTCATAACAGAATGTCAACATGACAAAAAACTTGAATTCGCGAAAGACCCTTCCAAAACTTTCAAACAAGAAACGAAATATATGGCGCTTAAATAGGAACTACATCCGTTTATTTAAAGATAAGATCAGTGAATCATCAAGTCACGTAATATTTTTATTATTACATTAAAAATAAACTGTTAAGGAATCTAATTAGTTCAAATAATGTAATTAGGTCAGTTATCTATTTTCAGATATTCTGATATATTGTAGAACACTTTCTTTGCACAGAGAGAACCGACCAAGTTATTACTATTATACATAAAATTGTTGTGAAGTCATTTTGTTGCTACGATATCCTTTAAACCTATAGCCAGGTGATGTCGCTCAAAACATCTTTAACAAGTTACGGCTTTATCAAAAATAAATTAAATTTAAAAAAATCAAATAGAAATACGAATCTGCTTAAATTCTATCGATATTTTGTACATTAAAAACCCATTTTACACATTTCTTAAATCCATCAAACTATGGTTATAGTGCTGATAAGATAGTGCGAACTCTTTTCTTTAGAATACGATATTGCTTAGGAAATAAATTTGACCCTGTATAATAGAAAGCAGATTATTTTTTTATGAAACGTTTATTAGCCTAGAAACGAACCACTAGTCTAAAAATTATTTTATCTAACCCTAAAATGACCATATTTTTAAAGCCAAACTCTACAAGAGCAAAATTTTGTTTCGTATAAAACTTTATTAATAATTGTATACATTCGTTGAAACTATTAATCACCCTTACAAGAAACAAAAGTGTTTTTCTATTTCCCTCAATCATTAGTCTTGGATATGGGGTAAAAGAATGAAATAAACTCAGAAATTTTCAATTTACTTTAGACTTTATTCTGAGTAGCACAAGCAAAGATGCACGTCAGCGAGTTATAGAAAACGCATAGAAACACAGCATACGTAAACATAAAACAATGGTTCCTTTTTACATGCACGTACACTATGATTGGCCCCAAGTGCCCAGGCCATCCACAAGAAGTGTCACAGCCTCGGTCACAGTGCGCAACCCGATACAGCCATAATAGAGTTTATTTATCTTACGCGGAATGCTTAAGTATTCCGCGTATATTAGATTTGTTGCATAGGAAATATATTGAATTTCAACAATTAGAATCCCAGTCCCAACAAACCTTCCAAATACGACCTACACTCCACGGCCCACAGCACACTCGCAAACCCTATCCAACCCCATCCTGTGCGACTCCCTTCATGCAGGAGTCTCCGAATACACTTCATACCGCGCTCCGCAGTCCCTCGCGCAATCAATTCTCGCTCACCTCGAAGAAGACAGTCGTCGCGCAGTAAAATGGTATCGCCGCGGTGCGCACAGAGAGCAGATCCCCGCTTCGATCCTCGAGATCCTCGCTGGCTGTAGCTAGCGCCTTGTATCATTGTCCGTACACACGTACGTGTATATACGTGTACGTGGCGTAGCTGCCGGGCACAGCGCGCGCGCGCGCGCGCTCTACGGTATAAATCCTCGCTCGCTCTCTCGCAGGCCCCCATAGAAAGCCGAAGAAATCATTACACCGGCGCGCCGTATATTGCTGCTAATATAGCACGGGCCTGCCCTTTGAACGCAACTTGCTCGTGCTACTCTGGCCGAGAGAGAGAGAGAGAGAGAGGGTGTACTATCTCTCGACCTATCTGCCTGTCTCTCTATCTATCGTCTCGTCTGCTGCTGCTGCTCCTGCTGCTGTTGCTCTTTTCATTCTTTAGGTCCTGAGCTCCCTTGTCTTCTTCTTCTTACTCTTCTTCTTCTTCTACTTCTTCTTTTATTTGAGAGAGAGAGAGAGAAAGAGTCTTATCGCTGTGGTGAGCGCAAGATGCTGCTGCTGCTTGCTGGACCTTCTGTCTTTCTTGAGGTATAGGCCGAGCGGCGCAGTGACCTGCGGCTGTCTGTCTTATTCTTGTTGTGTATTATACGTATGTTAATCCGAAAAGTATGTGTACGAGGTCGCGGTTTTCTTATGCATAAATGTACCCGTTGTACGCGGTGTTGTTTGGCATTGTTTGAAGAGTGAGCTGAGGTGTGCGGGGTAGGAATTTTTCGGCTTTTTGTAATATTGTGGTAGATGGAGGGTTCTTCGCAAAGTAGATTGAACATTAGCGTCACTGGACGAAAAATGTGTCCAAGTTTTTGTGGTCACGTAAAAATATGTTATGAAGAACGTTATTGAGGTTAGTATTGCAAAATTTTAGGCTAGGTTATCGAACCTAAAAGCGCGCTAAATTTTAAAAATCGTTTCTTCACTAAGACACGGGTACCCATGTGCAAGCCAATATAATTATTGTTAAAAAAATAATTTAAGTGATTTTAAACTTCGACTGAAACAATGTTTTGTTAAATGTTAATCAAATAAAGTCTCGTGGAATATAAACATCTTATTAGGTCATTTTCGTGATGCTTATGCACGGGTACCCGAACGGTACGCACTACTGAGAATGAGCCCAAACTCTTTAACGGTAGAATGTTATACTTTACTTTGTATTTCTGGATAATTTTTATTGTTGTACTCTAAATTCATTTGCAAAAGGTATATATCTTTTAAAGACTACCTGGAAAACCAATTCTATCAAGAAAGTTATAATTCAACATAGGTTTAAAACAGTTATTCTCAACAAAAAAATAATAATATTATAATTTTACTTTAAAGAAAGTCGTATCTCATAGTTTAAATACTCAGTTTCACCAAGTACATATAGTAGCACCTGGACTGATCATATAAACTATGAGGTGCAAGACTTTAACAGTTTTCTTGAAACGAAACTTCACACTGTGAAATCCTTGTAGGTCCATCTTAAACTTTTCAGGTTTAGATCGACTACCCACAAAACTTCTGCGGCATCGGCTTGCAGAAGATTTTTTGTAAAAGATTCAATTTCAATGTCAGAAGCCAATAATAAAATTCCGATTTCACTATTTTAGTAGGCATAAACATTTCAAAATTGATTTTGATGGCAATATTATATTATAATACATAAATGTGAATAAATTAGACGAGATTTTATTTTTCTACTCTAGTTATTTTTAACTCTTTTGTTCCACGATTTTACAAAAACTAAACTATATATGCCTGCCTATCATACTAACCACTTATACATAACCAGCAGCAAAAGTACTAGTAAAAATTCCAAAAAAAAATCAACTTTTGTTTACACATATGGCCTTATCGGGTTAATTTTTTCTCGTCAAACCTTAACCATTCAATTATAACTCTCCTTCATTATTCCTATTTCTAGTACTACAGTTGCACGCAGCTTTAATAAGTTCCCGCAAAATGCTCACTTCTGCGATTCGCAACCTCAATAATAATAAACCTCGGCAACAAATTTCTCCGATTGCCCAAAGGACCAAAAGAAGAAGTATGGAAGCCACCGCACCACGCTCACGCCCAGCACGTTCTTTATTGCCGCAACTAACCTAGCCGTAAACATCGAGCGCATCTGTACGTATACACACGCAACGCTCTCGAACTCTTTAAGCGAAATTAATTTATGAAATTCCACAAAGGCAAAGCGAGCCTATCGTTCATAGGCGTGTAATTCTCAGAAAAAAGAGGATCAGCGAGTAGGCGCGCTCGCGCGTGTTTGCTCTTCCTTGGTGCCTGCTTTTTTACTACACACCGCTACCGTTGCTGCGTATCCGCCTTCTTTTTCTGGAGGATCAGCCAGTGAGCCTCTCGCGCCTTTATCAGTAAACATACACACACATGTATATATCGCGCGAAATTTTGTATATAGTATATGCAATACCACGGAAGTGTGGGTATATACGTAGTGGTATTATACAGTGTATCCGATCAGCGATATCGCATGGTCATTATATACCCTTGCGTATAATTTAGCGTTCCTTCGATTTTACTTTTAATGATACATACGCGAGACAACGCATGAAGAGCTGCGCGAGTAATCGGGTGTACTTGGGCTGTGAGATGATATGGATATGCCGTGGATTTTGCGCTTGGTTGGGCTCCGATCTGTTGGGTCCCTGTAATTTCATGCTGAGATCGTTTCGAATGGCGCTTGTTACGTAGTTAAGAGGCTATAATGAGTTATCTGGTGATATAGGTGTACAGGTGCTGTTAGTTAAGTAATACTTGAATTTCGTTGAATCAGTTGTGGAATTGTTTAATTTGAAACAAGTTTACTTATTAATAATTTTATCCCATCTAGAAAATTACATGGTTGGAGCTGTCACAACACAGAGTGAATTTACTATACAAAAATGACATAGAAATTTACGTTAAAAACGACTGTGTATTAGGGTACTAGGCCCGAATATTGTGCCATTCAGCAAACTTTCGCATTACAGAACATTATATATATATGAATATTCATCATGAAAAACAAATATATCTCTTAGAGAATCAGATGTAGCATCAAAAACGGCATGTCGACCCAGTTTATCCCCTACTGCATAGTAAAATTTGCTTTATTTGAGAAAAAGTACTACGTATGTTACTAAATTTTAATGACAGTTAATTGAAATTCCTTAAACTACTTAATAATTTATTTATTTGTACAACTTCACATACAGTCGAGTCACGGGGACTGAATAGACTTTTGGACCAAAAGTCGCGGGGATTGTAATGTGTATTTGGTACAAGAGTCTTAATCTCCGAGAAACCTCCGTATATAAGAACACTACAGTTCCCGCGTAATATCAGCATTCGGTACTTCAGTCCCCGCGACTGGACTGTATTGAATTTCCTCTGCTATTATTTACGAGATCCCTATGTAATTCATATGTAACTTTGAGGCACAGTTCTAGGTAAGTTGCATTCTAGTATATTCAGAGAACATGCTCCATTAAGAGAAGGGCGTTTTTTGAATGAATTGTTTTATCTTTCAATGAATCTTTTGTAAACACAATTCGATTTTCAAAAAATAATATGGAAGTGAAAGAGTTAACTCCTCTGTGGCTTTTATTCCAAGTCTAATTTGGAATAAGGGTCTCTGCACTATCTACGGCGTAACTGCTATAAAATTGAATATACAAATGAATATGTTCAACCGATCAAATTGAAATTGAACAATGAAGGTTCACTTCAAGAGGCTGTATACCTTCATTGTTCTAAATATGTACCCGATTAAAGCCAAAAGTTTAACATTAAACTAAAAAACCGCAGAGAATGGGGTTTACCACATACAGACTATCATCAAAATCGACATATCCATCACGATCGACGACTACCCAACCAAGCCCAAAGAAAACCACCTGAACTCCCATCCAATCCAACCATAGCTCACACCAGCCGTCAGTTGCTCGAAATGAAGCGTCCCGAAGCTCGCGCTTCCGCGCAACATAAGGTAAAGTACCCAGTACTGGGACAGTGTTTAATGTGATTCACGAGCGGACAACGATTTTAGAACCAACAAGCAAAATTGTTCAAAACATTTAAATCTAACCATTAATTTGCAATCAATTTTACTTATTTATGCACATACAAAGTCATTAAAATGCTTTTTTATATTAAAAAATTATGTTTGAAAAAATGTACACAAGGATACAGAAGTGGGAACGGGCTATATCGATCTGGACGCAGTACTGGGACATCATTTGGATGCAGTAGTGGGACATATATTATTAAATGTGTCCCACTACTA
This sequence comes from Gastracanthus pulcherrimus, assembly GCA_949152435.1. Classification (NCBI taxonomy): domain Eukaryota; kingdom Metazoa; phylum Arthropoda; class Insecta; order Hymenoptera; family Pteromalidae; genus Gastracanthus; species Gastracanthus pulcherrimus. The sequence goes on from OX424573.1 coordinate 12,962,856, forward strand.
GGTTATGCAAATTGAGAGGCATGTGAAGTGGGACTAAAATTCGCCTATACACGCTTCTGAAACGTAACCTCAAAAGATTTGTATTTTGTTTTATAATAATCTTAAGCTCTAAATTAACAAAATATCGTCTTGACTACAAAGATAACATCATAAATAACGCTAATGCATCGATACTTTTATCAGATTTAATAGTAATAGAAGTGTTTTGCTACTGTCCCAGTACTGCTCCCAATTTTCACTTTGTCCCGGTACTGGGTACTTTGCGCGACCGCGATCGCAAAAAATCTCTACTCCTATGCACACGCGTGATCCCTCTCCGAAGATCTACTCCGCGCGATATTTTCGCCACTACCGCTGCTGACAGGATAGGAAGATACAGATATTATACGCGCGCGCGCGTTGAGCCCCGGTTACAAATCATCCGCGCCTTTTAAACGATATACCCCGTGAAATATCGCGTCCGCGGCCGCGGCGGTGTAATTTATACAGTCGCGCAGTGCGCGGCCCCGAGGAGAGGTAGCAGGTCTCTTAACCGCGAGCTTGCTGCGTACGGTATATAGAGTGTCGGGATTTCGAACTAATTGGTCGGGGAACACTGCGTGTAATAGTATGGGTTTTATGAGTTAGTGTCGGTGAGTCTTTGAGAATTTTGAAATTTTTGGATACGTTTTGATTTCAAGAGAGTTATCATGCAGACCGTGCTATAAAGTTCTTGCGATGCTACGATAACAAGCTTTGGCATCTTTTGATGTTTTATTAGAGTAGGTATTCGGATTCTTTAAATTACAGTTTATTAATAAATGTTACATCTTAAAAACTCTTATCTGTTAGAAATCACATTTATATATCATTCTTATGATCATCTTATGATTAGACTTCAGTCACTTAGTCAAATTAGACTGATTCATCAGTCACTATCCTATACAATAGGGTCGACTACTTATTTTCAGCTAATAGCATATTTTGATAAATATTTAGCATACGGTCTTCGTAGATTTTTAGAATCTTCATGATATATTCAAATTTAAAACAAAGTTACAGCGATCTAAAGTTTTTGGGACCTCACGCTATTGCGGTAACCTTTGGTCTGATATAACCGACGTAACGTCACTCAAAGAACCTTTAACAAGCTATAGCTTTTGCGAAAAAAAGTAGGCGTTGGCTTCAATATTCTATTATCGACGTGACGTCACTCAAAGAACCTTTAACAAGCTATAGCTTTTGCGAAAGAAAGTACGCGTTGGCTTCGATATTCTATTCATTTTACGCAAACCGCTTACAAAATAAATTTTAGTAGTCAATCCTATTGTGAGGAATCTGACTCTCAATGATCTTAGAGTGCTGTATAAATGTAAAATTTATGACCATTAGCTTAATCAGTTTTATTAAAATATCTCTTACTTTGGAATATCGCTTATCTCCAAAGTTCGAATTAGCATGAATTCCAATTTGCGAGAATCTACTATAGAGTTCACTGGAGTGTGTCGAGCTTATATACGCTTGAAAAGATCGAGCACGCGTGATCTTCGCTGCTGCAGCGACGGGAGCTTATGACTTGAAAAGAGCGAGAGATTATACGGGTGTTGGTTCGTGAAGGATAGTTTTTTTTTGGGGGGTTAGAGAGGTCTAGTAAGATTAATGGCGCGGTTCGGAATGAGGATGAAGAGATTGGGTGGTTCGGAGGATAAATGCATAGCTTATGCGTTATGTTCTTTTTTTGAAGGAAAATACGGAAGGTCGGATACCAGCACGTGATGCTTTAAAGAGGGATTGAGAGAAGTAGGCATTTTGCATTTTGAATAGTTAATGTTTGGTGCAATGTCGGCTTTTTACTCAACACTTTGACAGTTTATAACATCATTGCTTAATATTTAAATATAGCATTTTAAAGACACTACTTTTTTTAAATTAACCATTTTAGAACTCTTATTTGCCATTTTTCTTATCAGTTTCTACGATCCTTATTAGAAATAACCCTTGATTTTGAAAAATATAATGTTTTTGTTACAATACATTATTTTTAGAACAATATCTATGAAAATTTACATCACAAGCTTTAAAATAAGATTTTATAAGTTAAGATAGAATTATTTTCAATGGAATTATAACATTTTCATTGCACACTCTAGAATCAACAAATTGTTATAAGGATTTTACTTTCTTTTGACGGTAAAAATATTGAGGTAAATGTAAAATAGCAGCGCTTAATAAAATGGTTTGTGTTGAAAGTTTCCCTGAAACTAGTTTCTTTCCTAAATCGTGTCCACCACTCATTTTCTCATCGTCGACTTTATATCAACTTATTAGTATTCAAAGTACAAATAAATACCAAAAATCCTTACAAAAAATTCCCAAAAAGTGATGCTTATAATAACAACAACTCGTCATCGCGAGAATCTCTGCTCAATTCCCAAAACACAAATATCATAAGTATTTCCATTTCACACATCGCGTCCCACCGTACCCCGCCTCTTACTACTCACCACCGTAACCCCACCTCTCCATTATCCTTCGACGCAAGCATTCCTCCATCCTCCCAACTGAAACCTCTTCCTTCCTGCACCCAAGCGGGGATAATTAGCCGTTGCATAATGCATGCCTGCAGCTCATCCCTGCAATATTTATCGGCATCCAACTCACACACACACACGCACATGCCCAGTCTGATACCGTTCGAACTGCGGCGGGGGGTCTCGTTTCTAAATGAATTCGTCGCAGGCCGCTCGTACAAAAAGCGTCTCTCCGTGGCGGAAGCGAGTCTCGGTGGTCCTATCTCTCTCTTTCTCTCGAGGAGCCCCGTCTTCGAACGAAAGTACAAAAAAACAAGTGGAGGCAGCCGGACTGGGCATTGTTGTGCGTGTGTATACGGCTCGCGACAATCGTTAAATTCAATTATACGCGGTCGCGTAATTAGCGAGTGTACAGCCGATCACGACTGAGAACGAGGACGATTGGTCTCTCGGGGACTATGCTACTGTGGGATACGGCTAGTGTTTTTCCGCATTCGAGTGGAAGAGCCACCGCTGAGTATGTGTGTGTGTGTACGTGAGTGTGAGTGTATTTTTATACGGGTTAATGGAGAGAATGCGCGTTTGTTTGCGGCAATTGTGAGGAGGTTCGGTTGGTGTTCGTGTGTGCGTGGATCTGCGAATCGTTATAGGAGCATTGTTAGGGAGCACTTGGAGAGCGGATGCGGTGGGTTTGTACGGTTGAGAAATTTGTAGTATTGGTATTTTTAAGGACGTTTGTTGTGGTGGGAGACTTAAGAAAGTAATTAAGAGCAGTTTGTGGTCTAGAGTTTTGAAAAAATCGTATTTATTTTTGCATGTTGCTATCTAGGAATGTCTGAAGACTGATACATTTTTGGAGTGAAATTTGTAATGTTATGGGTTTTACAGACAGGAGAGCGACACATACCTAGCTCATTTTTTGCGCTTTTCTTGATTTTTATAAATTATTTAAGATTGTAAAAAATGTAATTATTTAAGCGATTATAAATATTCTAATCGGATTTTATTCACACTTACTCTCGTTATTGCTTGTATTCTATTATTATGTACTTTTAAATATTCAATTTTATAAACACACTTTGATACAAAAAAGCTATACTTTTTGGAGTCCTCTTCTTTAAACATTTAACAACTATTGTGTAGATGGTATTTTTTAACAATGCTTTTAACACAACTACGTGGAATTAAAGCATTCTTTAGTTTGTCAATATTATATCGACGCTTCAAACAAAGAGTATTACATTTTAAAGAAAACAAAGAAAAGAAAATACAATTATATGGTATTATGGCATTTATTGCAGCAATCTGTTAGCTTTATCGATAGACTTTGCTTTGGTTTTCTACTTAATTGAAACACGTTTTTGTTATTCATATCAATTTTTTGTCTTATCATGAAAAACTAGATATTTATGTTAAAAAATGAAACGTGATAGTCTTCGTAAAAATCGTCAAGATGATTCTGTCTCAAGTTCTAATAACACCATACCCATTATTCTTATTTGATCTAAGTTAGTAATATCTAATAAATAATTCGTTGGGTCAGACGTAAACTGTACTATTTGAAGTTTTCGTTCAAAACGATACTATCTGAGAGCTCGCTTGAAAACGATACTATCTGAAGTTTTCGTTCAAAACTGTACTATCTGAGATTTTGCTTGGAAAAGGTATTACATACGGATGGCCCTACGCGTATCATATTGACCTTAAAATTGCTTAGGCCCCCCTAAACATGAAGTATCATACGGATGGGACCTAAGCAATTTTAAGCGAATGTAATACCTTTTCCAAGCAAAATCTCAAATAGTACAGTTTTGAACGAAATATTCAGATAGCATCGTTTCCAATCAATCTCTCAGATAGTATCATTTTGAACTTAAACTTCAGATAGTACATTTCACGTCCAACTCGACGAATTCCAATAACCACCGTTTTCCGCGCAAATTAACCAACATAAGTACCCCCTAATAACCAGCCTACATCACCGCGCATTTCCCGCAACTACCTTCAGCCTCTCGAACAATGTATCACTCAGTCCCGAGGATTTATCGCAGCCACCGATGCGCTCGCGCTCGCGCTTCCGAACAGGAACCCCATCTCAAACGAGTCCAGCGGATGCTGATGCACATACATAACGCGCACCGCGCGCTCGGCGTACATTCTACATCTTAAAATATTGCATCACCCCGATAAATCGCTCGCATCTCTCACAAAAGCCAGGGTATATACGCCGGGCCTAGACACTCGGCTTATTAGCCAAGCTCTGCGCTGCAAGCCTAAAGCCAAAAAAGAAAGAGACTCGAAAAAAAAGAGAGAAAAATATATCTATACCCCCTCCTCGCACACGGGTAAGCGTGTGTATGTGTACAGACACGCTGCCTCGTACCGGAGGCATAAATCCTCCGTCCCCCGCAGTCCTTATATACTCTCCTTCTCTCTCTCTCTCTCTTTCTATGTTGTGTACTCTTTGGGTTGGGAGAGAGCGAGAGAGAGTAAATGAAGGAGCAACAAATAACTGCGTCGAAACTATCTGGCTTTTCACGTCGGCCTAATAACGACAATAAGTACGTCGCGGGAAAGCTGCTGCTGCTGCTGCAGCGCACGCGTCGAAGTTTACTTTAAGGCCCCGATCGCGGGCGACGTCGTAAATAAATCGGCTGCGCGCGAGCGCCCGTCGTCTGTCATATAGGCAGAGGTATAGAGCGGGAGAGCGAGAGGTGGAGCGCGCAAAAAAGGTTCAGTCAGCTGATTTAGTGAGTATATCCTCCGAGTGGCTTTACGAGGCAGTAGCAACGTGTATGTGTGGTGTGGTGTAGTGCCTTGAGTACGTAGGGATTGGGATTGGTAGGGAAGTTATGCCGATGATTTGAGGGCGACTATTTATTGGTTCTTAATGTTTTTTGTTTTATTTGTAATGCAGTGCGTTTTTTATGTAGATACAGTAATTAAACTCTTAGAAGCCGTGACTTGCCTGGTTGAGATGATGCTAAAATGATAGAGTTCACGTCTGGTGATGAGTAAACCTGACGGTCGTGGAGAAATACTAATAGTTAATTGTTTAACAATTTAGATGCAATATGAGTCATCGGTAACTTATACCTATGATTTTCAAACATATATTTTTATGATATAAATATTTTATAAGAAAAATGATTACTAATTATTTTTTGTAATTCTTCGACTATGGTTCAAACAGGAATGTAAAATAGATCTTCAAAAAGACATTTTTGTAACACAAGCACGATTTTCGCGTTTTTCTGTACCTCTGAAGCGGGCCTAAAGGACAATTTTTTAGACCGGCGGGCGCAATCTAACGTTACTTTTGCGCCCGCTAAATTTTTAGAGAAAATCTGCAGACTATACCATCCATTTCAATGGAAGGAAGTTACTACAGAATTACGTATTAATAATTTTCTATCCTATTTTTCTTATAAATAAACTAGAAATAATTGTGATCTCACTAAAATATTATGGCTTAATAAATTTCAACTTTGTTTTGAACAATTAAATTTAACGATTTGTCAATGTCCATACGTTATGTTATCGAAGAGGATCCCATACGTTATTGCAACGCAATTCGAGTGGTCTGACAATAGTCTGTAGTTCGGTAATATAATAATTGTTTAAAACATACTGAAAAGACTGAAAACAGAAAGAAAATAGGATGGATTCAAATCAAGTAATTGAACTAACACATTGAATAACATTTTTTATAAATAATTAAATTTCACTGTTTCTTTATGACAATTAATATTGTTCTTGCATTGCTAGAGAATGATTGTGTACTTATGACGTTAGAGTGATGTAATGCCTTTCAAACAAACACAAACACTTATAAACTCCAAAAATATCCTCAACTGCAGCCCAGATCCTCACGCATCAACGTTCACACACCCTTGCATCCCTTACGAACAAAAGCTCGCATACCGCGGACAGTTGCGCGTACGTGTACCCCTAAGTACCCCCATATTTCCAAACAATATTAATAAATCCACCGACAGCAGCAGCGCATACCTTCCATCTCTCTCTTCTTTTTCGCGCAGAGGCCGCGTGCGCGCTTGCATCGTGACGATTTAAAGCGCCGATTAAAGCGTACAAATTTATTTTTAGCACCTTCTCTCTCTCTCTTGCTAGGCTATTAGCCGGCTCTTCGCCTCGGGACCGCCCTTACGTGCAGCGGCGCGCGGCAGAAGGTATATAACACAACGGGCAGCGCCGGCAGCGGCGGCCGAGGAGGCGCCATTAAGAGATAATTAATTCGATAGCATTTATCCGGCTGGTTATATCTATAGAGGGAGCGAGGAGGAGAGCGTACTACCGAGTAATCGCCCTGGGGATTTTTAGAATTGTGTGGATGGCTGTAGTGGGGGACGACCTCGAGTGGCTTTATGACGATGTTTGCGGATTTTGCGCACGTTTCTGTTTTACCGATGGACAGACTAGTAACAAATTTTAGCAGCTGTAGAGTACTATCCGGCTGCATATATTTAGGAGAGTTTAGGGGATTTTAAATAATTTAAACTCTTTTTAACCAACGAAACATGTGGTATCATTTGGATGATAATTCTCGTTTAGGGGGGCGGGAGTAAAAGTTCAAATAATAAATTTAAATTCTTATATTTTGAGCCCTTAAATACGTGCGATCCTCTGGATGGTATGAGCAGGTGTGTGTTTGCACCATATCGAAAAACGGTACACTTTGGTTCCGCTTCGCAGACATAAAAAGAACGTGTAATCTTAACATGTGTTACACAAGAGGGCTAAAAAGTAAAAAGGCTTCTCATCGACGGTGCACACCATTTCTTGTAACACATGTTAAGATTAGATCTGACTCGCGATATGAATTATATACGTCGATGATCATAAAAAGGATATTTTCAATTATTTAAATGGAGTATGAGGTAACCTGATCAAAAACAGGAATATGATGGAAGTATTTTAGCTCATGTAGCAAGAAGCATTGCTGAAACATATCTTCAACGTGTTTTTGGAGACTTAGAAATGTAAGCACGAAGGCTTCAAAAACGTTACAGAAACGTAACAGGAATATATTGCAATGTTTACTCTCGGTGTCACAAAAGACCGTGAAGAAACGTTTCTGCAATGTTCCTGTAGGAACGTTGTCAAACCGATTTGCTTTATCATTTTTAATCGTTTCTTTTACAAAATTTTCGCACGGTTCTGTTGAACGTCTTGAAAACGTTCCTACAACGTACAAAATAAGATGCTAGCCAGCTCCAAATAGTCAATAACGTCGCCAAAACGTTTCCACGCGATTTCCTTATTCGAAGTTCAAATTTAGCATGAAAGTCTACATTTTATACTAAATACAGAGCCATTCAAGAAAAAAGTCATTAAAAACCGACACTGAACAAATGTATAAATAATTTCCTTGAAAAAAGACAAAAAAACATTCCATACTACTGACCCCATATCTCTCCCTACCTACGTTCTATCCAAATTAAACTAACAACAACTCGCACAATCCTCGCGCCAAAAGAATCTCCAGTTCTTCACTACTGAAATAATTCTCTCCAAGAACCCCCACCTTCCCATCACCACATAACGCAACCAACCAACCTAAGAAGATCCTTACACACAGCCGAGAACGCGCTACGGTACCTCCCTACACACCTCTCCTCTCCTCTCGATCGAGCCCGACGATAATAACTACACGCGACTCTCGCGTACCCCATAGTGTCGATATCTCGCTGCCGCTGCTGCTGCTGCATGCCCTCTGAAAAAAAAATCTCACCTCACCCAGCAGCAGCAGCAGCCTACGTTACATTATACGTCCTAAGAAGAGAGAGAGAGAGAGTAGGCGAGCAAGCAGCGCCCGTGTTCGGACGATGTAGCTGCATGTGCTCGACATCGGCCGGCGTAGCGGGTGGCAAGCGCGGAGTGCGGACGCAAGAGAGAGAGAGAGGCAGGATACTCGCTGCACGTGGGTATGCGAGCGCGAGCTGAACACGCGAACTGGAGCACCGGGGAGAAGGTTGTGTAGGTATTGCGTGGCTGCGTGTGCGTGCGCACGTGTAGTTTCTCGGGAGGTGCCGAGGGGATTCTTTTGCGGGATCGTGGGTGTTGCTGGCCGGGTGTGGGTTGAACGTGGCGGAGGAAAGAGTTTTGGTTGAAGTTTCAGCTTTGGTTGGGTGGTGAAAGGTGTTCTTGGGAAGATTGTTGGTGCACTTCTTTTGGAAGGTTAGGGGAGATTGGTGTAGTTAGTTAATTATGAGATGGATTTTGATCTTTGAAGCGTAGGTGTGCAGTCTCGAAAGCCGTTAAAAGATGATCGAAGGTAGAAGGATGAAATAAGAAATATTTTTTAATGATAAAGCAATTTCTTATTTTATAAGTGTTCAGAATGAAATGCAAAAGACAATTTTTTAAACCTATGGATTTTTTATTATATTGCATAGAATTTCGATTTCTATATTATTTTCTATTTCGCTTTCTGCTCACTATATTGTATATACTAGCAGATAAACCATTTAATCCTTAATTTTATTATATACAGGTAGAATATATGAATTGGCAATCAAATTTAACATGAGATTTAACGTGAGGTATATCTATATATAACTGTAATTTGCAGGATAAACGTTATTCGGGTAGATACGAAGAGTGCTAAGTTGTTAAGCAGTAATCTGAAAATATTCGAAAACTTTTTTACTTATTATCTAGAGTATATAACAATGTAATTTTTCTGAATTCCAGAGTTGACGATTATTTTAAAAGATACCTATTGTAAAATTGTTTTACGTCTAAATTTTCAAAACTATTGTATAACAAATGGAAAAGCTCACCTTGCCTTAGTTTTTCTTATAATAATTATTGTGTTCTTTCACGATTAAAACTTAATTTCAAATTCAATTTTGATACGAAACATATAATATCCCTTAATTCGATTCACGTAAGCTTAAATTTTGCCTTCTTAAATTTTGCACAAAGGAAAATGCCTTTCACGCAATAACAGCAGTTACCACAACTTACAACAGCTCCCCCAGCGTTTTCCCCATTAAACTTTCATTCGAAATTCTTCCATCCCGCAATATCGCGGGTTTCAACGCAATTTTCAATTACAATAGCAAAAATCGACGCAACACAATAAACGATCCCTCCCTCCCGCCCTCCCGCCCTCCTTTTAATTTAAAATTAAACGCTAAAATTACCGGGCAATTTTGCGGAACTCATTTGTCTTTACGACGTGTATGCACACACCGCGCGCGCGCGCAATAAACGCGGAGCTGCGCGCGCGAAATTCGAAACGGCAACTCGCCGCTCGCGTTCGATAAACCGATAATAAAATCGCATTAAACTCTCATTACCGAAGGCGCGCAGCGCTCGAATCAAAACGTCATACACGGGCTGTAACGAGAGAGAGAGGCCGCTTGCCGCTTTTTTTTTGCGCTCGGTTCGCGGTTCGAGCATTGTCGAATGTGGTAATTGAAAAATTCCTCGATCGAAGAGAGGCGTAGTGCTGCTGCCCCCCTCGCGCGTAATTGTCTCGATGACTAGGAAATTTTCTCGCCTCGGAGTATACGAGTCCGTTCGCGCCACGTGCCTCGAGTACCGAGCTAATTTGTATTCTTGCGCGTGTACGTGGATCGTCGAATTTGAGAGTCGAGAGCGAGGTGTTGTCCTAATTTGAATGTTGGGACGTTAACGATTTGTATGGGCATAAAATTGCCGGTTGATTGAAATATTGTATTGGAAACGCCTTTTTGACGCTATTGGAAATTAATTTTTAGCCTGCTTTCAGATTCTGTTTTGTAACACTCGAATTCATTTAGAAATCAATCGCTGATGAAATATGGCTTTTATTGCGATACAATACTTAATGACCAACAATTCAGTTCCATTTATACAGCATTCACCATACTGGAACTTTGTTCTTGTACTGATATAAAATATATTAAGTAGATGCGAAATCGCTACTGGAGCTATATACGTGGTTTTAATAACGATAAGTTTTCATGGATATACCTATATACGATTCAACACCAGAGTTTAGCTATCATGATTTCACCGAATCAAGAATCTGGTATTAATGTTACAAGTTTCAAATGTGTTATAACGTAACTCTCGAACTAATTTTCGTTCTCTATAGTACTTAATTCCCACTTAAACAAACATCAATCAAATTAAACACAAATAGTACTAAAGTAAGTAATAATCAACAGATAGCAGACATCAATTTATTTAGAAACTAAATTGAACATAATACAAGAAGTAGGAAGCAGAAGCAAAAGCAATAATTTAATTGTACCTGGAACAATTTTTAGGATTTCTGAATCTATGTTATCGATTATTATAAAAAGTAAATTAAAATTTTTTTAATTCGATTAAATCTGAGCGTAAGGCTAAATGATTGAGAAATCGCTTAATACGAAGGCCTTGGAGATGAACTGATACAATGAACTGAACATTTTCTTAATGAAATATTACAGCAAGGAAAAGCGAAAACATTTACTCGTAGTTTAGGCATTAAAGATTTTAAATTGTCTAACGGCTGCATATGGTGCTTTTAAAAATGAAATAATCATGTATCATCTTAAGTGATAAATGACTGGCTCATTATTATTATTGAAAATTATTATATAACTTTTTAAGTAAATTACCAAAGTATGAGCCAAAAGATATCTTTAACATGGACGAAACAATTTTTTTTTATTAGAATAGTACAGTGGTCACCGCTTAATGTGATCACTGTGAGACCAGGTGAAAGTGATAACATAAACCGGTTGATAGCAATAGCCGATGGAATAAAATATAATGGAACATATCGAAAAATTGAACGAATAAACGATTAAACAAACTTACTTGTACGTGAAGTTCAATCGTTGTATTTAATTATATTTTGCCACCTCGTTCTCAAAATCACTATGTAGATGTTTAAATACACAAGTGGGAATATTTATTAATGAATTAATTTTTATTGTACTAAGAAATTTCTCTTATCCAGGTTGCGCATTTCCTCATTAATACAATCATCTATTTATCACGTACTCAAACCTTGATCCCTTCAATTTCGCGATGTCGAGGATTTACTGTTCAAAGTGTAGTGCTGTTTTGTATAATCATAGTATTACGCAAAGATTCAGAATTTAGTTATGTAAGCAATTAATTAAAACAGTAATAATGCAAGTGATACTATACTCATGCGAATGACGTAGGTCCTAGCAAAACAGAAAAAGAAACCATACAGAGTATTCGAGAATAGACTGTTTAGAAATATATTTGGGGAAAAACTGAATGATAATACCGGATAGTGAATAAAATTTCGAAATTTGGATCTACAAAAGTTATGCAGGGAACCTACCACTGATGAAGCTTGAACACTAAGATGGGCTAGACATGTAGCTAGAATGGAATGTGACAGAATAGCGCATAGAATACTCATAGGAAGACGAATAGGTGCAGGTCCTCCAGGTAGACCGAGACCAAAGAGAAGACAATATCAAAGTGGATTTACGAGTAATAGAACGCAAGGTAGGTAACTGTATGGATAGTATATAATAGAGAAGAATCGTGCAATTGTGTAGACGGGGCTATCTATAAGCTTTAAAGTTTTTAACAACCAGTGACGATAACTGCGGAGTTGATGCACATATTACTGCTGTTAGCATTGCTGATTGATCCATATCATAACATTAATAAAGATAACAATCATACTGTAAAGTCTGGGCAAAGAGAACTTCCTAACTTAATTCATCCACCAATCGAGTGAAAGCTGTACCCGACCTGATCTAATTACCCTCCAGCAATCGCCGTAAAGCATTAGAGTCTTCTCTCAACAGTGCCCACATTACCTAAGTTTCCACAGTACCAATTCTCCACTGCCCCAACTTTTACTACAGTAAAACAATACCAATACAAATACCGCCACTAATGAAACAAGCACAACAATCCCCACAGCTCTACAACAACAAAACTACACAAGTCCTTCCTATATACACTCTCCTCCAGGTGCGTTACGAAGGAATTACACTACATCCCGTCGCGGTCGCGCGCGCGGGGTGGAGCACCAGCAGGCATCCAGACAACAAACGTGTGTGTGTGTCAGTATATATATATATATATATATATATATATATATATATATATATATATATATATATATATATATATATATATATATATATATATATGTGCGAGAGATCGCTTAACTGATTACAAGTGAGAGATCTCAGCGGGAGGTCACGTAAGGAAACAGCATTCTTCGCGAGTGCAGGCAGCAGGCAGCAACAGCAGCTCAGCTCAGCTCAGCTCAGCTCATGTGTGTGTGTGTGTTTATCTGGGGCCTTTCTTAGGACGCGACCGTAGCACGGTATTGTATATATATATATATATATATATATATATATATATATATATATATATATATATATATATATATATATATATATATATATATATATATATATATATATATATATATATATATATATATATATATATATATATATATATATATATATATATATATATATATATATATATATATATATATATATATATATATATATATATATATATATATATATATATATATATATATATATATATATATACAATACCGTGCTACGGTCGCGTCCTAAGAAAGGCCCCAGATAAACACACACACACACATGAGCTGAGCTGAGCTGAGCTGAGCTGCTGTTGCTGCCTGCTGCCTGCACTCGCGAAGAATGCTGTTTCCTTACGTGACCTCCCGCTGAGATCTCTCACTTGTAATCAGTTAAGCGATCTCTCGCACGACCTCCGCAGCTCCAGCTCCGCCTCGCGCGCGCTGCATTCTGCTGCAGAGATAGCGGGTGTTTGTATGTATGTGTGTGTATGCGCCATTGGCTGCCGGTGGTGTGCTTCTTAGGTAGTGATATTAAGGAAACACGAGGATGCTCTTAAGTTTTTCCTGTTGCTCTGCTTTCTGTCCGAGAGATCTATGGATGGTGTTTTTGGTTTTCTTTTTGTTTGGTGGGGAGATTGTTGCGAGGTAAGTGGGGTATTTGGTGGTTTGGATTGGTTCTTGATTGATGGAATTGGGTATTGTAGGGGTTGATCGAGAGGTGGCTTGGATGGTTGAGGATCGTAGTAGAAGATGAGCATTTTGAAGATTTTCCAAAAGCTCGAAATTATGTTCTACGTTCATGACGAAATAATGGTATTTAATGGCAATTAAGGATTATTAACGGTAGTTAATGGTAATTAGCGGTAATTAATGGTACTTGGTGGTAATTAATGGTATTCAATGGTAATTAATGGTAATTTGAGTAATTTGAATAATTTATTCAGAATAATAAATTGATTTTGTATAGTAAGTTATTAAGGTGATGCTAAACCCCCTGCCACCGCCAAATACGTGGAACCACTTATTTCATTCGATTTTATATGTTGAGAAAATATCTCTCCGGAAAGTTGTTGTTTTTGATTAGGACAATAACGTTTCATAAAGATGTTTGCTAAAAATTGAAAATTAAATGAGAAAAGTGGTTCCTCGTATTTGTCGGTAACAGAACATCAGGCTTAGCATCACCATAATAAAAGTATTAAAATCAATTATAAATAATTATTCGACACATCATCGATTTTACAATTTAATGAATGTGTGCAAAATATTCAAAATGTACTATCACTATGGTTTAGTTAGCCCATAATATATACACTGAGAAAAAGTGTTTTATATTTAAAATGACTATTCTCATCTAGTACATAAATATTCAGCAATTTTAACTATTAGTATTTCATTTACTAAGTTTTGGTCATTATAACTAGATGAAAATATATGGGGGCTCTACAGAATAAATTAGTTATTTGACACTTACACGTAGTTGTTCGCGTTTTATTTACGCATCTACCGCTTCCGAATGACAGGTTAAGATCGTGTTAGTATCATATATTATGAAATAAGAATATAAACAATCGAACGAATAGGTTCACTGCAAGTATACTATAAAATATATGATTCACACTACTTCCTAAAGTAGAAAGTCAAACTAACAAAGAAACGTTAACATCTAGTGAATATATAGTAAATGTTATTAAATGCTTCTCTCAGTGTATGTCAAGAATATTCTTAATTAAAGTTTAATTAAATTGTCATTACCTGAATTATGAATTCGATTTTTATCTCAGGATGATGATCACTTCCATGAGGTTAGTGCCAAAAGTAACTTGGGACTTAGCAGGCCAGTAGGATTCGAATATAGCCGCCACAGGACCACTAAGGCCCAAACTACCTTCGGCATCAGTGCTTCAATTCACCGTCAGCATCAGCGTTTATCGTTGATTTCTAACTTCTTGAACTCCAATCTAGAACAAACAAATAAATAAAAACAATTTAATACAAAATCAAGAAACTTAATTACTAACAATAAATAAATAAATAAATATAAACTTTAATCATAGTTTTAGCTTAATTAGGTTTAATAATGTACAATAAATAACCGTAATAAAGTGACCGTCCTAAGGATAGGCGAGTCAACTTTTAGATTATTAACCATAGCTACTACATGTACGAATATTATGAAACATATAACTATACGAGCCATATCTTTCCGATTTTCGTAAAAACGTCTTGTTGCAAATCTAAAAAGCAATTCATAAATCGTCCGATTTCTACCAGGGTTGTTTTTGCCTCGCTAATGATCTAATTACATAACTCAGTACAAATCGCACTGAAACTCAAGCGGGTCTTAAAAATCCACCGGTCTAAATTGCATGCATCCAGCGTAACCGAAGGCAACAAGGAGCCAACGAGCGAAGACAGCGAGGAGAAAAATAGAACCGAGCACGATTCAGCATCCAACAAATCGCGCGAGCAAGATCTGTACGGCCGCCGCGGCGCGCGCTCTACGAGCAATATACAACGTATCGGCCGACCCCTCAATAAATTAATATAAGTCTTGACGGGCGTGCAATATTCTTGCGCGGATGTAATGTACGTTCGCGGGGCCACGCGGTTGCGCGCTACCGGCACTACTCGATCTTTGCTAAATACGAAAAAGGGGTTTAGTATGTGGTTCATTTTTATGCGACTGTTTTACTTTGTGTCCACACTTTTTGTGAAATTTAAAAGTATGAAGATATCTTGAATTTTTATGCGTATTTAATGAAAAAAAATCCATTAATTTAGTAGTGAATATTAACTTTTTAACACGTTGAAGTTAAATTTTTGTTGCAATTTAGTGAATATTTATTACTGAATTATTGGATATTTTATGTAGCAGTTACATATTTATAAATATACCATTTTTAGAGAGATTGATGAGAGACTATTAATTAAAAGAATAAAATTATCAGTTTCTTCGACCAATAAGGGATGAAGCGACGAAAATGTCAACTGTATGGTATAGTACTTATTTTATATTTGCATCATATTTCATATTATATATATATCTCATAGAGAGCCAGACAAAAGTGCTTTTAGAAATGAAAGTTGAAACATAAATCTATGATTTTATTATTTAAAAATGTTCTAATTATTGCTAAGATAGCAAAACATTTTGATTGAATCGTTTTAGCTGGTACAGCTAATATTTTATGTAGGACGATAAAAATGTTAGCTGCTTTATCAAAGCATTTGCTGTATAATCGTTAATTGAAACTTTTGTACTCCCGTTACCAGCAAAATTTTTAGCTATACAGCAAATTATTTCTGTATGTACAACCATAAATTTTCGTAAACATCAGTACGATCTTGATCTATGGTAGTATGGATACTTCACAATAATACGTTTCTATAATACAAATAACCTTCTGTACTGCTATAAGAATTTTATAAATTCATCCTAAATTTACTGGAATTATAAATAAGGTATAAAATTGTACAGAATATGTTAAGTTTCAAACATACACACGGTCGTTATTTCCAAACGAAAAATATTACAGTTATACGTGTAAATCAAGCATGTACCTTGGCAGCTTCAATTCTTTAACTTCCCTTTTTACCAAACTATCCTGTCCATTGCAGAAATAATCAGCTCCCGCGCTGGATGAATCGATTTAATGTATGCCGCCAGGTACCCAACAGACACGGACACCGGCGCGATAATTAAATCGTTCGAACGCGCCGGCGTGCATTGCGAAATGCACTGGCAAGGCGGCGCGATTGTAAAATGATACGTTCTCACACGCATGAATTTCGCGCGCGCGCCTTCGGGTCGCAAAAGTTTTAACGGTTAATTACGGGTGGTGTCATTCGTACGTTAAGCCGCTCGTCGATGAACTTATCGGGTTAATTGAATGGTCTAAGGGGCGCGAGTTTATTAGTTCGCGGTGCGGTGTGTTATTACGCGGGTTATTTTAGGGAAGTATTTGTTTAGGTAGGAGAGGGGAGCATAAATCACTCGGGAATGAAAAGCTAATAATTTTAATGTTTCTTTATATATAATTGGTATCGACTTTTGCTTATTGTAGAGTGAGTAAATAATAATGCATGTTTGTAAGAATACACCGAGAGATATGATTCTTAACTATGGACACGTATGTGTGTTCAATTGTGAACAGTTAAGATACAGTTATAGTTAAACATGTAATTATAAGTTAATTGTACCAATGCTCGGATGTTTAGTTAATTCTAACAAAAACTTATTTTCATTTTCATCCGAACATTGGTGCGTTTATCTTAAATATTACGAGTAGAAGAATTGTATACACTCGAATCCTCAACTATAAGTAATTCTTTATTTCAGTATATAGGGCTATAATATCCTTCATAAACATTATATATCTCTGATACTAACATAGATAAGTAGTTTATACAATGACTTTAAAAGGAGAAGATGAAGCATATTATTACTTTTGAAATTTCGATTCACACGGAAACCAATAATCCGATACTTTCAAAACCAAAATTACAGCAATCTTACAGTAGCGTAATAAAACGATCAAACGCCCAACAATCTCACATGGAAACTAAGAAAGTACAAAACGAACAACTAGAACAGCCTTCATTCACAAGCATATGTTTAACGAGACCTTCCGCTTTCTATCAATTATAAACGAAATCCCAAACAAGAAGAAAATCGCTCATCTCGCACATCCGTGATTACATTCTACAAAATCCCACATCGTCTACGCATTGCCTCTAAACAGCGAGAAAAGTCTCGCGAATCGCGCGTGTTTTTGCTCGCAATCCCAACTGCGCACATAAATACCTACATCGCCACTCGCTTATTGAATTATCGACGCGCGCGCGTGGCTCCTTCTTTTTACCCACCGCCGCTCGCAGCGCAATAGTCTAATTACGTTCACAAAAACCGCAAGCCGAGGAAAAAAAAGGAAGAAAAGTACCTACACGCGGGAGCACAGGAAATAATTAGGCGAACGATCGGTCTGAATCGTGTTATCATGCCTCTCTCTCTCTCGCTCAAATATTTACTAATAAGGGTGCGAAGAGGTAATGAATGGGCTTGCGTCAGCTGCGCGCCTTGCACCATGGGAACGTCAAATTAACGGACGACGTAGAGGAGGAGGGAAACTCGCGGCGATTTTCCGAATACGCGGCGAGAGAGCGATTGATTTACAGCCGGCGGTTGAAATGCCGAGGCGAGGCGTCGCGCGTCGCTAGTCGTCTCCCACGATGCGCCGAGATGCCGAGCGATTTTCGTTTCGGATTCCCCCCCCCGGGTTTTGCTTTTTTTTGTTCCTCGGTACTGTGTGGAGAGAGAGTTTTCAGGGAAATGGGTTTCGGAAGGCTTAATGGGAGGCTTGATGAAGATTTCCGTGGGCTGGAGGAATGCGATCTAGAGCGATCGGTTCATTGAGGAGATTGCGGCGCGAGTGGGTTTACGTTAATGTCTCTGTTGATTGGAGCGAGGCAGCTTTACTGCTGAATTAATCTGGACTATTTGTGCTTGCTCGGTTGGAAGATTTTAGTTTCTCGTGCTGCGAGGGAGCTCGTTAAGGTAGTGGTGAATTCCAACGGAGATAGTCGAAGGTAGTCTGAATAAAAGTTCTATTGTCGTTCAAATTTCGTTTAATATTTAAAGGAAGATTTTTACGTGAAATTGGTACATTGAGAGCATTTAAAAATTATGAAATGAAGAAGAATAGTAGATAATTATATCAACGTTAGACTAATATGTTTTCATTATTTATATTTTATGAGGTTCAGTAGATTGTACTGAAATTGTGGCATGTATTGGAGTATATATTGATTTCTTTTTGATCTGATTTCTGTTTCCATCCTTACTGTAGATTCTTTACTATTAAGCACAATAATTAGTTTAAGCTATTGTTGAATATTAATAACCTTGAAAACTTTACATACATCAATCCAATTTAAATCTGACTCTTAACTGTATTTGCTATATTCTCTTAATTAAAATCAATAACTATCATTGAATCAGACCATATGCATTGTTTCAAAAACATCTGTATTATTTTTAAATTAACCATCTTGAAATTTTTTATCAAAGAAAGAGTCAATAGGAACGGTTTACGGTTCCCGTGCAAATCAATCAACTTCCACTAAAATGACACCCACGATGGCTTTTCTACAAAAATAAATAATTTTAAGCTAAACTGAATAAATTTGTTCGACACAGATCTTAAGCAACCCCCAAAAAGAGCAGCATTACAGCGATCAAACTACGTATAACAAAACCTCGTCAAATACATCTAAAAAACAAAAAGAGGTTTTGTATCGTTCAAACCGCTCTCGTCTAACTGAGAACAATCTATTTTTCTAAAAAAAACCATCACAGGTGCGATTTCCTAAAAGAAAAACCAGTCAAAAGTCACTACCCACAACCATGCGCCACTGACTGCAACGCACGATTATCAAAATATCTCGCAACTACACTCGCACGTCCGATTCGCGATATGCATACAAATATCCGCGTCGCCGTAATACAGTCATCTTGGCTCGAAACCCTTCGCGAAAAAAATGGCCGCGCGTACCGCAGCCCACGGCCATTCGAAACTCCGTCTCGTATTTTCTCCACCTTGCACGCTTACGCGCGATCTGCGGATCTGCGCATGCATTGACTCGCGGGTGTGATTTATTGCGCGCCAGATCGGACCTCGTGGTGCACGTGTAACGCGCTCCGGTGCAGGTTGGAAGTGCCCGTTTGGTGTGCATTGCGGCGATCGGTCTTATTAGGTGATCGCGGTGGGCCTTATCGGGGCCTGGTCATCGTGAATGTATAATGGCGAGTGTGTGTGTATGTGTGTACTCGATGTGGATCGGCTAAGCTTTGGGTATTTATTGTAGTTGAGGTTGGGGAAAAGATTCTGTTCGGACCGGTTGGATGTCGAAATATGTAGCGTAGAGGTAACAGACATGTTTTTTTTATTGAGAATATGCATGTGAGGAATTCTACAAGGAATATCCACTTACGTGGTTCAAAAAGTGACATAAGGAAAGTCGAGGCACCGTTTTTACTGCGTGGACCGTATTTAGTGGGATGGACGAGTAAATGTTGGCCTTTTATACCGAGAAGACGGGTAGTCAGATGATATAGTAATAATATGGTAGTGATATGGACAGTGCAAACTTTTGTCAATCTCTTTGTTTAATGATTGGAATGTTTGTATGATGTTAATACGAACACTCGTTTCTTAAAAATGATTTGAACGTCTATCTTTGATAAAATTTCGATGATTGTTAAAGAGTGTATGAGATACTCTAAAAATCTCGTCTACAATTTGCTGTTAGAAGCAATCATCGAAATCTTTGTTTAATATTACAGAGTAAACAATTGAGTATTCGTTGAGCAGAGGGTAATTGGCCGGTAAAAAAGCTTCTATGCTGATATAATATACATAACCCACAGGTTATAAAGTAGCTATAAATTGTGTAATAGATGGGATACCGATGGTAGGTCATATTGAATACCGTAGTCTTATATGACCAGGTGACCTGCCTCGTGTCTGATCTTACGTACGCATTTTTGGAGTAATCGAGAGGCCGAGCAGTGAGTCTAGTCTGGAATCTCTTTATGTTTGGGCTGATTAGCGGATTTCGAGGGAGAGTTTCAGTCTAGTCGTGATAGGAAGAATTAATTGCTCGTGAAATATCGTTTTAGAAAGTGCCGGTGATTCTAGTGAGGTCTCACAAGGACGTTGGTTATATCTTTAAGTGCGGATCGTTAATTATATTTATGTAACATTTTCGATACTCATTGATTCATCTTAAAACTTTGTTATTTATTGTGTATTGATTGCTATCATATAAATCGTCTACAAATAAAGAAAAAAAATGACTCTATTTTTGAGAAATCTAATATGCATAAAACATCATGACTATTAAAAAATGCAATATTGTTAAGGAAATATTTTTTTTAATAAACATCTCTCCTTATCTAACTAGTATTAGATTTTCAATTTTAATTATGTAATTATTCACTTTTTAATTATAAAACTGCTTTGAATACTTAAAATAAAATTACAAACAATATTTTGACTGGAATTCAGTACAATAGGCTCAACAGAATAATATACATACGAAAATATGATACTATATCATGTCTTATATAATCTTTGAAAACAATAAACTCCTACCTCGAAATAATCACCACATTCAAAATCAACGTTGGTGAATTTTCAAAACTCCCAACACACAAAACGCCGCATATCATGACCATTAATTATTTCCCCTTATTTCGTGAGAATCACGACACAACCATACCCACGATCCTCTCAAACTCACACACACACACACCCCAGTCCAGCCGAAAAAAGGGGTCAGAGCTCGCTCTCAAAGGATTAATAATTAGATTATGCAAAGAGCGCCTCGAGGTAATGAGAACTCGAGGGGGGCGAGGGGGGGCACTGTCTCTTCCACCCAAGATCGCGCTCGAAAGAAAGAGAGAAGAGCACACCAACGAAGAAAGGAAAAGAAAAAGACCCGACGACAGGCCCAGCCCCTGGCGCGCACAATAAAAACGACGCAAAGTGGAGATGCCCGGCTGGCGCGAGATGAAAAAAAAAACAGAAAGAGCAAGAAGAAAAGCGAACGAGACGCAGAGGGAGAGACAGAAGCGTCCGAAAATCTTATCCAGTTTGCGCTGGATGCTACCGGTGAGCGGGGTATACATATATACCTATCTACGAAGCCGCGATGTTTACTCTCTCGAGTGAGTGAGTGTATAGGGGAGAACGGGGTAATGCCGGTCACTGGCTAATTCCGGTCACCCTTATTTTCAATAATCTAAACATTTTTAGGTAATAATTCGAATAGTATATTAAACGCAACATAAAGTACAATTAATCTAATGTCCAAACAACCTTCTTTTCAGTTTTATTAAGGAATTATACACAATCAAAGTGTAGGCCTACATTTCTTATAAGAAATCTGGTATATAAAATAAGCTTTTATGCATATTATTTATGGCTTTATGCAGTTATTTTTTGCATCTTTATTAATTTGAACAATCTAAGAATACGAAGTAGTAAAGAAAAAAGAGTATAAACCTATTACTTTTTTGTCATTTCAATTTAAATTACTAAGCAGAATGGGGGTAATCTCGGTCACAATGTTATTTATATGACGTTCCCAAAAGTGAGGCTAAGAAAACGTTTCGCTGCGCTCTCAGGTAGGGTAACTTTGCTTAAGTGTTTTTGATTGAACAGTGGTTATGTTATTATATGTTTCACTATGTCGTGCGAATAATAATGCAACGGATCATATGAAAGTTCATATAATTGATTTAAAGAAATATTTCACCTATAAAAGTAACTTTCTAATAGTGATCGGAAATGTACCAAGGCTGACCGGTATTACCCTTTGATGTGGAGTAAATTCGGTCAAAATGCTTTTCTTTATTTCGACTTATAGCTTCGATATCTTACATTTTTATATTAAACCAATAAGAAATATTTATAGCCAATGGTTTGAACTAACATAATAATTATTCAAAGTTAAAAGAAACAATTTGAAAGTGGAAATAACAAGCACGTTTGCTTAGGTGACCGGCAATACCCCATCCTCCCCTATGTACCTATAGCCGAGAAGTTGGATTTCCAAGTTGTTGTGCGTAGGCTACCGTGGGGCTCGGTTCTGTGCAGCGACGCGTGCGATTTGGCACGCATTATGCGCGGTAATCGGGGCTTGAAGCTCCGAGCACGCGGACACGTGAATGACGAGAGATTGAATGATCGTATTGATAGATTCGTCGAGGTGGATAGGGTCTTTGGTTGGGGAGGATTGGAGGTGTAGCTTGGTTGTAAAGTATCTGGCGCAACAATTCGTGTAGATGGATACGACAGTGTTGTTGATGGTTTTAGTATAGGGTTTTGTTACTATGGGTTTGGAGTTGGATTTAAAATGATACAGTAAACACTCGTTATGGTGTTAAACCACCATTTTATCGGCTAATATGGGGAACCATTTATATCATGCAATTTTTAATTTTGAGAAAATATCTGTCTGGAGCATTGGTGTTTTTCATTGGAACAGCAACGTTCCAGAGAGATATTTCCTCAGAATTAAGAATTAAATGAAAACAGGGGTCCTTGTAATTGTTGGAGATGGGTAAGTTTAGCAACACCTGGAAATTTTGGCCCATCTCAGCTTGCATTTGTTCTTATGAACAGACCTCCCGGCTCATAAGTTTTACAAATAAAACACAAAAAGACCTAAAATACTGAATAATATGTCATTGACAAGGGCACCCAAAGTATCCCCCTATTCCTTCCATAACAACATTATACTTAATCAACTCAAACTCATTCAACTCAGATAAAAAAATCACCGCACACAACAATATCAACTAATTCCCGTAATCTCTCAGAAAACTAGAAAATCTTCAAATCCAAAAATTCTTCTCCGAGTATAAATACCCTCTCCTCTCCGGCCTATCTCAAAGTCACCAGCACGCAATATCCTACAGCAGAGGGAGCGCAGGCAAAATAGGCGCGGCGAGCGTCTCGTCGAGCTCGCTTATACTCGCCGCGGTCGCGGAATCACTCGGACCTGTCGGAAGCGTTTAACGGGTGACTTTGCGCTCGCGCGCGCTGCAGCCTCGAGTCGAGTCGGAGAGTACACACATATATATATATATATATTCCAGAGGTGCTGCCGCTGCGTCCCTGCGGGGACTGTGATGCATATAAGTAGGTCCGCGCGATCTGGGTGCACGCCATGTTCTAACGGGTGTCGCGTTCGACCCTTCGCGATCGGTTCGTGAGTAAATTATGGAACAAGCGAGGGTAGTGTGATAATTTTGGTTGGTTTCTTTTTGATGGTTTTGTTGTAATAGTTTTATTTTCAATTTTTATTGGGTGGGTGTATAGGTATTATATGTGGGGTGTTCGGAACTATCGAGAAATAAGTGAATCTTTGATTGTATGCAAATCATAGGAAACATTTCAACATTAGGGACTATGAAAAGCGAAATTTAATTAATTTGATCGAAGTAGTTAATACTTAAATAATATTTAATGATATTTGATGTTTAATACAAACTAAGCAGTAGTATCGAGCAACACAGTATCTTATACGGTTCATTATATTAGGGTTTAAATAAAGGTAAGTATTTTAGATTCACGTAGGCCTTATTATTTCTATTTTTATATGGAGTGTGGAGAATGCTCTGTTTAAATCTGAAAATTCTGTCAAAGTTTACACCGCTCTAAGAGTTAAAAGTACGAGTTACCGGCAACATTTCATATTCAATGTCCGTAAATGTACGGTTCAGTGGTAATAGGTTAAAACTTAAAACTTCTAAAATTTTCAACAAAATTCTTATCACTAATAAATGTGTATGTTCAGAACTATTGCAATTAATCAATGAAATTTTGCATAACAAATTACTTACTACACGCAACAAGAGCAGTGAAACGCTCTTATCTGTGTCATGTCCTCCGTCGACTGACAATTCAGAGCTCGTATGCTACGACCCAGCGCCCAACGCTCGCACTCTCTCATACAAGCATCTCCAAAACTCGTTCAAAATTCTACACTCCAAGTCGCAGATTCGATCTCTCGCGTAGCTTTGGCAACGCAAGGAACAAGCAGCAGCATTTTTCAAAACCGTTCCTCCACTTCTTCTCAAAAAACCTTCGACATGCATTCCCACACCAAACTAAATTCCACCCAATCTCCGTGTACACTCACACCCGCAAGAACACGCTGACGCACATCTATGTGCG
Organism: Gastracanthus pulcherrimus; assembly: GCA_949152435.1. NCBI lineage: Eukaryota > Metazoa > Arthropoda > Insecta > Hymenoptera > Pteromalidae > Gastracanthus > Gastracanthus pulcherrimus. Next base: position 12,987,461 of record OX424573.1, read on the forward strand.
CGACTTCTCCTGTGAATAGGCCCGCAATCGCGCCGACATTCCACGAGCGAACAACGGTCGCGCGCGTCAAGGAACAAAATCCAGGTAGAAGTTGTTCCCCTCGAACTAGACCACGAGTGACGAAAGTCCTCGTGGCTCGCGGTTTATCATCGAGGGAACTCGCGGCTTACAAGACACGCGCTGTGTATCTCTCTAACTCTCTCTCTCTCTCTCTCTCTCTCTCTCTCTCTCTCTCTCTCTCCCGCATGTAGGCGTGTGCGCGGGACATTTTCGCCTTATCAATTAGGAGGGATACACGCATACGCCGTTCCGTTCCCCCTCGATTCGCGAATTCGCGCGCGATTGCCTGCAGTCCGCGAGGTTATTTATTGCGCGTAGATCGGTAGCAGGGAGTGCGCGGAAAACGGAAGAAGAATTATCGGTTCCCGCGTGAATTTTAGAATTCTGTAAGGTAAAGTACCTAGTACCGGGACAAAGTGAAAATTGGGAGCAGTACTGGGACAGTAGCAAAACACTTTATTACTATTAAATCTGATAAAAGTATCGATGCATTAACGTTGTTTATGATGTTATCTTTGTAGTCAAGGCGATATTTTGTTAATTTAGAGCTTAAAATTATTATAAAACAAAATACAAATCTTTTGAGGTTACGTTTCAGAAGCGTGTATAGGCGAATTTTAGTCCCACTTCACATGCCTCTCAATTTGCATAACCTTGTAGTGGGACACACTTAATAATATCTGTCCCACTACTGCATCCAAACGATGTCCCAGTACTGCGTCCAGGTCGATATAGCCCGTCCCACTTCTGTATCCTTGTGTACATTTTTTCAAACATACTCTTTTAATATAGAAAAGCATTTTAATGTCTTTGTATGTGCATAAATCAGTAAAATTGATTGCAAATTAATGGTTAGATTTAAATGTTTTGAACAATTTTGCTTGTTGGTTCTAAAATCGTTGTCCGTTCGTGAATCACATTAAAAAATGTCCCAGTACTGGGTACTTTACCTTAGGTGTGTATTCGTTTTGTGTATCAATTTGCGCTGCGCGAGAGGCGCGGGATTGGAAGAGGACGTTTTAAATTGCAGCGGTCGATCGCGATTAATCTCTCGCGGTTCTCCATTTTATATATGCACACACGTGCCCGTGCGTTTTTCTCTTTATAAAGAATTATCGGTTAGAATTCAGCGTTTACGGAATATATACGTATGTATGTATATATATATATATATCGGTGTGCGATCGTTTTATCGTGGCTGGCGAATCTTTGTGCACATGCGCGCGCGCGTAAGCAGACTCGGAGTCTTGAATATCAGATTCGAGGAAGGAATGTACTAATTGCCCCTGGTGTGAATTAATTTAGCTTTTAGATCTTTCTCTGTGTGTGTATAAGGTACAGATGTAAAACGCGCGAGGTTCTAAACGGCGATAAATAAAGTCGAGGGTATAAAGAGAGAGCGAGGTTGTTTGAGCCTAATAAGGGACTACCTATGGTCTAATTAAGTTTCTAATTGGTTGATATACGCGAGGGGTAAAAATACACGAAAATGCGGCTTTTCGAGATATATAGTGCCGGATTTAATGGTGTAATGAGACGGTGTTTAATGTCGGTTAACTGCTACAAAACTTAGCTTAATTGTGGAAATATTTTGCATTGGCTGATTTGCATGCAATTGTTCGAAAACATTTTTGGAAAATACGCGTGTAAACTACTCAATGATTGAAGTATTCAATAAATCAATTTAAAGTTTTCACAAAGAATCAATGCAATGTCAAAATTCAATAATTCAAAATTCCGGTATTCGGACTCTAATTTTAAATGCAAAATTAAGTATGGAAAATACGTTGAATGCAGTAAATCAGCAGTGAATATTATTGCTGCAAGTAAGTGAGTATTCACTTCGGAATCAGTGAATCTTTTACTAATTCAGTGTCAGTGAAATACTCTTCACTTTTTCATTTCATTTTTACAGAGTATGAATAATTAAAAGTTTATTCGAAAACACTTATTTATAAATAACATAATAACAATTTATGTATAATACTACACGATCAATGTAATTACATTTAATTAATTTACTTGAAATAACTGATTACTTTTATTTGTATAATATATTTTATCTGCTGTAATAAATCGAAAGATCCTAAATTTTACACTGACAAAAATAAAGAATTAATGCATTATGCGTAGGAAATACTTCAGCTACATTTTCGTTCTCTAAAAACTAATTAATCATAGTCCAAGCTCAAATAATCAACATATGATATACCGTTCTATACTTCTAACCATTAATCGACATCAGTTCGGTATACTTCCGGCTCTACAAATATGCAAAATCCAGCCTCCTCTCCAAACAATTTTTCTCCAAACTAAACTTAATAAAAAAAGTTAAATAAAACGCACGTGCAAACTTTTATCCTCATTTAATTGTTTTCGGAAAAAAAAGTACCACTCCAACTTTACACACGCGGCTTCCACGCAAGTACCCGTTAACTTCCTGCGAGAGAGAGAGAGAGCGAAGCTCGTCGAATCCGCGCGCCTCGCTCGCAAACTCGCACGCCAGTTATAAACGCACGCGAACGGCGCCTCTACGCACCGTAAACCTTCAATTATCCTCCACCGTTCCAAAACGCAAAAAGGAAAAAAAAAGCACACACACACACACACAACTCGAGCGTCAGAGCGCATTAAAAGAACTGTACTCTCTCTCTCTCTTGTACCTCGGCAGAACTCTAAAAAATCAATAAAACCGCGGCAGTCGTGGACGTCGTGAGACGCAGGCCTGAAAAAGTATAACGCAACCGGCGCGCTTTAGGGATCATTAAAACGCGAGTTACACTCGTTCCTAAGTATCGCGCGTAAACGCGGCGCCTGTCCACTCTCTCTCTCTCTCTCTCTCTAGCTGAGAAAATTCTTCGCAAATTGCCGCCGCGCCGCGAAAAAGCCTAAGGCGCGCGCGCGCGCGCGTGTTTTCTACGCGGTGTTAAATGTTTGCGTCGACGCGAGAAGAGAAGGAGGGAAGCGCAGGAGCGTGCGTGGAGTGTCTATGAGGTGTCCGCGGCGGCGAGTAGTATAAACTACGTGCACGGCGACTTGAAGTGCCGCGGAGAGGAGAGCGGGTATATATGGCAGCTGCCAAGTGCGCGGAAATGCGCGAGCGCGCGCGGGAATATGTTTCTTGCGGTGCTGCTGGATGGGATTCACTGGTTATGGGGACCTCTCGGTTTCACTTTCGCTTGGGTTTTGTTTTTTGCCTTTACGCATTAGCAGGTGCATTTTAGCTTTATGCTGTTAATAAGGATACTGTTTCTGATTTATTAAAGATTCGTTTATCTGGTAAATCGATTTTAAATTTTAATTCAGTCTGTAAAAGAGTTTAATTTCTGAAAAATAGTTTTCAATTTTCGTTATTTCATTATTCTTATTGTAAGATTTAAAGTTAAAGCTAGTTATAATTATTAACCGTCGCATAACCGAGTTGTTATAAGTGGGAGATAACCAGTTTCGCAATGGCTAACGTGTAAGCCGATTTTCACAATCTTTTCTAAAGTTAATTAGAATTTCGAACATTTAATAAAGTCTCGATATTTATATATCATTTTTAGATTGTAAAGAATAACAAAATCGGTTACATGCATAAATAGTTTCATTAATTTTTACTTCTACAATGACACGAAATATAAACTAATTTTCGACAATTCATGATCCATATCTTGACCATGTCGACGAGAACCTATTAGCTAGAGTTCTCGAGGAAAACCAACAAAAAAAGTCTTCTACTACATATTATTGGTGCCGTCATTATAAACTTTTCAATTTGAATAACGAATTCGTATTGCATACCAAATAAACCTTTCATAAGCCCTCGAGGTTATTCAAGAAACGACAGAAGTATACATACCGATCTGTCACACGTTCGCTCGCGCGAATAAATTATAAATTCTGAAGTATTATTCGATAAATCATGTACAAAATTGGGACCAGCGAGTGCTTCCCTTTCTCTATTTTTACTATATATCCTAGATGAAGATTTTATTATTGTTATAGAAGTCATACAACGAATGTCTGGCATTAGGAAATGACCAGATTCAGGATCTTCTCTGTTAATTTTTACTTATTTTTTTTATATCTATATAAGGCAGTTATGAAATTCAAAAAATATTATTTTTGAATACACTCCTGTAGTCCAATAATCTTCACAATCTATTTGCCCCGGCACAAAGCTGGATTTTTTATTCGTTGTTATTTTCATGTTTGATTTATAATTTTATTTTGTACGAACGTAAATTATAGAATTGACTAATTCTAAGAAGTAGTTTACCCATGACTGTACTGATATCCATACATATCTCATTATTGTGATGAAGAAACACTTGCTATTCAGGTAGACTTTACCACTCCGTTCATAGGAGTCAAGATTTACTTTCTTGTTTTAAAAGTAATATATTGCTCACTCATAATTTTAAATAATCATCAAGAACATTCATAATGCCTTGTCATTTTCTCATCAAAAAATAAATTTGCTATGAAAATGAGTGCACCATATGGCACGTACCTATACATTACATAATCAAACTGACTCCAGTTTTTAAATAGCTATTTTTAACCGTTACCTAAATATACATCAATAATTTCGTTCTTATACATGAATTAGATTTTACAAAGATAAAAAATTATCTTAAGATTTACACCAAATATAACTTACTTCAAAAATTCTATTTACACAATCACCGTTTTTGCATTTAGCAATCGTATATTTTATAATTTACGCACAAACTCATTTTAACTATGCACTACAATCTTATTTTTAAATCGTAATACGCTTTTGCTGATACCGATATGCAAGTTGTTTAACAACTTTAATTATTTTTCTTTATCACTTACTTCAATGCATTTATACGTTACCGATTTTTAAATTCCGAAATCAGATATGTAATTTTCCTGCAAAAACTGAAATAAGAAGAATATTACCCCTGTCACTCATCTGTGCAGATACGTTACAGATTTTATATTGCGAAAATCATGAACGTCAACTTCGTATTCCAGTTTTCTATTTAATTCTTTCAATTTAAAAAATATTTCCTCTTTGTCGGAAGTTTTTCTCTCTTTTTTTTAAATATGATTTAACTTAAATAAATTGAGTGCTATTATACGTTAAGTTCTGATTACGAAATTACAGAAGTACATAATTTATCTCTGATACAATCTTTTATAAGCTATCTGATGTTTTAAACATGAATTAATTTCAAATTATTCAGCTTCAGTTAATTACGTAATCAGTTCATTATATAAAAGTTCCTAAAATCTTTAACGACAGTAATTATTGTACGTTTAATGTAAAGCATTTGAATTTCCTAACCTCTTTCGGGAAAACGCACTTGAGACCAAAACACACGCTCAACCTTTACGTGTAACCGATCTAATTCGGTTCTCTTTCTTACACAGTTCTGTAGCTATTGCTTTTCAACAGTTTAACGTTATATATTTACTTATCATCAATTTAACATCAACAAAACGAAGCCCAAGAACTACATCTCGCGCCACGCGGTAGCATTGCGGCCTATCGCGAATCTCGAAACGAGACTGCCGCAGCCATTATATCAAGCGAGTATATATACGTATATATACATATATATATATACATATACGGTCCCTGAGCGACAAGTAGCAGAAAGAAAAGATAGGACGAAGGCCGCGCTACTTCGCATCCGCGTGCGTATATGGCTCTTCGCGCTCGGATAAGATATCGCATGAACGCGCCAATGTTTCTCGGTTTGAGTTGATCTGTGTCTGGAGAGAGGGACGTTGGGTTCTTCGGAAGCCACCTACTGGCGTACAATAGCGAGAGAACTTCTTGACGGAAAGATAATATTCGCTACTCGTATTAAGTCGTTTTACGTGGGTCGAGGGCAATTTTAAGGAAACTTGGATGGACTGTAGTTGGCGATGGCTCTTGGATGTGGGTAGTAAATTTTATGTAAATGTGATGGTAATTTTGAAATGTTGAGTATGTAATTGTTTTCATATAGCCTCGTTGAACTTAGAGTTTCAGATGATCGGTCCATTATTTTAGGATACAATAGAGAAAAATTCGCTGCACGCGAGGCTTACGAAGAAGAAGAAAGAAGTACTTTATTAAAAAGAATTACTTTTTGAATACTGTTTCTACTAAAGCAAGGTTGTTTGAACATAGAGTCCAGAGTAATAAAATTATTTGATTTTTGATTTAAATAAGGTACAAGCTACATGTAACAAATTTTTATGAGATGAAAATAAATGATTCCGAGATATCCTCAGAATTTACAATTTGAAACTAAATTAAGAATGGCTCACACACAGTATCAGTTTTTTAGGCTTTCCTACTACTGCGTAAAGTCAAAAGAAAACTTTTTACAATCGACTGAATCTAGTCTGACCATTGAAGTGTTGATTGTAAAAATGTTATTTATTTTTGTGTATAATTATTTATGTGAAACCAAATGATCACTACATGGAAGGAAACTAAATGCTTGATCAATCATTAAAACAATGTGCACGATAAAAACTTTTCCTAAAAAAAAGGAGAATCTCTTATTTATCTAAAGTCAAATTTCCTTATATAAATATCGTAGACCGCGAAGCGAGACCTAAAAAAGAATATTCTAGCTTTTTCAAAAACTCGACTATAACCAGCAAATAATACAAATGTAGAACGCTAATACAGCCTTTTATTTTAGACATCACCACCAGTAAATCTAATCATCTTAAGAAACAACAAACCTAAACCGATCTCGCAAAACGATGATGTCCAAAAGTCAACTCACACGCGCACTCATACGATTGAGAAACCAGACTACATTTCAAAGTGCACGCGGTCCGAAGACATCGAGCCGTCGCTCCGCGCGACGACGGATTTATACCGTGTCGCTCGTTCGCGGGCGCCATTTTTTCCGCTCTCCATCACAGCTTGCGCACGATGACGACGCCACGCGCGCGCGAAAGATAACGCCTTCGCCTCGTGTAACCGCTAATTGTCGGTGGGGCTTTTTTTCTTCGCGCCGAATCGCGGTCGTCGTTGTCTCTTAACACCGAGGCGTTGGGAGTTCATGGGAATGCCGCCGGTCGAGAGCAAAAGAGGCACACATCAGCCAAGATTGAACGCGATGTTTCTGCATGTAGGTATACGTGCGCGGAGTTTCGTAACGTATAGGAGAATTCTGAGGATCGTGGTTCTGTGTATAGGTGTATTACTTTAGTGTAGAAATGAGTTAGTGGGCTTTTGTTTGAGGTGAGAAATGCTTATGATGGGGGATGTTGAAAACTGGCGTGTCGTATGGGCTTATTTGCGTCCGATGCATGTTTCTCGATCAAATAAATAAGCATTTATTTCTTTAGTAAGAAAAATGAGAATGATAATAGCATAAGAAAGTTTAAGAAGAACTTCGGTGTGAGGTGATTTTTACTTTGGGGATACTTCTACTTCTGCTTTTTTTCCGTTTAGTAAAAAGCGCTAGGATTTGAACATTTTGAGCTTATACTTTGATTAATTCGTGCATTATTATTAATTGAAATTAGAAACATTTAGTGCATTGAGACTTTATAAATACTCCAGTGTGTTCCTTATGAAAATCCTTACCATGGAGACAAAATTTAATTTAACTTTAATTAATGGAACGTGATAAATTCTGATATCGCTAGTAATTGCACTTATAAGCGCTAGAAAATTGTAATAACAAGTAGAATAGATGTCAAACTTTGTAATGAAACAAAAATCGAAACAAGGAATTCAGTAACAAATTTAAATAAAAAAAAACGCAGTCGACTACTAATATTGTTACTTCATATTTTTGAGATACAAAGAATCTGTTATTATCATGAAAAAATGAATATTTACTTTTCAACAAAAACGTAGTTTACAAACAACACCAATTTTCAGAGAGCATGCACGTCATACAAATCATCAAATAATTTAATTAAAATGTACTTCTTACGTGAACAAGATGTACTTAATACATCGTAAATAAATATTCACCGATCAGGCAACTTCTACGAAAAACTCTCCCTATATTTCTCCCACGAGGAAAAACTCTACCACCCATCGACCTAATCAAATACCCTCGATTCAAATCAACTTCTTCCAGTCTCTCGCATTAGCACCGCGCAAGAAAATCTCAATTACAAAAGAAGCCTCCTTCCAATCTAACGAACAATCACCGTCTTATTAAGCCGGAAAGTCCTCCTCCCCCGGAAAAACTCCTGGCCTCTCTGTACGACAAAAAGCGAAATTAAAGCCGCCTTCGATCGCCGTAGAAAAATGCGTGTATCTCGCGGTATGACTTTCTTCGCGCGGCCGCCGCTTCGGCTTCATTGTCCGAGCGTTACACGCAGCTTCTTTGCGCGCGGCGGATATAAGCCGAGGATGATGCTGCAACTAGAGCGCGAGGCTTTTCTTATACCTCGAGAGGCGTTTTTCTCGAAAGGGCCGTGCGCGCGGCTAGTTTGCGCGTGTCTTGGCGATAAATAGGAAAGTCGAGAGAGGGTTTGATAGGTGGTGTCGAGATTGAGAAGCGCGAGTAAATTTGTAGGTTTTGTGCGTGATGCAACGCTATTGATGCTTGCTAGAGTTTTTATTGATATAATCAAGTGTATCACGCATTTGTCTGTATAAAAATTAATTATTTGGGGACAGTTTGGCTAAAGTCCGACCAAGTTGAATAAACAATTGAATTTTGGCATGTCAACCTTTGGCAAGCTTAAGGATACTGAGACATTTCGAAGCTTTGAGAACAGAGTTTATTGAAGTTTGACGAAAGTGTACCGTTAAATTATGGTATAAAAGTTCTGATAATAAAGATTAACAATAGTTTGGCACATCTTCAAATACAAAATGTGCTAACTTTTATGAAACTTATGCATACGTTTCGGGGTTGTAAAAGCCAAGTTCGTCATGTTAAGAAAGATCAATATTTAAATAATTTTTGAATAATTTTTAGCGGAGTATGTACCAAAGTTTGGCTGCAACTTTCACCTAACAGTAATAAACGCCGTTCTTAAGGTTTGGCAGCATCTAGCGTCTGATTGCCTAGACCCAAGGCATCAACTTTAACTTATTTAGCTTCCGCTAATCTTGATCGAACATTAGCCAAAATGTCCTAAAACAATTCATTTATACTCGGTTACCTTGATGTCACAAATGCTGAACCTCTAACATTCTAACTTCTATCAAAACTCTTCAGCCGAAGCGCATTTGTGCATCTCAATCAACCAAATCCATTCAATTCTAAAACACCTTTTTCCAATCGTCATCTGCACTCACACTACATTCGGCAGCAACCAACTCACCTGCGCATCGCTACTCCGCGTATCCCTCTTCGCATATCCGTCGAGCGCAAAGACGAGAAACAAGAAACCTCGCCGTCCACCAACGAAGGCGCACCGCCATGTACACAGACATGCATACCTCGACGCCGGAGCTTTCCCCCCGCTTTTCCAGCTTTTCCGAGCCTGCGCACGCGACTGCGCGCGGGCTAACGGCACGCGGCACACTGTATTATACGCGACGCACCTTTCCACACTCGCGCGCTCCCCTGCAACCTCCTCGCGATCAGTCTCGACGCGCGTCTTCTCAGTTCGTCGGCGTCTTCCTCTCGCGGCGCGTCACGGCGTCCCGACGCTCGACATCCTTCATCCTCCAACTTTGCACAACGCGCACTTCGCCGTCACACTCGTATCCAAGACCGCGCACTGAACGGCATTACCGAGGTAGCGAGGAACCCGGGAGAAAAGCGGTGGAAGACGATGTTTCGAGGACTACCGTCAAGACGAACTACCGTCAAGCTCGCGAAGCCAAGCGGCATCCAGCAAAAATGGCCGCGCAATCCCGGACTTTTTGCCGGCTGCCACACACCCACGCACACACAGAGAGACGGACGTAGACGCACGCGCGTACACACCCCCGCACGCGCGCGTCATCGCTTCCACCCTTTGCGCGTGCGTCTCTCTCACTTTCTGTCTCTCTCGTACCACTGGAGGTCGACGTCACGCTGCGTCTATTTCGCTCGCGTCCATTCCTTTTTTGGCACTGCGTTATCGAGATCTCTCTCTCTCCGCAACTCGAGGAGCCCCTCGGTGCGCATGCGCGCTCGCTCGCGGTAGTACCGTGCTTGCACGCCAAAAAATGTACACGAGAGACGGCGATCAGCAGGGCAGAAAAGCTGCGTGCCCGCTCTCGTCCGTCTCCCGAATCGGCGAGGGTGCACACGGGCTCTGGATATAACACGGGCAGAGAGAGCGAGAAGGGGTGAGAACCGCGTACGCGCGAGAAAAATCGATGGAGCTCCGCAGCTCTGGGCGCGCGCGTGTAACCCTTTTTCTCGGGCGTTATTATCATAAATACACCGGGCGTCCTTCGTCGGACGCCGCCGCCGGCGCGGGGCCACACCCCGGTGAGGGGGAGAGGGGAAGACCAGCCAACCCCCGTCGGGACGTAAGAACCTATGGGGAGCCGAGGAAGAAAGAGCCCTTAGCGAGCTAAGAGAGGGGGGATTCCGTAGAGGAGGCGCTTACGGAAGCCGGTTTCTGGGCACCCCCTGCGTTTTGCGAACTGCATACATGCGTGCACTCGGGATTCGGGGTGAGAGGGTGATTTTTCGGGCTTTGGATTTTTTCTGTTTCTTTTTTTTCTTTTTGAGGAAGTTGTAGTATTGTTGCTGTTGTTGACAGATGGTGCCGCTGCTGCTGCTGGCGATTTTGAAACCGGAGCGAGTTTTCTGGAAAAATCTCCGGGCGGACAATGGGGGGGGGGGGGGGGGCCGTCCGACGGTTGGATTTCTGTCTGGGATGAGGATGCAGATGCAGAAAATGAGAACTGCTCTGGGGTGCAGCTAGTTGCATATGCGATATTGACACGTTGCGAATCGAGTTTTGATGAAAAATTCGGGGTATACAGTTCGGTGGGGTCCATTAGGATTTGCTTCCTGCAAGGAAAGCGGATTGAAATCTAAAGGGTCTGGAGATTGGAAGAATATTTAGGGTTATGCTGTAAAAGTTGGAGCGTAACTTGAATCCGGGCTGGTTTATCAATTGTTGAAGACAGCCACCATCAAGTCGAGTTTTCTGGAAAAATCTTGGGTGGACAATGGGGGCCCGTCCGACGGTTTGTCTAGCGCGATGCAAATGCAGAAAATAAGAGCTAGATTGGGGCGCAGATCGTTGCATGTCATATTGACATTGTGTATCGAGTTTGAAAGAGAAATCTAATGTATTCAGTAGGATCCGTTAGGATTTATTTTATATGGACTAAGGCTGATTAAAACCGAGCGAGTCCAGAGATTTGTACATAACAGTTAGGGTTATGCTCTAAGCGTTTGTACGTAACTTGAATCTATACAGATTTAACAATAGGCAACGACAAACAAATTTTGGACCCAGTTTTCTGGAAAAATCATGGGACAGACAATGGAACCGACCGTTAATGGTTATTCTCTGTAGATTGAGATGATTACATTTTTGCATTTAACATGGTCCGCTAAGACCGTTTTCTGTAGGGGAAGCTTATATTGAAATCTTCCGGATCTTTGTACATAAAATTTTAGGGTTCTGCTGTAAAAGTTTTAGTAAAGCAAAAAACCGACCCGGTTTATAAATTGTTATCGATGAATAGCGTTGCACCCAGTTTTCGAGAAAAACTGTCAATGGATCCAAACCTTGTTGATTATTTACAAAAAAGTGTTTTATACAAATTCGCTAGGATTCGTTAACTTCATAGAAGAAAGCTGATTGAAATCTGGTGGTTTATCTTAGGATTATGCTATAAATTTTTGTATGTAATCACTAATGAGCAGATATATCACTAAGCAACGAAGAGAAAAATGAAGCTCCAACCGTTCGCAAAATATGATCTAAATAGAAAAAAATATATCCAGAACCTAGACAGACGCACGGAAGAGGCGAGCAATGCCACAACAATGCGTAATAAATTCAGAGTAAATAATAGAAATACAACAGCCACGCAAAAAGCCGAAGTACTTGCACGAATAAATTACCAAACCAAGCCCTCGAGGACCCTCGGGAAAAAATAGAAAACGTGCGAAGAAGTACGCACTAGATTAAGAAAGAGCGAGAGAGACAGAGGGAGGAGTGAGAAAGGGGTGGCTTCTCGAGGGTGAGTCGTGTGCAACGCACATAATATGGCGGCCGAGTTTCCTGCGGGTGCTCTGTCCTCTCGGTACACGAGACACAATGACACATGCGTCCGAGGATGATGCGCGCGCGTTCGAGGGGGGTCGGGGTCGCGATTTTATGGGAAAAGAGGTGAGACGGCGCGGAGAGGGTGCGCCAGGTGCGCGACTCTTTATCCGTCTTCCCATCGTCTCCTCGCGACGTGAGAATTAAAAGGCTCGCAAGTACGCGCGCGGTGGACACTGCGAGAGCAGGAGAGAAAATGATTTAATGGATGTGCGTGTATCTCGTCAGGGGTGGATTGGGAAAATAAACTGGTTTCGGACGGTAGGCGAATTTCCGTTGGAGTGTGCAGTGCAAAAATGCGAATGTAAGATTCAACTGCTAAGGGCTTGAAGCTGAGCGATCGCTGCTGGAAAAGTATCTTTATGCTGAAGCAGTTGTGTTAATTCGTCTTTCGATTCTAGCTCTTACGGTTTAAGAGAAAGAGTATCCAGTAGGCAATACATTAATATGAATAATAAAATAATATTCCACAAATCTACAACCGTAAAACATATTGATAAATTGAACTTATTACTGCAATTATTCAACTTTTAAACGGAATATTTTTTGTGATAACATAAAATAAAATTATGTTTTTACAGATGAATGAATTGCGATGGTCTTTGTGAGAAGCGACGATATTATGTAATTTATTTTCAAAATGTTCTGCAAATATGTTATATGAACTAAACTCCTAAATGACCACTTACTTGACTCTCTATTATATTATACTGTTTATGACATTCTTTTTTTAAATTATGCGAGAAATTTTTACGAGAAAATAAATCTTCTTGATGGGTAGAACAGATTTAAACATACAATTAGTATTCATTTTTAAGAAGTTGTACTTTTTCGAACACCACTAAGGTATGCAATCCCGCAAAAACTCGCGCATGATTCCCGAGCAATCTAAGCGCAACAGAGAATACCCAATATAATTTCATCCGACAAAAAGGGCGAATTCCCAATCGCAAAAAGCTGCTCTAAAGAAGCGGCAAAACAACGCGAGCAACTGTATTACACAATAGCCTCAACGGCTATTTCCATCGTGCATCTCTCGGTATTGAATAAAAATCCGTGTCTGCCGGCAGCAACAACAGCGGCAGCAGAATAAGAGCAGCGGCGAATTCCTCGAAGGAATCACGATGATTTTTACGCGTCGTGGGCGTGATCCGCCGCGGATAGCTCCTGGGATCATCGACTCCCTGAAAAAAGCAGCGCTTGCTTCGATCGTTTCTTCGCGCGGCTGTGTGCTTCTGCTAAATCATCGAGGCTTCGTCATCGCGGGCTTTTCACGAGACGCGGATAAAAGTCGAATCGGATTCGCAGCAGCGGCTCATTGTTCTTCGAAGATGCTGGATTTTCGCAGTCTCGACCGTGAAATTTTAAAACAAAGACTATATGGAGAGTTTGGGTAGCTGTTGAATTGTATGATAAAATTGGCCGTGACGATGGCGAGCTAATGTTTTGTTTATTGACTTTAATTTAAGTAAGGAGTAGATGAATGTCATATATAATTTTTGTTAGATTTGATTGAAACTAATTTTGCTTTCTTAAAGAGATAGCTTTGTGACGGTAAAATATTTTTTTTCTTGATCTTTTGAATGGATAAATATGTTTTATGACCTAGAAAATTTGAAGTTGTAGTTTAAATTTTGATCCGATGTTTAATACGAACGGAAAAAAGCCACTACCAACTGCTTTATCATGTTGCTTTTTTATAGAAATATATATATATATGTGTGTGTGTGCTTGCGCGTGTGTGTGTGTGTGTGTGTGTGTGTGTGTGTGTGTGTGTATGTATGTGTGTGTGTGTTCTGCAATATTTAATATGTATCTATCTATAATAAAGCACAGAAAAATTATAATTTTTACACTATTTTCATTATTGAATATGGAAACTAGTATACGTTAAATAATAGTAACATTTTTCAATGAGTGATTTTAAAGAATGATGCGTTTATGTGTCTTATGCCTTTTTTTGTAATGAAAGAAAAAAAAACAATAATTAAATCTTTAGTAGGTATAGATTTCGTTTGATTTTATACATAAAAATAGATTTTAGAATCAATGACACATCGATGACCAAAGACACCCTGATATACGATATATACGATAATATATTTATTGAAAAATATTCATTTTTAGTAGGGCACAAATCACTAAATGAAAATATTTAGACAGGAAAATAACCATAATAGGCAGTACTGCGCAGCTCTCCCTTATTTATATAATAATTTTAATTAAAGTCTCTTTGAGAAAACATAGTGCCAAAGCAGTGCCAAAGTTGGCAGCGTTTTCTTAGTATCAATACATGCATATTTATATTCACTAGAAGAGGTACCTTTTCTCATTAAAATAACGTATATTCGGAGAAAAATAGCTTATATCTCGAATATAATGGCCCATTAGAACAAACTAAGAGTGCTAAGTTTCATTTTTTGGTACTAGAAAGTACCTCCCAAAGCCTCATCGAAATCTGAGTTCTGCAGGGTGGTGTTCTCCTTGTAAGTGCAAAAAGAATGTTCTCCTAGTTGGATTAGAAGCTGGGCACTAAAGGGTTAATAACTTTGGGCCAAATTAATATTTCTATACGAAACAAAGCTCAAGATATAGCTTTCGGTCTACTATTTTTACTTTTAGAATATTGTTTAGAATCAAACCTTATGTAGTCATAACATGAAATAGAAGTACAATTTTTCGTTATAATAACGTATATTTGGAGTAAAATAGCCCATATCTCGAGAACATGGGCCCAGAAAGCACCTTCCAAAACTTTGTCGAAAATCGTTTCCCACAGGGGCACTCTCCTTGTGAGTATCAATGAAGCGGTAACGGTTTTAGTAAATGAGAGACAAATTTGTTGTTATATAAAAATTGCGTTTATCATAATTATAAATTTATACTTTAATTGAGAGTAAAGCCGTTCACTTGCTCTGTTAAAAGTATTCAATCAGTCGTAACAACGAAACAATGAACAATACTAACAACGACAAAGGAATCGTATTTTTCAGTACTATGCCGAGTCGATACGGCAAAAATGATTTAGTTCGGTTAGTGCAGCCGACACAGACTCGTGAGCCCGCGAGCCATAAAAAATGTAGGTTATTTGTATATAATATTTGTTGATCCGTGATCTGCGTGTCGTTAGGCAAGCATATATACACAAATAACCTACACTTTTTATGGCTCGCGGCTCATGGTGAAGTCTGTGTCGGCTGCGTTAACCGAACTAAATCATTTTTGCCGTATCGATCGACATAGTACTAAAAAATATGATTCCATTTTCGTTGTTAGTATAGTTAATTGTTTGAAAGGTTCAGGAGTACGAAAAGATATATTTTAGATTAAATCAGACTCTCCTAAATGGTATGTGCGTTTGTTACAATATAATTGCTTTGTGTAATTACTAATTGAAATTTTTAATCCAGATGACATACACTTTAAACCTAAGAGAGTACAAATTGACGTCAGAGAGTAAAAAAAATTATTTACTATTTACTAACAAGGGGAGTTCACTGAGTCCGGGTCACGGACTTTGATGAAACTTTGGAGATCGTTTTTTGATACCTCAAAATGAAGCCGGATGAACATTAGTATTGCTCATATAGGCAATGCTAAAAATAGAATATATATATATATATACTATCAACGTTGATGAAATATGCTGTATCTGCTGTACAAAGGCGCATTTGATAAAACTACAAGCATTGGGCTTCATTTTGCAAACTCCTGATTTAATACTTTTAAAAGAGCAACTGAAGAACTTTGCTCTCCATTAAATTATAAATTTATAATTCATTACTTTATAAAAGTAAAATATTCTACTACTATATTTTAGAAGAGTAATTACAGCCATTTACTCTTCAAGAAAGAATAATAAATTTTGACAATTGTTCACGAAAACAAAAGGTGGGCCTCAACACTCTAGTAGGCTGATTTTGCAGTCTAACAATGGTGTGTTTGCACCATATCGAAGAGCGGCTAAATTTATGTGTGGCATGTTTGATAAAAAATATGGTGTGCAAAAAGGGAAGAGGCCTTTTTTGCATTAATAAAAGCGTTATTACCTCAATACTAAATAATAGTTTCAAACAAGTTTGTGTACACCTGTCCTATTTCTGCCTCGCAGAGAAAGTCTGGTGATAGTAAAAAAAAAGATTTTGAAAAAATATTTTAAACATGTTTTGTGGTATTTGAAACCGAAATACACTATTATTAGAGATGTTCATATATATGTATGTGCATACAGATGCGCGTGCATGCGTGTGTGTGTATGTGCGCGTGTGCGTTTGCGTATGTGTGTATTTGCGAGTATGTGTGTGTGTGTCTGTGAGTGCGTGTGAGTGTACATGCGCGTGTGCGTGTGCATGTGCGTTTGCGTGTGTGTGTCTGTGTGTGCGTGTGTGTATTTGTGTGTGTGTGTGTGTGTGTGTGTGTGTGTGTGTGTGTGTGTGTGTGTGTGTGTGTGTGTGTGTGTGTGTGGAGGGTGTGAGTCCGTGTAGACGTGAGTGCGTGTGTGCGTTTGTGTGTATGTATTTGTGGGTATGTGTGCGTGTATATATGCGGCGACATGCTAATTATTTTTTCTTCAGAACCAAAAACCGTAATTTTTTCCCGACCTGATTATTACTTTTTGCAATTCAATATGCTACAATATTTACAATGGGTCTTTTATTTCACCATAAAGCTTCAATTTTAATATTGAATAAAATGAATACTACACAGCAGCAGTTTTTCTGCATGTAAATACAGTATGAAAATACTGAATATCCATAGTTACATGTACGACATATTACACGAGCCTCACGTGCACTTCTCGTGGCGATATTGAAAAACTGTACACCCGTAGCTATCTCTTACACCGCGATCCAACCACTCGATGTAACGAATCACTGCTCCCGCCTTGATGTGCATAAACAAGACTTCTGCAATTCGTCGCGCTGGCTTAACGGAGCGTCGTCGCGCATTAGAGCCTCTAACACAAAAAACTACCCAGTCCAGCGTCTCTCGAGCCAGAAGAAGAAGAAGAAGAAGAAGAAGCTGCTTGAACCTCGAATGCAGCTGTCAATGCAATTTTCCGGATATGCGCGCTCTTCCGTTATCGAGTGGCAAACGCGCGTGGGCAGTTCTTAGCGCGGCTTGTGTGTAGCGCATGTCGCGCGATCGCGCCAGCCGAAGAGACAGCGGGGCAGAAATGGCTCTGAACGCACGAGACGCGCGCGGCAGTGGACTCATTCCGCCCACGTGTAGGGGAGGATGGGGTATTGCCGCTTACCTAAGCAAGAATGCATATTATTCACGTTCTAAAATAGTTTTTCATAAAGTGTAAATGATTAGGATAAAGTTAAAGTTATTTACTTTAAATATTTCTAATCAGTTTCGTTTATAATTAAAACGTATCAAAGATATAAAACCAAATAAAAACAATAGATTTGGCTGGAATTGCCCTGAAGCATGAGGTATTACCGGTCAGCTTTTGTGCAATCGCAGTCACTATTAAAACATTACTTATATAGGTAAAACGTTTCTTTTAATTAATTATGTGAGCCTCAATATGACTAATCACACTATTATTTGTAGTTTAACAATGAAATATGTAGTCCAAAAGACACTGTTAAACAAGAAACACTTAAGCAAAGATGAACTATCAGAGAGCGCAAAACAACGCTTTACTAACCTCATGTTTGGGAGCGTCCATATGAATAACATGGTGACCAGGATTACTTCAATTCTGCTTAATGATTTAAATAAAAATTATAAGCAAATTAAACAATTTATTTGATTTCTTCTTTACTATTTCATATTGTTACAGTGTTCAATTTCGTAAAGTAGCATGAAGAAACTGTATAAAGTTTAAATAGTATGCGTAAAAGCTTAGCTTATAGATCAGATTTCTTATAAGAAATGAACGCCTAAACATTATTTGCGCATAATTAACTAATAAACCAGAACAGAATGCTGTTTGAACATTAGATTGATAGCATGTTATGTTTTCCGTATGATATACTATTGGAATTATTATGTACAAATGTTTAAATTATTAAATATAAGGATGACCGGAATTGACAAGTGACCGGTATTACCCCGTTCTCCCCTATTATGGAAAATCTCGCGGAGGAATTTATTCGGCGGCCACGTATTGCGGACGGGTGTGTTTATACGCGCGCGACGAGGATGCTTTGGTTTGTTGCTTCGTGGCGGTGGTGTGTCTTAATGAGGATTTTATTTTAATCATTCGAGATGGAAATGCTGGTTTGCTTTGGTGAAGCGAAATTGAACATTACATGCTTGCCGAAATGTGAAGCAGATATCTAGAGTTCAGATTGAGCTTAAAGAACAATAATATTGAATTAATCTAGATTCTGTGTCATAACGTGCGAAATATTTATAGTAATAAATACAGCGATAAGTTGGCATTGTCAGATACATAATTTCGATGTTCTTTACGAAAATTAGCACATTTCAGATTTTTCGAAAAATACTGAAGTTTTAGCATAAAGACACCTTTAAAAACTAGCACTTTTTAGATTCTCTTAGTAAATTATTGTTTCTTGAAAGTCCTAAAAAGTGCTATTTTTCTGCAAGGCCTATAAAAAGAAGTAGTATTTTTCGAGAAACTCGAAATGTGCTAGACTAATACTGCTAGCCTTCATATGGAGCGTCGATATATGGATTTTAGATAACAATTTGAAAACGAATGTAATTAAAGCATGAGTTTCACGCAATATTAGGAGGAACTCATGCACGTAAAAGACTTTAATTGCATGCGTTTCTACCTTTGAAGCAGAAGCGTTATGTTCTGAACCTGTAATTGGCCATTAATTTATATAACTTTGTGAACAACTTAATGTAATATCTATTTATGAATTGTATATAAATCTGTATGAATCTCTATACGATCTGAAATAAAAAGAACACGCGGAAGTAAATTGATAGTGAAAATAATTGAATCTTTTATTTATGAATGCATATGTACAGTAGTTAAATATACCATCTCTACTCTTTGGTTTCGAAATTAAATGACCTCTGGTATACTCATCAATTACATCTAAATAATCCTCAAAGTAACATTCTCAAAACTCTTCGACACAGCGGACAAACAGTCCACGTACCAAGTCATCATTAGACGCCCATCTCTTGGGTCTTCCACCCGACTCTTCGCCCTATTCCCCTCGCCTCAAGACAGTCGCGCATTAAAGCTCCCTGTGCGCGCACACACACACACACATACACTCGATTGACGTATATACAGAGAAATCGCGCGCATATCCCCGCGAGAAGACAAGACCATTAAAGCGCGACTCGTATTATTCAAAGCAGCCTTCCCTTCGGATAGTACGCCGCGCACGCGGAAATCGCTCCGTCCGTATAAATAGTTTGCATGCGCTCGCGCTATCTGTCTATATGCCTCTCGAGAGTCTTCCTCCCACTCGATGCTCTCCTTTTTTTTTCCTCCGCGTGCAGGCGCGTGTACACGGAGAGACGGAAAGAGTATGTACCCCTCTCTCATACATATGTATCGTTTATTATCCGGGAGCGTGTGTGTGTGTGCGTTACAGTTGAAGCTCGTCTCTGGTTGTAGGCTTTGATGTTTTCAGTTAGGTTGGGAGAGTGTGCGTGCGCGCGAGAGAGGAAGCGTGTTAAATAAATTGTGAATTATTATACCTGCGCGGAGAGAGACGATAATAGGCAAATGAGGTGTATATTGAAGTCGCGAGTAATTTTGCTGTATGTAGTGCAGATTGCGGGGTTTGTTTTTTGGAGAGTGCGCTCGTTATCTGCAGTGCGCATTCTTGCATTATTTTAAGATTCTTTTTCTCCTTTTTAGGGAAGGATAAGTTTTTTAGTTGAAATTTATTGATGTTATTTATTTCTTACGAATTTTTTGTATAACTTCTATATTTAGATATGTATTTGGTATTGATCTAGTGTCTTTCGGAATTTATCAGTTAGACTTTTGTTTTCATACATCAACGAAGTTTGTTTTATACTGATGAACGAACATTCTTCTTTACCATTATACAGTTATAATACAGTGCTCTTTCCCTCATTTGAATCCTCATAACTTGAAAACCTCTATCTATAATTTGAAATTAAACTTATTTCCAATTTGAAAATCTTGCAACACAGAGAAACAGAACAATAACCATTACTAGACAGTTTATAGTAATTCGGATACGATACGAAATATAGGGATTTATTACCCAACTATCTATGATCTATTTACCAACTATCTACGTTTGATTAACCTACTGTCTAGAATTCATTGGTCAACTGTCTAGGATTAATTACCCGACTGTCTATGAGCTAATATATGATTCATTATCCAACTGTTTAGGATTCATTGTCCATCTGTCTAGGGTTCATTGCCCATCTGTCTAGGATTCAATATTCAACTGTCTTAAATTAATTACCCAAGTTTATAGGATTCATTACCAAATTATCTCAAATTAAGATGATGCTAAAGCCACCTGTCATCGACAAAAACGAGGAATCACTTTTCTCAATTAATTTTCAATTTTTAGCAAATATCTTTATGAAACGTTAGTGTCCTAATAAAAAACAACAACTTTCTAGAGAGATATTTTCTCAAAATTAAAAATTGAATTAAATAAGTGGTTCCCCGTATTTGTCGGTGACAGAGGGTTTAGCATGACCTTAATTACCCAAGTGTCTAGGATTTATTACAAGTGGGTCGGAATTGATCGGTACTCAGGACCGATTCTGAGTTCTAGATTTTTAGTCTTGAACAGTTTATGACAGAAAAGTTACACAAGTCCAAATTTTTATGCATTTATATTGTTACTATACGTTTTGTTTCCTAAAAACATTTAATATTTATACTGTATATTTAATTTAACGCTATTTGTCATTTGTGGTAGTGTAACTTAGTTCCGCATTTATCATAATACAATATTTATTAGAGATAGTATAGTAATTGGTCCCAGCCATGGCTAGTAACTGTTATATTACTGTTCTCTTCGTGTATAGTTAATTAAAAAGTAATAAATATAAATAAGAAGATCATTTGAGTATTTGAAGAATTTAACATTTAACCTGTACAATGTTAATACTTTAGCCCCTGCAGTTTAAAATATTTACCGCTAATCCTCTATAATTACTAATTTTTCAAATTTAAAAATTCGCATCCACAATACGCCCCGCAACTATGCAAAAACCCTCCTTATTCGCCCACCGCCGCCGACCGAACTAACAAGGGCATCGACTCTCGCTACAGCGAACAAGCATGCGCGAGAAAGCAAAAAAAAAAGCCAACCCAAGCAAAAAAGAAGATCATCCTCAACCTTTTGCAATATCCTCCGCGGCAGTGCCTTAGCCGCGCGCTTATTCCGGAAATTGGCCGCGTCGCGCGGGAGCTTTTGCCGCGCGGGGAAAACAATGGGACCTCCTCGCCTCGTCGTTAAGAATACCAAGGGAATTGTTTCGTATAGGCGGGGGATGCGCGTCGAGTATCATACGCGCGTATATGGGCCTATGCCGGGATGCGAATTATCATGGTAATCGCGGTGTGCCGTATAGCTTCCGAGGAGGAAAGGTCGCTGGCGATGCCACCAGATTGCGCGGCAGCGTCGGACCCCCTTCGCGTACTTTTTTCTTTGTCGAGGTTCCTCTTGGCCGTTCGACTGCCCAGTTCCTTCCTTCCTGCCTGCATGGACTGCCTTTCTGGTGCTTTGGGTGCGGGTATAAGGAATGTATAAGAGGGCACGTTGGCTTCTGTTGGTGATCGGTGAAAGGAGCGCGCTACTTGAATTTTTTTTAAAAGCTTTTGATTACTCGTGGATTTCTACGTAAATGTTATACTTTGTGCCCACACATTTTATAATATTTTTTTTGTTAACTTTTAATGTTTAGTAATATTTGGAACTCGAAATTTCATAACCTGATCAACACATTCTAGAGCGTCATTCTAGTTTATTTTGTGTTGATATATATTTAAATCTTTAGTACCACTTTATAGTTTCCCATTAAAATTCTATGGGATATTCTTTCGTGTCTCATTCTAGTTTAATATCTGGCTTATCTTAACTAGCGTCATTTAATTACTCTGATATATTAAGTGAACTATATACAGTTTTCTCTAATTTATGAGTATGTGTAAACACGCTACGAAAATGTATACAATAATATTGCATAAGCCTACCCGGGAAAAAATGTTAGATACATATTATCATATATGGCCATAGATAGAAACATACATGGGCAAAAATTGTCATATATGGAAAGAATACATGGGCATTTATATGGTCAATATGATCGTATATAGCTATATATGGCAACATGTGATCATATATAGCTATATATGGCTATAAATGAATTTTGTCTCTAGATGGCCATACATATTGCTATATAAGATCATATATGATGGTCATATATGTCCATATATGGTTATTTATGGATGCATGAAATGAATCTTTTAAAAGTAATATTTCTTGAAAATATTTTTAAATTAAAAATATCAAAGCTTAGTCCGTCAGTTTGAGTGTTATCATCCACATGATACATTTAAAATTGGGTCTAGAGGTGTCTGCAGTCCAGTTTTTCAAGCCTTATTACGAAAATTCAAATCTGAAATACATGTAAGTCATATGTGTCCATATATGATCATATATCGATGCTCCGTACGAAGACTAGCACAACTCAGAATTCTCAAAAAACAATAGTTTTAATCAAAATCCTCCTACGAAATTAGGACTTTTCAGGTTCTCAGACAAAAACTATCACCTTTTCAAAGGTTCTGAGAAAATATTAGTATTTATTAGAGGGTCTAAAAAGTGCTAGTTTTATAAGAGGTCTTGGAAAAGAACTAGCTGTTTTTGAGAATTCTGAGCGGTTGAAACCTCAGAACCTTTGAAAAGGTGATAGTTTTTGTCTGAGAACATGAAAAGTCCTAGTTTTGTAGGAGGATTTTGATTAAAACTGTTGTTTTTTGAGAATTCTGAGTTGTGCTAGTCTTCGTACGGAGCGTCGTATATGGCCGTATATGGGGCGTCATATATGGACATTTTTTCCCGGGTAAAAGTACAAAGTGATACTTTAATTTCATGTTTTTATAAACAAATTCACAAACCTTGCCGGTGAATTAATGGTAGCTGAAGTACTTTTATCATTTTTAATATTAATAAAATAACTTATTACATATGTTATTAAATAAATGTTTTCATGACATTCATGCAGGAGAAGAAATTTATGGTCGTCCTCAGTGAAATATCAGCTCTGATAGATGATCTGATAGCCACAAACTCACTCTTACCACAAAGTATGGGGTCGCTAAGATTGTTAATATTAAACTAAGAACTAAAAGCAACAAAATAATAAATATATCTGCAGAAAGGAAAACAAAAATAAAACTATTAAGTCAATTGCTTGAATTAACTCTCAATAACGATCCAATATACACTCACGACGTTCTGCAGCGTTTACATACTCGAGTACCACACTTTGTGCCGCACAATCGTAAAGTAGCTCTCATCTGAAGCTCGTCCTTCATCCACTCGAGCGAATACAGAAGCGCAAGCAATAAACCAAAAAGATGCCAAGAACGATCGGACAGTCGCTTATTAGAACAGGTAGCTGCACGATATACAATTATAAAGGAGCAGCTATATGGCTCGACGCGCGCGTGTCAAGTTGCATTGCGCGTTGTAGATTCGCTCACTCAGCAACAAAGAAAGTGCGCCTCCGATCTCGCATAATGATGGTGTACTCGCGCGGCATTTAATCGTCACGTCTTATAAGAGTCTACTCGTATCGTTGGAATATATATATATATATATATATATATGTATATTTATATATTTTTTCGTATGCATATGGGTGATTCTATATGAAAAGGATCTTTCTGGTTTCTATTTTTGTTGTGAAAAAATGAGGGGAGCGTTAGGATTATCTTTTATGAAACCTGTTAAAGCAATATGCTAATTTGATATTACGTGCCGAGCAAACTTATAAGTAATAACGAGCCGCTGTGAGTCATTATAAAAAAGTTGTACACAGAATAAACAAAACGACTTCGGAGATTATGATGTTTCCAAAAAAGTTATTAGAATTACGTGTTTGAAATTACTAAGTATGTACATTCAACCAATGGAAATTTGTTTCCAGTTTTTTAAATGTAATTGATGCTTGCCACTACTAGATGCACAGTTTTAAAAACTAAAAATTAAGTAGTATGAAAGAAAATGACGTTACACGAAAATAACACCAAGTATCATTAAACGCAAGAAAAAAATAAACCTAAAACATTTTTTCCTCGTGCGCTCAAGATTCGAACAAATTATCGATGTCCGCAGGCATTTTCTATCCGATCGATTTACAAAGCCAATAAGTATTCATTTGTCAATCGTTCGTGCACATTCGGAATTCGCAATAATTCAAACCCCGAGCAATCGCCGACAAATCGAAAACTCGAACTCATAAAGCTTGCGTCTCTTTTTTTTCCCCGTGCCCTCGCATTCGACACATCGTCTCGAGCGCGAACGCGCGCGCGTAAGTGTCGCAACGCGAGACGGACTTTTTGCGACGAAGCTCGCGGCAGTGTTCGCGGTTTTCGAGACCGGTTCCCTTTGACAGGATAATTACCGATCGCGGTCCGGCGCGCTGCTATCGCTCGACCGTGAAAGATTAGAGCCAGTTTCGCGTAAGAAACGCATTCGCATTGTCCGCGTTTAATATGCGAATGCCAGCTGGTACGTCGGCGAAGTTCTCTTTATTATATTAAGTGTGCAGGTTTTGCTTTTTTTGAGCGATTGATAGAGAATGAGAGTTTATTGAATAGGCTATTAGTCGCGTGATTGTGGAGTTTTTAGGTAGGACTTGTGACTTAACATTTTGATGATTGTTCTTGTGGAACTATGATTATTTTAATTTGGATTCAAAATCTTTTCTTATAAAAGATAATAGTTATTGATTAACTTGATGAATAAATATATGTATATTAATCTACATGAAAAAGTGTATAACGAACACTTTTCAAATATAAAGCTATTTTTATAAGTGAAAATATTAGTATTTATCAACACACGCATGAAATGGACCCTTTTTATGCTTGTAAACCGGATGAAAAATTACGCATTTTGAACGTGCCTGATGGAAATGGTAAAAAATAGCCATATCTATCCTCTTTAATGTGCTGAACGACTCGAAATGCATACTTTCCCAATCGACCCACATGCATAAAAAAGGCCCATCATGCCTTAGTTATCAAAAAATACAGTGTGTAACACGGGAGGGAGGGCATTTTCAAGCTCGGGTGATGATTTCAGAACGAGTCGACGAACGCGTCCTCGACTACGATTCGTGATGACCGCATCACCCTTGCTAGAAATAGCCTCTCCCCCCCCCCCCCCCCCTTGTTGCACAATATACTATTTTTCCATAAAATCATATTTAGAACAAATTTACTTTTGGGTTGAGTCATAGTTAGGTTTTGGTATGGGTTAGGATATTTGAAAAACCCGGTTATAAATGGGTTACCCGAATAAAACTAATTACCTGAAAATCGGGTTACCCTAACAAAACGTCCAATTCAAGTCTAATAAGTCGATTGATTCGAGATTTTCAAACTATTTGAAATTCTTTTGAATTAAATCTTTTGCTATAAGAAACAATAACCCGAGTTTTTCAGTTAACTGAAAAACCGACAACCGGACTCAAACCCGGTATAAATTCGACTTAGATTTTTCTTTTTATATCTAGTCGTTTGTTTAAAGAACATGTACGGTTTCTTGTTTAAACACTTTCCCATAATATCTACCGGCAAATACAATTAATCCTGACAAACAAAAATGCCAATCATACATAAAAATAACAAAAATCACCTAACTCCACCAAATTCCTACTACACAATAACAGTCCCATCTCCGTCTCTTACGAGTATCATTCCACAGCTACTTCGTTCCGCGAACGCGAATGCCACTGGCCGTGCTTACAGTCTCTCCGCTCGCATAAAAGGGCGCAGCAGCAGCAGAAGCAGCGGCAGTGGCGGCACTGACCGGTCCGCAGATAAGCGCTGCGCGGCCCCGCGAGTCGTGATGCGAGGTAGCGGCAGCGCTCGTTTCCTCCCCCGCGAGCAGATACGCATCTGCTCCGCTATACGAATTAATAAATAATAAATGCAATATCGCTGGACCGCGACCTTCGCGTGGTTTCGGGTCAAGCGAGATATCTCGTGTAGCTCTTGGTTGTAGCTCGCGGAGGATGGAATTAGCGTAGCTTTTCTTTTTTGTGCGGAGAATTTGTGGCGAGGTATTGAAGACAGAGATAAGTTTTGGATTAATGGGTAGGAATTAGATTAGGATAATTAGTTAGGAAACTAATTTATGGCTACTGGGTTGAAAATGTTTAGCTGAGATTGGGTTGAAAAATGAACGAAGAATGAAAGAACTATTGGGTAATCGTAAAACGAAGTAATAACAGAAGAAGGATATAAAGAAGATGAAGAAAAAGAGAAAAAAATGGAAGAAAAAAATGAAAAAGAAAAAGAAGATGAAAAAAAAGAAAAAGGAGAAGAAAAAGAAATAGAATCAGAAAAAGTAAAAGAAGATGAAGTTCAAATAGAAAAATAAGAAGAAAAAGGGAAACAAGAAGATGAAAAAAATAAGAAAAAGAATAAAAGAATAAAATATTAAGCAAAATAAGATACTACAAAACTGGTTGTGGAACTGAATTTTTAGTAGAAGATGTACAATATTCCGAGTGAGAGAGATAGCGATAGAATCAGAATACGCCGACTGCATACATCACGATATAATTGTACAGATCGCTAAAGGTATATTTAATAAAAAATAAATTAACTAATCCATTTCAATTTCTTAATTAATTCCTTCGAAAAAACTGAAATTTCTTTCGTGAAATTTTATGATTATGCACTTATTTACTTGATTTTTAGTACTTAGTTCTTAATACTAGTTTTTACATGCTACATCTTTTAAGTCACACTTTGAGAGTTTGAATTAAATATTTAATCATTCTAACAGGGTACAAAATCGTTATATTAAAACATATTTTTAGGAGCATAGCCTTTAAATTACTTAAATCTTACATACCGGTAGATATTTCTCAATCTCACTGTAATTTTATAACGAAAATGTACCACGGAGGTGAGATTTTGGGTATATATCACTTGCATACTGTAAGAAGGGTACTGATTTTTATATCTAATACTATTGAATATTATGTAAAAATACTACGTTTGTCGTATACAATCGTAAGATTTCAACTATTTTACTTTCTAATAGAATTTAAAGGAGGAGCCCCCAAAAGTAACAGTTTCCCTAAAATCACACATATACATTTAAAAAAATTCAGAGTACCAATCGGTCAATTAACTCCTTTAAAAATATATTAAAACGAATTTGCACTCAATAACTAAAATCCTCTCAAGACAAGCTTTCACTTTTCCTCAAACCCTCGACCATCGCAATCCTTCATCTCCCGCGCCCAACAGCCGCGCGAAAACAAAAGAACCCCAGCCAGTCCGTTCTCGAGTCGTGCTCGGAAATAACGCTCCCCGCCGTACGCAAAAAGGAAGAAACACAGAACAGAGAGAAGAAGAAGAAGGAGCAAAGGCGCCTGAATTAGTAGGCGCTTGCGCGCTGCATACGCGATGAATCCACAATTCTCTGATGAGCGATTTCACACGACGAGGCGCGGCAGCCGCATTTGCATACACAGCGCTCGTGAGCCGCGGCGTCGCCGAGCTACCGAAGAAGAAACTGTCGTCTTCTTCGTATGTAAGATTGATTGAGCGTGGTGCGGAGTTTTTCCTCCGCGCTGCTGCTGAACCTCGAGGCACGACGCCTTGGATTCTTTCTGTATAACCTATGGTGTGCAGGGATGCGGTAGTCTAGCTGGAGTACGAGTTGTATTATTGAGTTTTCTGTAGTTTGGTTTGGTTACTTGTGGTTGAGGGGTATTTTTATGAGGAGAAGTTACATCGTTTCTTCTTGAAGTATTTATTTTAGCTGGATTGGTAATGTTTTCTGATAGATTTTTCTGATAGAAAATATGCGTATTTGCTGAACTAATGGAATTTTTGTTAAAGGGGCTATTTTTGGAAAGTCGGATTATTTCTCTGAGTCTGGTTCAATATTATGATTGTTTTAGTATTTTCAGATCGTATCTTAACCTAAAAGTAGGCAATGAACCGTAAGTGATCTGTATCAAGCCGGACAATCAAAAAATTGAAAAAAAGACTTCGGGAAATCATATAAAAATTTGATTTGTCCTTTAAATAGAGGATTTCTGTACTCAAAATTAGTTTTCAATTTCTTAAGTTTACTCGAGTCTTATGCAGTAAAAAATGATTTAGTCCTCTATTACGAGATCGGAAATAGTTAACTTTGATCTAATCCATATATTAAGTTTGCATGATTTTAAGCTTTTCACATAGAAATTTTAAGAAAACGAATAAAAATTGTGAGTCCTCTATCAGGACTCCTATTACCCTAAAAGGTTAATCAATATTAGCTATTATTACTATTGTTGTCGAATCGTTTACAAACACATACGAGTATACTGCGACATAATCCTTAGAGAATTAATGGGGAGGAGATGGACAGTGTGAGAGCGTAAGTTGAAAAAGGCACAGGTGTAGAAAAAGTAGAGTCCACGAGGAAACATGGAAGGAAAAAGAAAATGAACAAATTGACGCGTACCCTTATGGTATATAAATGGTTGTAGTGTCCGAAGAAATGGATGCGCTGTCGATGACAGTAGTAATGTCAAAAATCATACTTGTAGCTCCTAGATCCTACTAGTTAAATTTGAATAATATAGAAAATACTGATCTTATAACAGTCAAGTTTACTCCAAAAGGTATAGAATTGAGTTTTTAACCAATTGTAATATAATGATCATCAATCCCAAAAGAAAAATTATCCAGCTATAAACCTGTGCATCGAGCAAATAATCAACATTCTATTAAAGCTAAATCCTTACACTACAATCTTTCACCGACAACTCCACTCGCGATTGAATAACAAGCTCTCTCTCACTCTTTCTCTCAGCAAGCTCACCCATAAACCCGCGACTAATAACGAAAAATACGTTGAAAAGCGCGCGTCATCGGGGGCTATTCAACCGTCAGCAGTTCCTGCCTCTCGCCAACGAGCCTATGACAAGAGAGCGAGTACATACAGTCCGCTGGCCGCCAGCTTTTCTCCTGCCTATACCCACCTACCCACGTCTCTCTCTCTCTCTCTCTCTCTCTCTTTCTCTCTTTGTATAGCTGCTGCTCGCGCTGTAAATGGCAGCTAATCGAGCTGGCTAATCGAAAGGCCGACGAGTCCTTCCTTCTTCCTTGCTGCAGTCCTCTCGTGAATCAGCCATCGACGACACGCGGCTACCGCGACTCGAACGACAGCAGCCCGAGGAGGAGCATTATAGGCAGGTATAATGTGTGTGTGTGTCTGTGTACGTGCTATGGCTATCTATCGGCGAGGATGCTCGATCGCTTCTTCTACAGCGACACGGAGGGACACGGAGGGACAGTAGGAGAGAGGGAGAGAGAAGGGGGAAGATGTGATGCTCTGGCACGCGAGCGTTGCTTTATGCCGTTTGCTGCTTGAGTATATGGAGGAAATATCCTTTGTTGTATGCATGCAGATGATAAGGCGGTGGAGGACAAACAGTTTTAGAATTGAGTTGGATTTATGCTAAATTATTAGAGTAATAATTTTTAGTATTTGTTATGTGTAGAATCTTTGAGTAACGTTAGTCTTCTCTTGTTCAAGTGTTAGTTTTATAATGCATACCATTCTGAAGTGTCTTGCTGTTTGTCTCACTCTTTACGACTTGCACAGCCAATAGTTGAACCTGGTAGTTATTTAAACTACATCTTATAATAAACATGTTAAATTTATTGACTTAATTCTGACTCTATAAAAACTTAATAAGTAGTAACAAAAAGTACTGTTTAATGTTATTATTATTGGAAAGTCTATGAGTACACTTTTGAATAATAGTTTAAAGCCTCTTAGGCATTGAAATAACTAGCAGCTTATGTCAAGTGGTAAAAAAGGCTTAAAGACGTGGAGATTAGCTAAGACTTGCGGTACTATACAGACCACTGGGGAGGGATAAAAGCGTAGCAAAATAACACATTTAAGATATAAAAATTTGAATTAACTTAGATTACACAAAATATTTTCGCCGTCAATATACCTCTATCTAATGATCCATCTACAGTATTTAACTCAGGCTAGACCCTTGAAGAACAAAATACATCACTAATAATGGGCTTATGCTTCTATGAATAAATAAATAAATAAATAAATAAATAAACAAATCGCTAAATGACGTAAGCAAAAAACAAACAAACGCCGAAAGAAATAGTCCTCAAGCATACAAAAGACAGAGGGTCGCGCAAAGAAGAGTAGTATAGAGTCAGCTCGGCGACTCTTGCTCACTGTACCGTACCCCGCCGCAAAATAAAAAAAAAAGAAATATATATAAGAAGACTGCGCAGAGAAGCCTACGCGCGCTGCGCAGAGCGCATGAGAAACGCCTGACAGTGGCTCGCGATAAGAATCGCAAGTGATAGAAAGAGAGAGGAGGCCTATAAGGAGGCGGCATTCTTTCGACAGGCCGCAGAAGATAGGCATAAAGAAAGAAAGGAAGCCGTTCGATTCTACGAGATCTATCTATCGTCGCCGCAGCGGAGATTCATACCCTTTGGATGTATGTGTACGTTGCACGCGCGTTTATGAGACAGTGCGCACGACTTTGTGGGTAACTCGGTATAAAAGAATGGAGAAAGAGACATTTATATCGGGTGTTTATGTGACACGCTTACGGCTTACTCCGAGAAAACGAAGGATTAAGTGCGCCTGCTGTCTGGGTGTAGGGTGATGAGATTCGGATTCAGATGGTTTTGATGGACTTTTTTTGGTGAATATTCAAATTTCTACTTTTTTAAGTAGAATCGACGTATACATCGACTTGTAAAAAAGTTCAAGAAAGTCATTCAGGTTATAAAAAAGAAAAATTGATTGTCTCTATTTAAGGCGACTCGAATTGTATAGAATAGATGCAAACTGTAATTTTAAAAGACTTCCCTGGTAGAAAATTATCTAGTTTTATCGAGGCCCTCGATTATTCCCATGGCCGACTAGATAGATCTACATAGTTCTAGATTAATTTTCTACCAGGGTTATTATGTATTATTAAATGTTAGGATGGTTGAATGGAAATTCTAAGATTTTCCTAACTCAATTTGATACTAGTGTATACGCTTCATATTTTGAAAACTTATAAGGCGAGAGTGCGAGATGTGGGTTGCGATTTTTTATAAAACATTTAAGAATTATTTACTAATACCTAAAAATGAAGCCTAGCACCCGTAGTTTCACTCAATAGGCCTTATATGACGAGATATAGCTAAACGCATTAACATTAGCAGTATATCTATATACGATGTTTTAGCACTAAGCATATATGCAATGTTAATTTTTTTAGCTATTTCTCGTTACATAAGGTCAATTCAGTGAAACTGAATGCGACCCACATCTTGTTCTCTCTCCTTGTTAGTCAAAATCTAAATTGGGATAGACGGGATATTTTTTCCGACGTGTGTACCAGCTACCTAATATACCATGTATAACTATATAATAATTTCTATTTATACAATTTGTTACCTTTTAATTTATATAAATATATTAAGAATTGAAAAAGTGAAATATCATTTCACTATTTTTCGTTAGTATAATTAGGGACATTTAATGGGTATGTATTGTTTTCTAACCTTATTCATCATCACATTTTACACTATTTTGGTAATTAATGGATCTTACGCGTGTCTTAAATAATAGGTAAAGTATTTTTTCTAAAAAAATCTCTTGTAACCACGAATATACTGACAAAGTAACTCTCTCTCTCTCAGGTTTTCAGGACCCTTGGACAAAACTACAGTCATTGAACTTCATATTTAGGTACCAAAAAACGATCCTCCAATTTATATAAAATCCCATGACCCGAACTCAGTATACTATCCTTCTGTGTAGAAATCGCAACAATTACCTTACTCAAACTGAGAAAGTAAAATGTTTACTTGACAATTATCATCACAAAACGCGCAACAGAAATTGCACGACTGACAAAAGTACACACAAGTATATTCTCTAATTCAATAATTTCACTTCGCTCGCTTCATCCAACTAAAATTAATCCACCTGCGCATCAACCCTACACCAATCGCCAAAACCCCACCACTTCTCAGCAATTTCCAATTTTCCAGCTAATTAAATTCCAAGCCCAATAAATAACGCGCATCAATTAAACCTACACATCTCTACAGCAACCTCAGAATCCAAAGGCACCAATAAATTCATCAACCACCACAAAAACAATTTACCACCTGCCCCCTTCTCTAAAATCGCATCTCCTCCACTACCAATACGACCTCGGTGCAATTTTAGGACACTTCCCGCAATTACCCCGGCGTCGGCCGCGCAAAATTTACGAACCGGTATCCTCGTGTGTACACCCCCCCGCGCGCGAGATCGGCGATACATATATATCGGCGCGCGTGGATGATATTTCAGCGAGGCGAAAGGTCAAGCGCGGGAATTTGTCGGCGCGGAGCACGAAGAGGCCGCGCCGAGATCCGTTAAGTCTAGCGGAGGAAATTTGCGAGGGGACGAGGTTGGAGCGCAAGGTGGAGCTCGCCTTGCCGTGTGTAGCGTATATGTATGTATGCGCTCTGCGTGAGGATTTTTGCGGAGGTTGTTGGGTTTTTTCTTTTTTTGAAGAGGGGGGGTTGGATGAGGGAAAAATGCGGGAAGGGGATCGTGTGTCGGTGCGGTGTAGAGGTAGATGGACGCGGGGTCATCTATTCTAGGTGATTACGCGGTGGGGGGGATTTCTTGTGAGCGAGTGAGTGAGTAATTTGCGGGGGTATATGAGCTCTTAGTCACGATGGAGAGGTTAAGGTTCCTTATTTTAAGACTTGTTTTTAAAATGAATTTAAGAATATCTTCTTTTTTAAGATCGACTGACAGCTTTCTTGATCTGAGTAAATATTTTTTTTAGATCTTTTTATTATTTTGATTTCAATATAAGTAATAACTTGTAGTGGTCCTGTCATTCCGAGAGATAAAGTTCATTCTTAAAACAAATATATTTTTTATTTTCTAAAAAATATATTTTTCTGCATGTACTTCTTATACTAAAAATAAAAATGTTTCTCAAACGAAGTAACTTATTTTTATTCTTAGTACCGATGTCCTATAATAAGTAAAGTGTGGATTTTAATTATTATTAGAAATCTGTCAAATAAAAAAAAATTAAATAAAATATTGCATTTTGTTACTTAATTTAAGAACAACATTATTTTAAGAAACAACTAATATAAGTTATTTTTTGTTCTGTGAGAGTTAGCCTACCCGTTTTTATCGAATTGCAGTTCTTATTTTAATTAATGAATGACTTGCTTATAAATACCAGGATCAAATTAATTTTAATAGAAAAATTTTAATTAACAGCACGTTTTAAAAATATGTATTCTAGGTATATATACATGATATTGCAAAAATGAGTTTTTTTCTGCAGTTATGGAATTAATAAAAAGCGTGCGTTTTTAAACATATTAATGAGTACAACTGATATAAAATGTAATTTATCGATTATATTAAAGTTGCGTTATACTTGCGTTGATTCTTTTACATTATCTACACCTTCTGGTATTCGCGTAAACTCCACTGCACGCACGCAGGTGTGATAGCGTTAATAGGAAAACGCGGTAGCGATAATTCATCTATCCACGTAATAAAACCAATAAATTCACCGAGAAAATGAGCGCTCATTCGTCCGTTACACCTATCATTCGATATCTCCTCGGTTACAATCTCGATTTTTTCTCACCTCCCATAAGGATATACACACACCGAAGCAAAACGAGACCCTGCAGCGCAGCATAAAACCCTTAAATCTCACTCCGCGCGCCGATGAAAATTCAATGCCCCACTGGGCAATACTCCTCTATCTAATTAATAATTACGACGTTACGCAAGCCGCGATTTCAATCTGCAGCGCGCGCGGTAAATCTCCGGCGCGAGACAAATAATAAGCGGGGCAACGATTGCGCGTTGTAAGCAATTTATTTAACGATGCGGTGGTGCAAAAAAGAAGGGAGGGGGGAAAAGACGTAGCCCTTATCTTCCGATAATAATAAGCGCGCGGAGAAATGCTCCGCGTCATGTTCGTCGTCGGACGTCTGGAATTACTGTGCGACGAGGAAAAAATAGGGAGAGATGGAGGTTGTGGATAGCGCGACATAATGGATTTTCGCGCATGCGTAATCACGAGGGGTATTTAATTGATGCGCGATTGATGCATCGGCGAAGGTGTATCGTGATGAAGCACGTTAGCGATGCGCGCGGCGAGCGGAAAAAAGGGATGAGGTATGGTTCGTCGTGAGTGAAAAGTCGCGGGGGGAAAAGAGAAACGATGGGCTGACGGGGGATGTTTGGTTTTTTTATCCGGATGATTAAGGAGTCGCGTCGCGGAATTTTTTCATGCGGGGCGGTATAGTTGCTTGAGGTCGCTTGAATGTAAATTGATCGCAAATTAATTGGGTAATCGGAGATGTTTAGTTAATTTTTAATGAGATGACTCTTGATTTTCTGGATTATTAATGTTTCGTGCGAGATTACATACGCGGTGTATCGCGTACTTCATATTATAGGTTTTTTTTATTTTTGTATATAAAATTAATATTGTAAATATATAATGCGGAAGGAGGGGTTACGAAGAAGATTTAAAAATACCTTTCTGTTTCAACAGGATTTGAATTATTTATGAAAGTTCGTAAAGTTATACATTTATTTAAAAGTTACATACTTGCGAAATAAATAATGGTATTTCCAATTACGATGGCTGTACCAGTAAATTAACTGCATTAATGAATAATCACCAAACCGCAAAGTAATTAATTTTCTCATTACAATCTTTAAAGTGACAGCTTTTCAGCATTTAAGCGGTAGGGTATATTTAATGAAAAAGACATTTCTAGAAATAGTTTGGAATCACTGCCAAGTATGTGCGCATATTTATACAATAGTACACATAAAAAGAAACCATTATTGGCTGTTGTAGATGTGAAAAAGAAATGAATTATTTGTTTACTTGCTACTATGAAATTGGTTGTATTATAAAGGAAGAATTTGCTTGAGTAAATAGCTATCATTTACTGGTGCACAGTGTTCATCTACCTACCAATACTACTTTTACATATTTTTATTAATTTTCATTATTAGGTGAGTTACTTTTTCAATTAAAAAAAAAACATTATTATTATTACACACTTTAAGCCACAATAAATCTAGCTGTGACTTCATTCTCATTAATTATCTTTTCAGTAAAAAGAGACTCTATTTCTCGTGAAAATTTCATATACGAAAATGATTCTATTGGTCTTAACGAGTAAAAAAAATTATATTCGAATTTCAGGCCAAGCACTGCATATTCTCCTATTGGAGATCTGTATGCAGGCTTGCCTTTACAATAATATATCTTGACGTTTCGTCCCAACCGTCAGAGTGGACTCTTTAGTAAGGCTCTGACGGCTTCCTTAGACGCCTGCCACCGGGATGGATGGCGGACACTCAAGTAGGTAGTTGTGTCATTCTTTTTTGGAAGAGAATGACACGTCGCCACCTACTGGACACTTGATTAGACCACACTCTACAGTGTCAATTTTAGTATTCAATCTTAGTAAAATTCGAATATAATTTTTTTTTTGCTCGTTAAGACCAATAGAATCATTTTCGTATATGAAATTAACTTTTCATTTTAAAGAAATCAGAATCCAAAGTTGAGAAACTCACCAAACTTGCATGCACCCCATCTTCCAAATCTGGCCAATAAAGCTTGACCCTCCAATAATTGCTACAACCAAACTGACCCATCCTCCGAGAAACAAAACAATCGCCAATATCCAGATCCTCGCACCATCGGACTTCTCCTTAAAATTCCCTTTCTCCCTAATATACCACTCGCCAGCGTCGGCGCGTCTTAAGCCTCAGCTCTTGCGAATACAATTCCCAGGCTCTCAATTCTCTCCCCTCGCTCGGGCACCACCTATATCTAGGGTCGCTTCGCACGTACCTACACAAACGCTATATATGCACACCGCCTTGTACGCTCTGGCGACGCTCGGGGCCTCGAAAAATCCATCATATACAAACGCTTACCTCATTGTTCGCGAGCTCGCTACACACACACTAACTCTCTGGCATTGCGCGATAACCTCACTCTCTTACTCTACATTTTATTCGCTCGCCGGAGCACACACACTTTTTTCGCGCATGGCGCGGTCGTTAAAGGCGCGCGAGGCGATAGATCGCGCACGTAGCGCCAAAGGCGCCCTCCGAATGTTTATGCTTTTATTACTCGCTCACGC
Source organism: Gastracanthus pulcherrimus (assembly GCA_949152435.1). Lineage (NCBI taxonomy): Eukaryota > Metazoa > Arthropoda > Insecta > Hymenoptera > Pteromalidae > Gastracanthus > Gastracanthus pulcherrimus. The sequence continues at coordinate 13,024,089 of OX424573.1, forward strand.
GTCGTGCCCTCCCTCGCGGATACCCATACCTACACGTTAGGTGTGTGTCTGTGTGTATGTATCGAAAGAGGGAAATGGTGGTGGAAGTGTGTGGTTTTTTTAAAAATCGCGCGCAGCTCTATAGGCACGAAGGAGCTACAGAGAGCCGGAGAAATTCGATCCCTTTCGCGGGATATATTTCTTTTAATGACCGCGCGGAGCTGGGCTGGGTTAATCGGGGAAAACGATCTAAATTGCCGATATTCAGAGGGGTTTTTCTGTTTTTTCTTCCTTTTTCTTTTTAGATACCGAGGAGATCCTGCTGCAGTTGCTTTGCGGGATATATAAGGATCGCTGGTATAATCGCGAGAATAATTTGCATTTGCGCTCTTTGGTTATATTAGTTACGCCGCGGCTTTTGTAATGAATTGTTTAATGTCCCGGGTAATGCGTATATATCTTCGAGGGATCGATCTTGAGTGAGATTCGAGGCGTTTTGTAACGCGCGTACGTTGAGAAGGATTTCGTTTTGTTATTGGTTTATTAACGCGTTCGCGCGCTTTATATTTGCGCTGGGAAATTGTTCAATAAATCACCGAGTGCGTGCGCCGGGTGTGCGATGGCGAAATTTTTGCATCGATCGCACGCGGATATCAATTTTAGCGCAGAAACGATCTTGGGAAATCGGTATTAAAATCGTTGAATAAATCTACGATTACTTGGTTTTGTTTATTTTTTTTCTGAAATTAACTGTGTGTGATAAACGTTAAGATTTTCTTTATTGTATTCTATAATTCTAAAAATTCATGGGAGCTGGCGTTAATAGCTAAACTTAACAATAATTTAATAGTTACGGTCAAATAATGTTTATCAAGCTTGCTAGTGTATATTCACCTTCTTCGAATACCACCCACGACCAAAATCCAGGCTAACTATTAAGTCTATTTCTTATAATTTTTAGATATTAAAGTTTTAACGTTTGCAATAAAAAATAGCAAGTAAAATTATCGTGTTTAATAAGGTATCAGTATAAACTTGAAAAGTCTGCTTGAAAAAAATGCTTCATCAGAAAACAAGCAACAGTATATAACCAAAACCAGTATAACCATTATAAACAATTGGACTTGAGTCTTTCCTCAGCATCTTCTGCTAATTCCACACAAAACCGACCTATTCAAAAACATAAAATCCAATATAAACTCAGCTTAAAAAAATATCTACCCCACTCGTCATTCCAAGAAGCCACAGATACAACGGAAACAGCAACGGCGCAATATATACGATTCGCCACCGCGAGGCTTCTCTCTCTCTCTCTTCTTCCTCTCGCGTCCATCCGTCCATCTGTCCATCGCGCGCGGGAGAGGAAAATCGTCGGCTGTCGTTTTCGAGTCGGCGCATTGCCGAGACGCTTCAGCTCCTGCAGCTTTGCGCGCTTATGATGCTACTGATGCCGCTGTATCCTTCGGCAATTTGCTCGGCATTTCTGCGCGCGCGCGCGCGCGATTTCCCCTTCGCTCGTGTCGCCTCGGTTTATCTTTTAGCAGTGTAGATTGTTTTTGTTGGACGGTGTGTAGACAGAGGGGATTTTTTTGGTGAAAATAAAAAGTAAAGGTGGATCGGTCATAGGAAATGTGGGACGAGGAAAATTTAGGGATAATCTTGAGCTAAGTTTGTGAGTTGGTGTCATTCAATTTTACCGTTAACCACCCTGATGGCAGAGAGGAGATATCTCCTATCGTATATACGTCGTTTTATGATGCATTTTGTATCCCAGATCTGAATTGTTAGTTAGAACGAACATATGCAATCTCTCAAATCTAATATGAATAGTACAGCTCTAATTTAAGAAATGACGGAAAGTTAAAGAACACGTAGACTTACACTCGGTTGAATCCAACTGTGCGAAAATAAATTAGTGATGGACAGTAGGGTTAAGAAGGTTCAGTTTTTACTTCAATTATGTCAATTTTTACTATTCATCGGGGTACTTTCCTATGAAATCAGAGTATTATTTGCTTTCTAGTTTTTTTCATTATACGTTCTAGTTGTTTTAACCCATTTCTTCTCAAGCGGCCATTTTATAGTCGATGATTGGTTTTTTGCCTAAAAAATTGTCGAAAAAAAAAATAACCAATAGCACTTTTCTGAAGTAAAACTGTCCGCTCTTTCCGATTCTGAAGTCAGAATTTTGAAATTTCCGTTGGAAAATTTCAAAATGGCGGTTTTAGGCAAAAAACCATCGACTATAAAATGGTCGCTTGGGAAGAAATGGGTTAATATTATTATAACCTTTGTAACACGATCTGCTGCACTCGCGATTGCGCAGAGCATGCGCAGCTGCTTCCCAATTTTGTCGCAACTCTGTTGATAGGTGACTGCGGCAGGTCTTACGCAGCAGAATTGCTCAAGTCTTGCGGAAGCTTAAGTGCAAATTCTGGATCCCGATAACGCATGCGTACGAGCAACAGAATTACACAAAATGTATGGAGAGGAACTTGCAGCAGGTCCAATGCGGCAAAATTGCGCAATTCTTACGGAAGCTCGAGTACAAACCTCCAAGTCTCTTTTTATTTAAATAAACGTGTAAATCATTTGTTAAAAATGATTAAGTATGCAACATAGAATGTCAATTATTAGAAACAAAGAATGATGAAGTACAAAAACAGTAAAAAAAGAATGAGCAAAAAACTTATCTAGATGTATCAACTGTTAAAATTTCAATTGGATCGAATTTCAAAGTTTGGTCCACGGACAATACTTTAACACGTTCTCGAGTGCTAATACTGGCATTGCATCCGGCAGACATACAGACATTTTTTAAAGATCTATACATTCAAATTCAAAATCTCGGATTCAAAATTTTTATTGTTACAAAGCTTTCTCTTTGAGAAAGCAAATGTGTATTGTCACGGTATCATATTCTACTTTTGCCCCGGTATTCACGTCAATTAAGTGGCCATTACGTTTGAGTCGGGAATAAAATAAGTAACATTATGATAAGTAACTGAAGAAAATAGATACATTCATAAAATTTAGTGTTATACAGAATGAATTCAGGGTGACTTATTCGCGGAACATTGTGATTTGAGATTCGACTATAAATTCGGACCTAAATTAATGAATCTCAGTCCAATCTATCACCGAGGATGTGGTAATAGTAGGAGGTAATAGGTATTAGTAAGATGTAAATAAGTCTAACCGCTCTCCAATTGAAGAGAAATGCGTCCTCTTTTAAGAGAAAAAATTGTGAATAATAAAAATTAGTCACATAATGTAAATATTTAATTTTGGTTATTGGTTTTCAAAGTGTTTCGTCCCCTTAACAAATGTAAATCTCATATTCTAGATCGGTACATAGATCCAGCATTATTTACTGACACGCATCCACTTTCTTGACTTTTTTATTTTTAATTTTCAATGCTTATTTGTATGATTAATTTCCAAACTTTTATTTCCAAATTTCAAATCCTTGGTCCTGATAAAGAAACTTGTTATCTATAGGGTCGCAGCAGTTTGATTAGCAAGCCCATCATGGACGAATAATGGGCCCGGCGCAAGTGGGACAAAGTATTGGGTCCACGAAGGTTTTGTCATGTATCGGTAAATAATATATTCGCCGCGGCTCATTACTCTGCCTCCTCTTAGTGTCTGTAGCTCTGCGGCGCCGCTGTCTAAGTAAGTGGAATTCCTTTGCTCATCAACTTTTAACGATCCTGCGAGGTACCCACGCAACGTTTAAACATCTCCGAATATTTGTCAGTCACGGTGATCTATAAAGTTATTATATACTATATCCATTGAATACAAAATTTAATTTGACTGACCCTATCCAAAGATATGCTAATCCACAAAGGATATCTTGATATTATTGTATATTATGTTATATATTGATAAAACTGTACAAGATGTTTCTTCCTTTATAAGCTCGATAAATTTTCTCCGAATAAGTTGCCACTGCTTTTGATGCTTTATTGCAAATATTTATACATCGTTATGAGTATCATAAGAAAGCTTGCTATTAGATGATCTACTTAGAAATGAAGGACTAGAAAAAAGGATGATCTGTGAAACGAATCTAAGAGTTATACAAAACTATCGTGGAATTAAACAGGCAATTATAAAGTTTGAATTCAAAACAAGAAATATGATGGATGAGTACAAATTTTAGAAGGATGAGCAAGTTTCGTAGATAAGCCACAAGACAATGTTAAACGCGTTTGCGCAAGGTATTGGCAGCACGGAACGCAGCGTTCGCTAAGATTACTTTCGGATACATAATTATACACGTATAATTCATTCTGGGCATAAAAGAGTTTTGACAAAATTGTAAATTTTTCTGTATTTTTGTTTTGTTCGCCGATTAAGTATACAGGTATCTTGATTTTACAGGCTAATAAAAAGATGAAATGCGAGCGACTTTTTTACTGCGTTTTTCGGACCCAGAAAGTAAAATAAAAGTCGGATTATGACTGCGTGCTGCAGCGAGAGTAGATCGTAAAATTTTTCGGTAGTTTCTATGTCTTCCGATAAAGAATGCGCGGCAATAAAATTTACATTACTATAATAAAGCTGTCGTTGTTTGCGAATAAATTTGACTTTTTAAAACTTTCGGAATTTTGCGAAATTGCGGGGAGAGAAAATTTCGCTTTAAAAAAAGAACTGAGTTTATAATGAATTTTTACCGTGTGCGCAGACACAGAACAGTACATTTCACGTTTTTAATTTTTCAGGGAGTTCTATGCAGTGAGCTTATTAGATATGTGTTATGCATCTGAAGTGGTCGTTGCAGTTTCATTGTGATGTAACTAGTTGGAGCAGAATTTCGTTGCGCACTGGTCAAGCGAGTTCGAGGGTTCAACAATTTAATCCTTGATTTTTCATCATTTCTTTTGTTATCTCCCTTTCTCTTTTAATCACCTATGCTTATAAATACTCCTGAATATTTTAGGAGATATTAATAATTTACCCTAAAATATATGTATATAAGCAATAAATACTTCCCAGCTCAGTCTCGTTCTTCCTTCGGGTGATTGTGTCATAGTGAGACTCGAGATGAGGTGAAGATTTCTAGTTTTTTTTCACTAACGTTTTTAAAATATATACGTTCAGATGAAGAATTGATAATAATATGTATTTTAATAATCCTTGAGTCTGTTATAATGAACATTTAGTTTTCATTCATCGCAATCTATATAACACAACAAGTTTTTCGAGGTTTGCTTTAAAAGAGGTTTTAGTTCAATAAGTAGTAACAATAAGAGTTTCTATTACTATATATACTGTGTTGAATTCTTAAGAGGTATACTTTCTTAAAAGATATCAGAAAATTTATCAGAAGAATAACGTATTTATTTAAGAAGAATTTGTTAGATTCTCTTTTTTAAAATAATTAATTATTATATCTATGTACATTTAAAATATTGTTTCATTAATTTTATACGAGAAAAGTATAATAATTTCAAGAATGTATAAAAAAAGTTCTGAATGTATAATTTTGTAAATAAACTCAGTATTCAAAAATTTAATTGCGTTTTAGGACTCAATTATTTCCAGTGCTTTCTAATTTGCTTTTAACATGATTGTTATTGTATCGGATCGCGATAGATTATATATATTTGTCTTAAAGATCCTAATAAATACAATGGACACAGCATCCTGTAAAGTAAGAAACAGTAAAATTATTCAAAGATTATAACATAAAATTGCGAAGAAACTTCGAAAAATAAAGCTGCGTAACAAGATATGTAAATAATCCATACATTTTTTAATTTCAGCATCCTTTCCAAGAGGAATTGCAAATCGGTTGAATTTCCTTACACGACTATCAGTTATACCCAGCACCCAATAAAAAGAAAAAAATCACGCTAAAACCCAATTCCCAAACCCATCCACTTCACTCAATCCCCCCTCTTCAACTCTTTCTTTCTTCTCTCGGCCATCTCTTAGAATTAATGACACCCCGGCGGGACGCTAAATCGGCATCGCCTCGGCTACTATACACCAACTCTCTCTCTCTCCTCTTCTTAACCTTAAAACGCGTGTCTGCCAGTCGTCTCGGGGGGCCTCGTGCTGTGCATCTCTCGGCCGGCCGAGAATAGTGATTTCCTCCGCAGCAGCTCGTTTAAAACGACGCCTGCCAAGACTAGAGCTGCCGCTTGCTTCTGCTGCTCCTTGAGAATGAGAATCCTCCGGAGCTTCTGCTGCTACGTACACCGTATAATACGCGTATATCAGGGGGGAGAGAAGAGAGGAGCCAATTATCTTTCGCACTTGCGAGACGCGGACGAGTCTTTTATGTGATGTGTATACTGGGTGTATAGGCCTTTGGAGTGTATATGGCTGGTTCTATGGTGACTTGTGCATTTTGGGAGTGAAGGCATTTTTATGTGAAGTTGGATGTTATTGAGGGGTTTTCGTACTCATTGTGATATGGGAATGAGATACCTAAATCAGATCGACTGAAAATTATTTCTATCAGAAGTTATGACATACTTTTTTATTTTTACGTGGTAGAAGGCAGTGCCAGTGTTTATAATTGATTTGTTCAATAATAAAGTGTCGGTAGTTCATTTCTGTTGCGGTAAAAGTACTATAAATTGATTGCAAAATATTAAAAATAAGGTCGAATCCATCACAAAATTGTAAATTAAGGCAATTTTAACAGGTCTTAAAATTATATATGAATTTTCCTACTATTATGATTAAGGTAATCCTAAAGCTATCCATCACCAATAATTACGGGAATCTACTTATTTATATGATTTTAAAATTTTATTAAATATCTGTCTGGAGTGCTGTTGCATCAAACAAAAACAACAACGTTTCAAAGATATATGTTCTAAAAACTAAAAATTAAATAACAAATATGATACCTCGCTTTTGCCAGTAAAAGGGAGGTTTAACTTCACCTTAATGTGTTATTGAACTGTCAATTTCGCGTTTAAATTGCTTTTACAACTCGACAACTTGACGTGCAAACGGTTTTGCTTATGAGCTTCATAAACCACTTTTCCAAATGTGCCCTTAAACAACAACATTCTCATAGGCGTAAGAAACAAAATCGCATCTGAAGTCAACTTTTTGTTGACTTTTCTTTGACTTGACATTCTTACACCTATAAAAAAGTTGTTATTTAGGGATACGTTCGGGAAAATGGTTTTACCGTTGGGTGTACTTACTATTACGTTGCGAAAAAACACGTTTTATCTATAAAAAATATAAAAACATATTATTAAGATAGCGATTTCGTTTGGCTATAGAATGAACTTAAATTTTTGTATGTTGAAAACACAAGTAAAAAAGCCGTTCGTACTCGCGAAATTTGGAAGTCATAATTTCAATTTATATAGGTTTTGAAATATATATTTTGAGAATTTACTATTGAATTACGCTGCACAGACAACTCGTGGATTTTAATGTAAAGAGTATTATCATGAACATTTTATCGTAAATTGCTGAACAAAAAGTAAGCACATTTTTACAAATGTTATTTGAGTTTGAAACCAACGAAAATGTACATACAATAACCTCTATAGTTTACGACATATACGCAAAGATTTTCTTCACTGAACTTAATTTCCACAGAATACAGTGTTACACCAAAATTTGATTTTCAAATATGCTATGAAATTGACATTTTATATCAATTTTATTGAATAATTTTAAAAATAATGCACTTCAACATTTAAAATATTTTCACTATTTTAGATACGTATGATATACATGTCATAAGACTCCGACAAAATGATTTTTTGTAAATACCTATAGAAGTGCCTCAGAGTTCTGGACGTTGCACGGAATGAGCCATATATACAGCTACCTTCGCTTGCTTTTCTCTTTACGTCCTTCCGGCTAATTGCAGGGGATACCCAACAAAGTAGAGATTGATTTCGCGCGAGCTCGTGGACGTGCTTCTCTTTTCACGGGATCGAGGACTTTAATTGCATATCGAGTGGATTTTTCGTCGCATCGACGATGGTCTATTATATATATACGCTACTCTGCATCACCGTGCAGTTCTAATGTTAATTCTACGTGTAAGTTACGAGGTAATCGGATGATGTGATTTCCCAGTCGGTGTACATACCTTTTTTACCGATTTGGTCTCTTTAACACGAAGCTTAATTAACTCGCATGATAAGTTAATAACATTAGGAGTAACGCAACCTTTACAACCTTTATGGTTTTCCGAAGGCTATTAAAATATAATTCCAATAACCACGCTGTAGCGTAATTAATTTCCATCAAACGTGTTTAAAATCCAATTAATTATCTCCTTTTTTTTTCATTTTCCCAATCAATTTTCAAGTTTCACGCTCGATATACGACGAGTCACCAGGAGCGTTTATTCAAAATAGGTTAGGGTACAATTTGAGATTCCCGAGACGGAAAGGAACGCTCGCGTTTCAGAAGCCCGCGCGCGCAGCAGCTCGTGTAATCGGCGCTTTAACGCCCCGCAGCGCGTGCACGGGCGTAAAAGAGAAAACACCAGACGGGGAAACTGCAATTAGGCGAAGTTTAGCGCGAGCGGAGCGCAGACTTCGCTCGGCCTTTTTTTTTACGAACGCCTAACTGGAAGGCATGCTTACACGTATATACACGCGCAGAGGAAGAAAAGGAGGAGCGGAAAGAACGGGATACGAATCTCGAATCTAGCGTCACGACTGACTCAGCTGTGCTGCCGCGGTGCAGCGCGCGTTTCGTTGCAAGGGGAGTCACGTGACCGAAGAGAAGAGTACTCAGGTATTGTGTTTTTCTTTTTGGGGTTTGCTTTATCGAGTCGATGAGATAGGAGAATTTTGGGTTTTGCTTTTTTTGTGTTGTATGGAGGCGAATTGATTGCACTGAAAAATGAAATTGTTAAATCTAAGTAAACGTTTCTTTGAATCGTACTTAGAAAAGATTTATTTGATAATAGTAAATATTTAATTATGTTTATAGCATTAGCTAAGCACACTAACCTCAAAATGCCAACTTTATTGTCGATTTTGAGGTTGTAGTGCTATAAAATATCGTATGAGACTGTTGTGGGAGGTGTTTTTCTACCTTGCTCGATTTTCTCACTCGCTTCGCTCGTGCGAAAACCCTCGAGCAAGGTAGAAAACCATCTCCCACAACAGTGTCATAATATACTATTAGACTGGTATTCATCAATTCAATAAATATTTACTAAATTTAAGAAATATTTACTAAATTTAAGAAATATTTACTAAATTTAAGAAATATTTACTAAATTTAAGAAATATTTACTTTATTTAAGTAAATCTTTTCTTAGTACGATTCAAAGAAACGTTTACTTAGATTTAACAATTTTTTTTCATTGTGTGATTTTTTGGGTAGTAGGTGTTAACGAGTTTATTTGTTCGTTGTTTGAGTATTAAGAGAGCAAGGTTATCGTACTTCGACTTTATATCGGAGTAAAAGTATTCAAAGATGCGATTGAACAATTATTTCATGCACACTGTACTGAAATTTAATATTATGAATAGGAGCATTTGCAATAGACTACTTTATTGTGTATTGTTCCCATTTGTATATAAATTATTAATAAAAACTTACATGAAATGCATTCTGTTGATTTCAGAATCATTATTCCATACTGCAACCAATTACGCCGGCATCTGCAACAGAAAAATTGAAATGAGTACAAAACAATAAATCTGAATCCTATAAGGAAAAAATATATTTCTCTATATTCTAAATCTATAGAATAGAATTTCACTTTATAGATACAGGGGGTCATGAATACAGTGAATTTTTCACTCTCGGTACTATTTCATCTTCAAACTAGAGTGAAGCTTCAGAGATACAAAAATAATTTGATTCACGTATTTTATACGTCTCTTACAAAAACATTTACTAAGAAGCACAATTCTTGAGCCAATTTTTGACGGATGGACTTAAACCTTTCGGAAAATCTTTACAATAATTAAGAGATCCATAAAAAATTGCATCTAAAATCGTGCATTACGTAAACATCAATGTTAAAAGTTTTACTTTTACTATTCAGAGGTTTACGAGCAAACTAAAACAGATATAACAAAATGTACTGAAAAAATTACTCATTAAATACTAAACATTTTGACTCCAAGGTAAAAAATGATCTAATTCCCAGTGAAATTCACCCTCCCAAAATTTACTCTCCAAAATGAAGATAAATAACTATAATTTTAAACTGTCGATATCAACCTTTGCTATTCATCAGGCTAATATTATCCGTTCGTTCAAGATATCTCACATCCACAATACTTAAAACCCTCTCCATCATCAGAATATTCTCAACCGAAATCCCACTCCTATATAATACACCTACCGGAATTTCACTCTAACAGGTTTAGCGTGTACCCTCCACCTTCGATCCAACCTCCTCCCCCTACATCAGTCTTCAAACAACTTCAAACTCTCCCCAAAAACAACAACCTCAACAACATCGAAACCCTTCCATCCCTCTCTACCCATCACTCCTCTCGCTTTATCGAAAATTTCCGCCGCTTGGCCGCGCGCGATAAAGCTCCCTCGCCGTCGTCGGTGGGTGCCTTTGCCCCCCCTCTCGTCCAATAAACATCTGAAATCCTTAATGGATCCGCCGAGCGGCAGCAACAATGGCTCCCGCGCACGCCGCCGCGCGATTACGTACTCGGTCCCTATGCATGCATACATGCATGTGCTGTGAACGAAAAATGCGAGCGCGCTGTGTGTGGATTATCCGCGCCGCGAGAGAGGATATCGCATATATATATAGGTAGGTAGGTAGGAAGGTCTTATCTTTGCTGCTCGGTGGCTACCGGCCGGCGCGCGGCGGGATAGTGCGGAGTTATAGGTGGGATGTGTGGAAGAGGAAGGTATGTGTTGCTGAGGTGAGGTGCTTGGGTGCATAGATGGAGGTTCGTATCTTGTGGATATGTGTGTGGACTTTTGGTGTCTTTTTTTTTTGGTTGGAGTTTGTTGACCTTGCGTTGCGCAAAATCGGTATTATGACACGTGGGGTTAATTCTTACCTCAGGCTGATTTCTTATTAATCGAAAGCTGTAACTATAGCTTAGTATATAGTATATAATTCAAATTCAAAATCTACGCCTTCGGACTCAACACTCATATATATACTAGCAAAACAGTGTTGAGTCCGAAGGCGTAGATTTTGAATTTGAATTATATATATATATACTATATGCTAAGTTAAAGTTACAGCTTTCGATTAATAAGAAATCAGCCTGAGGTAAGAATTAACCCCACGTGTCATAATACCGATTATATATATATATATATATATATATATATATATATATATATATATATATATATATATATATATATATATATATATATATATATATATATATACTAGTAAAATAGTATTGAGTATATATATATTATATATATACTAGCAAAACAGTGTTGAATCCGAAGGCGTAGATTTTGAATTCGAAGCCAAAATTAAAAAGAAAGAATTGATAGAGGCTTGATCCTTTAAAAATAAAAAAGTTGGCGTAACCACTACAGCAGTCGTAACAATACAAAATATTAATCATTTTTAGGTGCAGTTTTAACGACACCGGAAACCCAGGATAAATTGCGCAGTCATGCTTATATGTACGCAAGAATTAATATAGTTTTCACTTGGCATGGCAGCTATTGTGGTTCTGCAATTTTTTCTTTTACATCGGATTCGAAATCTACGCCTTTGAGAACCCACAAATACACATTCTTGTTTAATTCGGTTGTAATATATATAAGAAATAAGCTTGGTCAAAATTGATCCTACGTGGGATTCAAGAGTTAAGGATATATACGTGATTTGTACGAAACTGTCATTTGTTTAGACGCCCCAATGATCAACTTATTTAATAAAGTTAATGCCAAGATAACGGTAGCGTTAAGTACTAAAGTTCATTAAAACTGTGACTTAACGCTGCACTGAGCGTATAGAATAAGGACCCAGTTATAAATAATCCGAGGGTATTTAATTGCTAGCAGTTCGATCAATAATTATTAATTCAAAAAATTTTTAAAATCATTTTAAAAATTTTAGTTATTCGAACACTAAATTATAATAGTACGAATCATAGAATATTTTGGATACTTCTATAAAACATAAGTGACTATTCCACTGAAGGACATTGTTTAAAAATTATTTAAGGAAAATCAAAATTTAAATAAAAGACCTTTAAAGTCGAAAATTATGAAACATAAAGGTTATGTTATCAAACTACTGCCTTTGAGTTCAGTACAATCGTATAAAATTACATCTAAGTCAAAAAATACATTTTCGATGTTCTGTACCTCTCTATTCTAAGTTTTTATGTTTCCACTTAAATATTAGCAGTCAAAAATATAAAAGATATAAATAATATTTTGTATGTCCATTTGCACTTATGCAGTATATACTTCACAAAACGTATGAACTGCGTGAACATTAAAACTGACACTTTCATTCGAATCGTCCAAATACGTTAGTCAGAATATTTGAAAGTTTCGAAGTAATATTTCAGACAATTTACTTAAAACTTCATAGCCTTCACGAACAGGATGAACAATACATTAAACATATGATTAACTGGATAAGATACTGCTGAAATGATCAATTGTAATAACTTAAAAATTCCTATTTACCAAGTAATACATGCACGAGCTTATCTTTATTAAGCGGTAGAAACCAATACATCTACAAACCCAAGCCACTTCGGCCGCACATTAGCCATAATTCACCTCTAGGCAAATTCGATAAACCCGCATGAAACGCTCGCATCTTTCATCATAAAACCGATAAACGTTAAATTAACTCATTACCATTTTTCACCCAATCGAGTATCGACGCATTGTGGCGCACAGTCTCGCGGCGCGTTGGGAAATGGAACGCGCGTCGATGCATCTCGCGATAGCCGCGCGCGCGCGTAATTAATTCATCCACGTCTCGATGAACTTTCAGCCCCGCGTGATAACCGAGTAGGCGAGCGAAAATAAATAAAAAAGAAGAAAAACGAGAGCTACACGCTTATTATACATTTACAATAACGCACAATTTACTCCATTGATGTATGCATGTATCGCCAATTACGCAAAAACATCCGGATTTTCTCGCACTCGGAGAGGTTTTGTGAGAGCTGTAGATTGGCTTCGTGGGGGATAAGTTGGCGATAAGCATCTGGAAAATTTATTGCACATTATACTCGCCGCGGCCGGCCTAATGTGCAATTTGCCAGCTTTATCCCTCTCTGTTCGATTTGCTGCGCGCGAGCATCGATCCGCAGAATCATCGTGGATGTATACTCGCGACGTCATCTTTTGTGAATATATTGGGTCGCGGAGTGGCATTCTCGTTACTTTTTTCGATTTGATGATAGGTTGTTTGCTCTTGTGCTTTGAGCTGCGTTTTGAGGCTGCACTTGATTGCGGTGGAAGGGTAACCTTTTTAGTAGTGGGTTTTAATGAATAAATTTTAGCTCGAGTGGTTGGTGATTTTTATGTTGTGGAACTGGTTGCAATATCGACGCAGTTAGGAATTTCTTGAATTTTCAGCTGTAGTCCGTGAATGAAATGTCATTTTATGTAACTAGAAAATTCAATTACGTCATACATTAAACTTAAATAATTATTCACAGGTGTCTAAAAATTCAAGTGGAAATATTTGCATTTAGTTTTAAAGACACAAATAGGTATAAAGAAATTCCTGAAAATGTGCCGTTTTAGACCTGTTTAGAGAGAAACTTTCGTTGTAGAAACGTAACTGCAAATTATTTGACATTTTTTATAAGAATGCAAATGAAATTTCAGTTTTCAGTAAGTATAATCATTAGAATTTACTTTGCAAGACATAAAAATCTATAAAAATGCATGCAAATTTATGAAAATATAGCAGATTAAAACTTCAATTATTATATATTTAACACTTACTTATAATGTGTTATGATTTTTAGAGATACATATTTGGGACTTGATATTACTTTTACAAAACAGACAAACATAAATTATTTTGGGTGATTGTTTAACTATTGTATAAGCAGAAAAGGAACATGTACTTTTAGAACTTTTTGGACAATCATATTTTTATTACTGATATAAAAAGCATTTGATAAATGTCAATTATTCCTGCCGCATCGGAAGTATTAAATTATTAATTGTCAAAATAGAAAATATTTGTCTCTAAAAACTGTATAATATTTCTAACACAAATTCGGTAAAACTACATTTTCTTCAGAAATAATTACTTAAAAAAAAGTATTATTTACTATTATTAAAATATTATTTATCAATCTGAAACATAAGTTAAAAATGAATAGGTAAGATAAAACTCATAAAAGGGTAATTCACTTTAAAATATTCTAGCATCAGCATATTTAAGTTCCTATAATAAATAGTTGAGTTTACTAAAATCATTTTTCATTTCCACATTTACTTATTATAATTTACCTTACAGAACTATAATAAATTTCACCAAAAAGCCTAGTAACCTCAAACAAATCACACATTGCTAGAGTATATAACAACCATCACCAACAAATTCCTTCCGCACATACTCTCGCTCAACATTCTCCAAAACCTCCACTAATTCAAACCATTCCTAAAACCCCTTTCCCTCCAATCCTTCACAAAATTCTCTACACCCATCTTCTCTCTCGTTCTCTCTCTTTCTCTCCAGCATCCACGCCAAAACCTTCTCTCCATCGCGTCTCCACCATTTTCGTTTCCTCTGCATCCACTTCTCCCCCCCCCCTATACATATATGCTCCCCCCTGCGACGTCGCCGCGCGATTCGGATCGATACCCCTTTCGGCTACAAAGACCGCCGCCGCGTGTACACTGCAGCGGAGGGGCTTTGATTGAATTTGCCTGTATGGCACGAGCTCGGGGAGGGAGAAGGAACGAGGCAGGCGCCCCGGGAGATAACGAGAGAGAGAGAGAGACAGCGCAATCTTGGCTGCAGGCGCATGCACTTCCCGAGTTACGGGCGCGCGCGAGCGCCGATATGATTACGCCGCGGCGAGGGGTAAAATAAAGCCGGCGAGGGATTTCCTTTTTGTTTCTTCTTTTCGAGCTTTTTATCGGCTGGCGTGTGGGCTTTGGCGGAGGGGATCGCGATCGTGAGATCGGGGATGGCTGATGCTTCCGGATCTTTGAGAGCGACTTTTCGTGGTGTTTGCGGAGGAATTGTTTGAGAGGGTATTCTGGGAATTCGGTTGAGAGGAAGGGCTTTTTTGGTATTTTTTTGAAAGTGTTTGTTTGTTGGAGTGTATTGTGGTGTTCGAGGGGTTTTGATGTTTATAAAAGCCTGTGGAAATTTATTTTATCTGATGAGATAAAAATACTAACTATTCGAATAATCTGCCTGAAATATTGTTTAAGGTTCGCCCCAAACTATTGGATATGACTGGGATAAGAATTATTTTTCATGAATGAAAATTTTATACATTTTTATAACTTAAATTTAATCTAAAAAAAGATGACTTTCGATAACCAAAAATTTTGAGCCATCGCAATTTTTTTAAAGTTTGACGCGCAAAATTGGGTTACGTCTCGGTAACAGCAACACTCGAATGCATACTTTTTTGTAAATACTTTTAAGAATATTTTCTGTAAATTTCATAAAAATTCATCAATTTGATATGATCGTTATGATGAAAATTCATCAATTTGATATGATCGCAAAGGTCGTTTTACGTCTAAATTCTGGCCTGTGGTGAATTGTTTCATAAAACAGTAGTATAGAGTAAATTAAATTGTTACTGAAGTAAATATTATTCATAGAATGATTGAATTTATTAATAATTATAAAAAGCACGAGAAAATCACCTTATAGCGAATTCATTAATTTTGTTCTCTTGAATAATTTCACTTGCTAAAACTTTCAATTTTAAACTTTTTATAATAAATACTATGAACGGAAATTAATTTCATATACAAAATAATTACACGTTAGTCGTGCAATGATAGACTGGAAGAATAAAATTAATACGATACTGCAATTTTAATAACACACATAAGTAATCATCCGTTAAATATTCCAACAGTGCAGACATTTCACTTCCTCGACGCATCGTTGCACAATTTCCCCAGACTTTCAACGAGTTCGCTATAACATATGAAATCGCACCCATACGCGTTACAGTTACCACTGATCGAGGGTCTGCGCTTCTCTGCACCTCGATTTGCAATATATATTCATATTCATTCATGGGCAATATCTAATATACTTATATCTAAATAGTATCAAGAATCAAATGTATCTTCTCTGCAAACGAACATAACACATTTGAAAATATCTTTACGGCGAAGAGACTTTCATCACCATTTACGTAAACAAGATAAAGAAAGTTAAAATTATTATAATATATTCCATATAACATTTTTATATAAAGATATAAGATACAACATGCGAATCTTTTACTGAAAGATAATAGATACTTCGGCACGTGATATTATTATATCTAGACCCTTATATTTCTAGACACTTTTACTCGTAAATTAATTCATAAAAATATCCAAATACAGAAATATCTACATAATTTTTCTTAGACACTTTTAATTTTAATTTTTGCAGATGCAATATCTCTTTTCGAAAACTTGTGCCATTCTTATCGTTCTGTGCCAATAACTGTAGTCTCAAAACTCCTCATCCACTATTGCATTAGAAAAAACCGCTGCCAATTCATTGGCACTTAGCTTCCTCAAACTTTAAATAATGTTCCAATATGGAATTATTTATTATATTTAATACTCGGGTGAAAAATAAAAATGACAAATATATTGCTTTTTAATACGTCGACATATATATACACACACACACAGACATATATATACGCACGCACGCACACACTTCCATGCGGACATTTTCTAAAAAAAGTGTATTTAGATTTCTTATATCTCTAAACACGTTTCTAACATGTTTGTCGCAAAACTTTCCTTTTTACTATCACAAAGCTTCCTCTTTGGCGAGGCAAAAATACTACTTATATCTACAAGTATCTCCAATTCTTCTATCTCTACCCTTTACTAAAAAAAACCTCAACCCTATACCCACGCCTGTGCATGTACATATTCGCAAAATTGTCCTTTTACCAGCGCACGAAAGGCACAGTGCGTTTCTTACACATAAGAATTGTCCACGTAATTATTGTGCACAATTTAGCATTGGTCAAATATATCTATATACAATTTGACCAATGCTAAATTGTGTACAATAATTACGTGGACAATTCTTATGCGTAAGAAACGCACTGTGCCTTTCGTTCGGTGGTTGAAGGACAATTTTGCGTATATTATTAATTACCTGTATAATTCTTATGCGTAAGAAACGCTCTATACCGCACGAAAGAAGCATACATACCCGGTGCCGAGAGACGCGCCAACTCGGCGAACCAGTTTCGCGCGCAAGAGCCGGCGGCGTCTGATCCTTCCGTCCCTCCATCCGTATGGCCGTCGGATGTTGCAGCAAACGGCCTCGCGTCGTATTTATACGGTAGCCCGTTTTCGTCGCTATCGCCGCGGTATCTCGCGCGCGTCTTTCGCGAATTTCGCGACGCTGACGATAACGCGGGAGCGAAAGAGAGAAAGAGAGAGAGAATTCAGTTGACAGATCTCGGCGGTGAGATGAAGTCGAAGGAGGAGGAGAGCGCGTTGATATAATGAACGACCGGCTGTTAAAGCGGTGACGCGCGGGGATAGGGGGACTCGGCTCTTGGGTTAACCGTGGAAACACGTACGATACTTTTTAATAGATAAATGTCGTACTTTTTTTTATAAAGTGATGGGTAATTTTTCAAACGGGTTTTTTAAAGGTAATGGCTTTTTATAACACGGGAATGAAAAAAGACTGGATGAATGGAGAATTGGGCATTCCGAGTGTCTTTGCTTGAGCGGGAGGTGATGTTGATTACGTCCCGCTCTTGAGTTTCTTAGGCCTAGTGGACGACTCGAAATGCCCATTTCTACATTCTCTTTGCATGCATGAAAAAGGTCCTATTCACACACTTATTAAAAAAAAAGGTGTGTAACATGGGTGGAAAGAGCTTTTTCAGACTCGAGTGATGATTGGAGCAGTCGTGTTTTGCACTCGCTTAGAAAAAGCCAATTTCCCCCCTTAGTTGCACAATGTACTATTACTTTCAATTCACCGTCTGAGAATTTCTATTAATCTAACTTTCTTGATTCTTTACGAAGCTTAGAAATAAGCTTGATGGAGTATAAGTAATTTTCAGAAAGAGTAGTTTAAAGAAGTCTTTACAAACTTTAAAATGAACTAAGGTTTCTTCAGATATACTATACATACACTATCAGCGCTAAAGAAAATTCCACGATCTAGAAAATTTTTGAATTGTGATTTCGGATTTGCATTAGTGATTCAAAGAACCCTTAGAATAGAAACAATGTACAAGAAATAGACGATTTAAAAAAATTTCACTCGTCATCTTATATGCGTCATCTTGGAATTGAACATTTCTTCTATTTTAACTTCAGATTTCAATTCAACAATTCAAAAAATCCGTAGAATGGAAATAACGTACAAGGAATAGGCGATTTATAAAAATTTCTTGTATCCACTATCTTGTAATTCAAAACTTTTCAGCAACTTAAAATACGACTCAAAGCGATGTTTAAAATTGTCCTTCGCCATCAGCGCCATCTTGGAATTAAATTTTTTTTATTTTGATTGCAGATTCGAATTCAGCGATCCCAAAAGAATCCTGCAAAAGTTGTTACACAATATTTTTATTGCAGAGTAATATATTGGGAGTTTAAATTTGCAATGCGACACTAGCGGATTGTATATGAACTACTAACTAACCATGACTGGCGCGGAGAATGCTTCTGCATAAGATTTACATGGGGTGCATATTTAGAAATCGAAATACAAGGTTAATTTCTGACAGGCAAAACTTGTTTCTACCAACCGATATAGTATACGTTCATATAATATATATAACGATAGTAACAGTTTGTTTTTATCACAGATAAAACGTATAAATCCATCCATAAATATGTTCCCCATGTATATCTTATAGGAAATATTCCCCGTGGTAGCCATGTTTTTTTGCTGTTTTCTCATGGGAAACAGTAGCATCCTCTAAGGTCGATGGTAGTTTTATTTGCCAATATGTTGGATGATATCCTTACATGGAGATTAGACCGGGAGATTTAGTCGAAATCTAACGAGTATCCAGGGACGTCCGTGTAAAATCTTTACACGGGAAATATAAACGTTCGTGACGAAATTTCAAAAAGTCTTGCATATCGTCTGGCATAGTGCCTAATGTCTCAGACCTCTACTAGTCTCCCACCCTACTGATTTAGCCAGGCTATGGCCAGACTAATTTTCATCTAATTAGCGGATGTAATGAAAAACTAATTTCAATTTAAATATTAGTTAAGCCTCGAAGATGCAACATCCTTATCTTTGCCCCGTGTAAAAAAATTAGTCTGGCACTAGTCTGGGATTAATCTGGCTTAACAAGTCTGGCGAAAGTCTTGCAAAAGTCTGGGAGAATGAATTTTTGGCATTATGTCAAGATAACTCATTTTTCACAAGTAAATAATTAGAGTAGTACATTAATTATTAGTATTGACTAGAATAGTGAAAATACGTACTTTTCGCTAAAATAGGAGAAAAGTTTTTTTACATATTGCAATCTTGTTTAAAATATGAATATTTGTAAAAAAGAGACAAAAATTTAGGTTACTGGCAATTTGACATGACGCGATGCTTTTGTTTTGTACATTTAGTCTAAAGTCTGGCATAGTGTCCAAAGCCATACTTCTGCCGGACTTCTGCAAGACTTTCGCCAGACTTATTGAGCCAGACTAATTTTTTTTACACTGGTCGCTTCCGAACCTTCTCCATCTACCGAACCAACCAACAACCATAACACAACCATCACCCAATCTCCTACCCAAGCTGCTCCGGGCATCTTAGCGTCGCACAGACCTCTCTCGAGATCGTATCTAAAGCGAGCCGCAAAAATACCTCGCGACGTCGCTCGGGCAACGCGTTATATACACCGCGTCACGCTGCTGCGCGGCGTTTACGAGCCGCTCCGCCACGCTCGGAATTCTTATAGCACTCCCGCGCGCGCGCGAATGCACCTTTTTATTACCGCGCGGCCTTTAACTTCGGAAAATATGATACTTTGATACTTTGTTGTTTGCGTTCGCGAGGTGTTGTGTCCTCGGGTGTGGTATGCGCGGGGCTAAATTGATTTTACGAGGGAAGCCAGTGGTTTTCTTGCGTAATCCGTGCATATTGACTTATTTTTAGGTTGTACGCCGATGAGTTTATGATGTGGGTAGTGGACGGTGTGTTTCACGCTGAGGGTAATGAGAAGAGACAATGAAGTAGCCGTTATGGTGTTTATGTGCCGGAGAAATTGCGCTGTTTTCATAAGTTACGGAACGGTTTAGCGCGTATTGTTTGCGAGTAACAGCTTGGGAGTGGTCCACTGTCTTGTCAGTGCTAAATGAAACGTTATGATAAATCCGTCGCAATTAAATTAAAAAAACATTTCGTTTTTATTAAGGAAAAATCGCACGACCGATGTAATCAATTTTCTTGGACTTAAGTTATGAATTGATCGGATTTCACGTAAGATAACATCGGTACGTATTTTTATATATCTAGTGCTTTGGAAAACGTATCGATATGAAAGCTCTCATATAATTCAATAGCGCCTGTGCAGTCACTTCATTTCAACGGGAAAATAATTTCGTTCTCAATACGACTAGGCTTTCTCAGTCCGACGTATACGTAATTCCACGCTTACATTGTAAATTCATTTCCTCGGCCCTTACAAATTATGAGCCCGCGAGGAATGTGTGTAGGTTCGGAGGGATTTCAATGCTGTGCAGATATAAACGTCGCGTTGCCGAGCTAAACGACGTGAATTCTCTATTATGAAATCGTATGCACATCAAAACGTTTACACTCGATAAAACTGCGGTTTATACGATCTTTACAATTCGCAGCTGTATTGAAGATAAAATCACGTAAGACATTGCATGCTAGCGTAGCCTTTTGTATTATTTTGCTTTATTAAAATACATATTAGTTTTTAAATGTATTATTTCAGCTTTTTACCGTAACATTAATGTTTTTAGCCATAACACTTCAGTATTTAATCGTAACATTTCAGTTTTTATCTGTAATATGTTCTTTACTTATCTTTATTTATATTTTCATAAAAATGTATTATCAGGTTTATTAACTATTTCATGGTGTTTAGAAACACGAGTAAAAAGCTAAAAAATGTCATACTTGAATTAATCAAAATAAATTTGTTCTTCAAGCTTCTAGAATTCGCATTTAAATGTAACCTTGCACCAAAATTCTAATTTAAACATGTACTTTTGACCTATGGAACAATTTGGGTATTGTATAAAAGTAAAAAATTACATTTTTAGATGTATTTGGTAAAGTAGCGTAAAGAACTAGGTCGTATTTTTTGTTTTATTTGAGAGGGATAATTTAAGAAGTTATAGATGTTAAAGTATACATAGATATACTGCAATGTTACGTGACATCAGAATATTATATTATCGTGACGTCACGGAAATTTCAAACTGTGGTTTCTATTTCAGTTTTTGTTTAATTAACGAAAGAAAAAATACAATCCAATTTTTCCTCATAAACCTACCAAAATATAAAATAAAAAAATCACGCGATACCCTAATTTCGCGAATTAAAAAATTGCCCCTGAAAAGATTATAATATTATATGAAGATATTACATTAATACATAAATAACAGCGATATCAGTCCTAATTACAATAAATTTGGCGATTCATCCTCTTAAAAACTATAAAAATTCAACCTTAACAAATTTAACGCGTTACAAGCTCCCACACCCAAGAATCAACAAGCTACACACAATTTCCCACCTTCTTCACAATAACAACCCAAGCTCCTCGACAGATCTCCCCATAACAAACTCAAATCAAGCCCCGCATTAGAATGCACGCATATACACGTACCTCGGCATCTCACGTACACACACCGATACGTCCGCGTGTATTACGCGACGGCGAGGGATTTCCCACGACTTGACATCCGCGAGTATGCGCGACGCCGCCGATTCTCTCGCGAACTTATGTGCGGCGTCGCGCGGTCGTGACCCGGCTGCCGAGTGGCTCCTTAATTTTGCACGTGTATGATTTTACCTTTTTCTCCCGGCCAGCAGTTAACTTGTGGCTTTGCCTCGCCGCGGCCTTTTGTGCGCCGATGCATTGTTCCCCGGCGAGAAGAAGCGAAAAAGGAAACTCAGTTTTGGAGCGTTGCGACCCGATATCGTTGGATTTTTGAATTATAATTGGTTTCTCGGTGCCTTTTAGGAACAATAACTATAGTGTGTGGAAGGCGTATATATGTATAGTCGTTGTTTTAGTACGATGTTGCACGATAAGTTTATATTGCGTGTAGCATTACAGTTTATTATGTCTCGTATAATGTCACGGGTGCACGCTTAACTGTGATAAAGTGCTCGTTCATTAATAACTTGCAAATGAGTAAGTTAAATTCTTGTCAATCGCTCGTGATTTATAACACCAAACGCCTCTTGGCTTATGCATCCATTCACGATCTGCCGATAAAGTTTCTTCAAAATAAATCATTGTATCACTCGGGGCCAAATGAAAAGCATCCTCTAACGTATCCTTGCATCACGTATGCACCTGTGCACGATGCAGCGAAACGTATAAGTAATGCACGGAACGCGGGCTCACGCACAAAAGATATATCCTTAATTATGAAATCGCAACGAACCACGTAATCGCTACGATGCGCGCGCGTGCATGGCAAACAAAGGCCCGCGAGCGACGCGCGTAAATTCTTCGGTATATAATACGTAATAATGAATCGGGCTATCTGCGGCCGAGTGATAAGGAACTCGCGCTGCCACTCTTTCTCTCTCTCGATCTTCTGGAATTTCTCGCGGATTCCCACACGAGAGATTCCCTCTTTCTCAGTGAAGAAAGTTAGGCTTTCAGCTGTGTTTTAGAATAATTTTTGTTTCGAATTTTGTAAGAATAGTTAATTGAGGTGGCTCTACCCGATGTAGTCTAACTAAGTTTTAAGAATTTGTCGAATTTTGTAAATAAGAATCAGTAAAATATAATGTTTTTATAAAAGTTATGTATTTACTAACTGGTGATACAGGTTTAAAAAGTATACAAATGTGTACTCGATATAGCTCAACTCAATACCGAAATCATATTATATGGTGCATCCATCTCAGTTATTTCATGCAGTAATTTCACAAAACTAGGATTACTTTTATCCTTTCTTTGTTTTCTTAATATAATATTTTAAAGATTTTGTTACTATTATCGAGAAACAGTGCATCGAAGGGGCATTCTTATATGACAGAAATCAAT
The DNA here is from genome assembly GCA_949152435.1 of Gastracanthus pulcherrimus. Lineage (NCBI taxonomy): Eukaryota > Metazoa > Arthropoda > Insecta > Hymenoptera > Pteromalidae > Gastracanthus > Gastracanthus pulcherrimus. The sequence goes on from OX424573.1 coordinate 13,047,419, forward strand.
TAACACTTTCCCAATTTTTCCCTGGCCGGAAAAATCGAATTGCCTACAATCTTTCCATAAGCTAAAGATAAAAGCCGGACAGCAAAGAGGTATACCCTTTTTAAATAATTTTCAGGAGTTTTCTAAGTTCTCTCGATTCTGCCCTGATCGAGATATTTCAACATTTCCCTCCAGTTCTTTAGCAGAGATAAAAAATGGCAAGATCGCAAAAGTTTTCTAAAAAATGACCTATCCATCCAGTCAAGAGTTACATTATTTTAACAATCATGTTACCATTTCAGCTCACTGTCAGATCTATCATGGACAGGTCTCATCGTATGACCCATATTATCCGTGTTCCGGCACAAAGCAGGATTCACGAGAGGAGAAATTAATAATTCAATCACAGTTTAAACTTTCAAAATTATATTTATTCAAATGCCTAGCCGATATATTCCTGTGACGCATTAACACTGAAAAGCCGATGCTTTCCCTCATAGTCACACGATGTGAACCATACGAGAGTCTAAACTGCACTACCTCTTTTTACGACCTTCTTTCGGGAAATACACTTGAGACAAAAAACACATGCTCAACCTTTACGTGTAGCCGATTTCATTTGGTTCTCTTTCTCTCATAACGCTGTAGTTAAAACATTGCATCACTTCAGCACTGCATATTTATTTATTATCAATTTCACATTATTATATTCGCCGTCAATTTTACTTTACAATAATTATCATTATTTCTGTCAGTAAAAATCCAATATCACCTTCATTCAACTCGTCCGTCCAGCTTTAAGCTCATAACTTTCCATCCAAAAAATGCATAAATCTTTCTCCAAGCCACCTAAGCCATCCTCGAGCCATCAGAAAATCATCGAAAGCCAGCTTCCGCGCGAACTCAACCCAACAGAAGCCTTACGTCTTCCACGCTGAATCCAGCAGCAGCAGCAGCAGCAGCAACAGCAGCTGCACGAGCGATTTCGTTGGTATGCGGCGCGCGCGGAGCCTCCGCATCCTCGAAATTTCCCACGGCTCGTCTCCGCTCTCTCTCACTCTCGATTCCTCGCTGCTGCTGCAGATACACGCGGAAAAAGCGAGAGTGCCGCGCGCGCGCGAGAGAGAGAGAGAGAGAGAGAGAGAGAAAGAGAGTGAGAGTGTAAGTATATATACGTATACACGAGACGCGCCTGCGCGAGAGCAACAGTTGTGTCCGCCGCTGCTGGAGGAGGAGGAGGCGGAGGAGGAGGAAAGAGGTCGCGGGGATCGATCTGCTTTCTCGATGGGATTGGGATGTGTGTGAGCTCTTGCGAGCCTGTTGCATGCGCGGCGTTGCATAACGGCGCGAAATTCTCCCATACGATTCTGCGCCCTGGCCCGGCTCGTTGTTTAGCGCATTTCTTGCACGGCGTGTGCGTCTATGTGTTTCTGTGTTTGTGTGTGTATGTGTTGTATTTACCTGTTTACATGTACTATGTGTGTATAATGTGTATGTGTGTGTGTGCACGAGTATGAATGTGCAGAGGTGTGTGTCTGTATACAAGTGTGCATGTGTATATATGTATATATTTATGTGTGTGCGCGGGTGTGAGTATAAATATGTGTGTTTGCGCGTATGTACTTGTGCGTGTATAAGTAGAGTTTCGCTCGTGTTCTTGTTAAGACTTTACTCGCCGTAACCTAGTTTTTCTGAGCTTCCTTTGTTTCGATGGGGCCCCGAAGGGTGTTTTGTGCACGCGCTTGTATATAGGTACGCATTCTGTGTAGCGCTGCCTCGCTGCGATGTTTTAACGATTTTGCCGAGTGGAGTGTGTATACCGTTGAAATGTATATACAGGCTGACCGATTCGCATTGTATTCGCGTATCATTTTGGTCGTGAATTATGGAAACTGCAGTAAATCGGTTGACGTTGCGGTTCTCATGCGTGTGCGTATTTATGATTTTATGAATGATTTTGTATACCCGCGGTTTCGTGCGAAATTCGTGAGAAAGTCTTGCTTCGAGGAATGTTGCTCATGTTTCAGTTTTCAATTGAATTAAAACATTGTACATTCGAAATGTCCTTGAATAATTAAAATGTTTAAAAAATAGGTTATATGTTTAAGTAGAAATTACCAAGTCTGTTCAGGCACAAATTTAACTTAAATTTTATTCAAATTATATTTTTCACTCATGCAAATATATGCTTATACTGAATAGAAGGATTTTTAAGAAGTACACTTTCTATCGGTTCCTTATTCATGCATTAGCATTTACATAAGTGCATTATTGCGGATTACAGGCTATTCGCATTACGAGTTTGTATCCGGATACGTATTATAAGCAATTCATTGAAACATGTATTTAAAAATTTAAATATTTATTAAAATTGTATGTATTTAAGTAATTATATTTATAATCAATATTATTAATGATTTAATTTGCTACACTACGCTGACTATTTGTGTTATCCCAATAGTACTTTTTATGATTCTACTGCGGTTTCACTGCGAAATACATTCTCATGGTGTCTGCATATGATCACCATACCATCATTGGGTTACCTTTTAATTGATACTCAGACTGAGCAATTTTTGTGTCTGCGAGCGAGCTTCTCTTCATTAAATTCTTAGAAGTGACGGTATTTGTTTGTGGTTTCTCTCCTGCGGTCGAATTAAGTTCTCTCAACGCTAGTGACACATGTGGTGTGCTCTTCACTGGAATCGCACTTCATGTGTATATGTTACAGGATTCGATGACTTTGCACTGTCTATTTTTTCCTTCGGCACAGCGAAGAATAAAATTGATCCAACGTTGATAATAATCTTATCACTCTGTTAGAAAAGTAATCATTTTGAGGTTATATAAAAAAACACTTTTTAGTCTAGTATCTAGTAGATTTTATCAATTTTTTTAGAAATGACTTGTCTAATTTAAAAAGCGTTTAATAAATTGTTAGATTTCTACTAGGGCATTACTTATCTAATCCAATCATTCATGATCAGAATAATTTATAATTTTTACCAATACCTTAAACTCTTTTGATCGTACGCTTTTGAATGTAATTTTTTTTAATCAGCTATAACGGTAATATCTTATACATGAACAGCCATAAAAACAAATGCCATTAAACCCATAAAACCATATCAACATAATGGAATCAAGCCTGCAAAATTATGCCATTCAAATCCAGACTATCTCAGTTATCGATATTATCGCGAGATCACTGCGATCTCCTGAATATAGGCGCGCGATCGGAAACGTTTCTCCTTTGCGGTCGACGAATTACCGTAGCCGTGAGCTCTCCTTCGAGAATTGCGGTTAGTCGACGACTTAGCACGTTCCGTATTCGAGCATCGGGACTGCGGTTACTGTTTACACCTATTTTGTATATTTCTCGCTTTTATCTTTGCATGTTGTACAGCCGTGTATAAAATATTACGGACATAACATAAAATCCATCTATATTTCTTTTAACAGTATTTCAATGTTGAATTCTATTCATCCTAACATTTATTTTCTACATTGTGAAACGTCCTTTACACACTATTCACATCTGCGTTCAAAGCGCTTCGTGCATTTACAGCGTCAAAATACCTCCGTTGTCTATTCTAAAAACTCCACTTCGAAAAGCAAATCTAAAATGGTTTTCATTCTCGAACAGCGATTCCAAAACTACAAAGAACCGATAAACATCCTCTCGTTAAAGCCTCACGGTGAACATAACGCTCTCGAAACACACGTGAAAGTCAAAAGAAAGCGAGAAAGATAAAGGAGACGTCGGGGATGAAAACAATGCGAGGTTTGGCCCGCTGCACCACAGATAGCCTCTCTCTCTCGCGTGTACATTTTTTCTCTCGCTCCCTTCCTCGGCTGCTTTATCGCCGCGTACGCCTAGCCGATATTAGCATCGCACGTGGGCAGCAGCAGCAACAGCAGCAACAGCGACACAATGGGTCTCCTCGCAGCGAACTCTTTTCCGCTTATCCTCCGCGCACGTGTGTTTCCATGCCTGCCGTCTGTCTCTCGCTATTTCTCCGTGCTGGCCTCTCCGGTGAGGACACGGGAGGGGGGCACGTGGCGAGAAAATACGCACTGGGCGCGTGCGTAAAGTTGCCAAGTCGCGCGGGAAACGGGCAGCCGCAGATGTTTACGAGGCTGCCGCCTGCTTTCGCGGGGATTTACTCCGAGCCGGCGCCTCGCCGCTGCCCATTGTGCGTACGCGCGCGTAGACGCGCGAGGAGAGATCCGTCGGTGGGATAGTGCGCTGGTTCTTCGTAAGTGGCGGTGTTGACCGCGCGCGATAGCCGTCGGGCGCGTCGAACGAGCGATAAGAGCGCGCGATTCGGAGCCGAGGAGAGACGACGGCTCGGTGTGTTTGCGTTTGGCGGTGCTTTATGGCGCTGGGAGGATCGTTGGGAAAGATAGATTTTTGAGGAAGCTTGCGAGTGTAGGATGTTTCGCGATGACTATTTAAAGAAAAAGACCTTAAGGGGGTGTCAAAGTCAATTTGTATCCTTCCTACCATACCGACCCTAGAGTTATAAAATATTGGCTTTAATTAAAAGAATAAGTATAATTATGAAAAACCAAGACACCATTGCCCTCCATAATACAATTATCTATCACTGTGCGAAGTTTCAAACAAAAACTTCAAAACCTCTACGAATGGATTTCGAACGAAATTTGAAGGTTCGAATCTAGACTAATAGACTAATATAAATTTCGTTCGAATGGCATTCGTAGAGGTTTTGAAGTTTTTGTTTGAAACTTCGCACAGTGGTAGATAATTGTATTATGGAGGGCAATAGTGTCTTGGTTTTTCATAATTTAGTTTATTTATTAATTGTAATCAATTGTTAAAGAATGTGAGGTTAGGAATTTTGGCGGGAAATTCGAATGGTTTGACACCACCTTAAGTAACTCAGGTGTGCAACTCGGATTTCAAACCGAAAGATACAGGTTCTAATCTGAAGTGCGCGAAATTTTCAGGAATACAAATTTTCATTTGTTTGTTACAACTTCGGCTTTCGAATATTACTTTAAACTATAGGGACAGTTTTGATGTATACGTACTTCATCGATTATACTTTCCAAGTCTATGAGAGGCGGAGATGTATTCATCGTGACCTGAGGAAATCAAGTATAATGCATTCAGACACCTGAGAATCTCTGCAAAGTTCACTTGAGCCTCAAGCTTAAATATACAATAACAACAACAATCTTAATTGAGTTGTCATTTATATACCCATCAATCTTAAAGTATACCCATGGAAGAACTATTTTTCCGATGAAATGTGTCCTGAGTGACAACGTCGCAGGTTTATCCACCGTTTTGGTTTCGGTTTAAACACTTAAAAGAAAGAAACATATAACCATTTTTTAGATATATGGTAACATTAGCAACGTTGTTACCTAGAAGCACATTAGGAAAAATAGTATAAAAAAACACCTTTTCATGCTCTAAAATAAACAGAAAGCGGAATAGACCCCGAATGAATTCAAACGTAACAACGCAGCAGACTCTGAAAAGCGGCTCGTATAACGCCATAATCGCAAAGTTACGTGAAATTTTAGTCCCCGTGCCATTGTACACCGAACTCACCTTCTCTCTTCCTGCTCCTGCACGGTATCCTCAAAAGTCTTACTCTCCAAGTGTCTTTGTTTTAGAGCCGCGCGGCTTGGAATTGAAGCGCCACCGGCGATAATGTAACAGAGATAGGCGCGGATAAGAGTCTCGCGCGCAAAGGTATCCGATGCTTCTTCATACACACGCGCACGGATGGTCTAGGGCTACCGCGCTCGTTACTCACGACGCCCACGCGATTAATTACACTCCCGCGGGCAGGCGCGTATATATCCCCCTCCGAGATTATTAGGTGCATCCGTCGTTTGATTAACCGCGGTATCGCGGGCTTCCGGTCCCGGCTGCCGCGAAAAAAGCCGCCGCCGCAAATCGACCTCATGCTGCTACGAGTGTGTTTATAGCAGACAAAGGTAGCTTTTTTGCGGAGTGAGAGAGAGGGGGGAAAAGAGGAATTGAATAGCTGCTGTATTATAGTGGCACTGGACCGCACGGGACAGCGATGGATGACGACTGTTGTACGTGATTTCTTGGACTGCGCTGAGAGAAGATTTACCGTTTACTAGGTGAAGCATTTTCTCTTGTGCGTTGAATATTAGTGCACTTTTCTTGTAAATTTATTAATAAAGTATTAAAAACTATCTACAGAACAGTTTTACTATTTATATTTTGCGTTAATTATTAGTAACATTCCTATTTGGTTCGTACCAAATAATCCAAATGTCAGAATCAAATTTAATATCCATCTATTTAACTATATCAATATTCATATTTTTAGGTAATTGCTAATAAGTTTCCTATGTGGAATCAAATTAAAAAACAATTTATAGAAAAGTTTTACTGTTTATATCTTCAGCGCATTGTTAGTAATCTTCCTATCTGGATTATACCAAAAAATTAATATTTTACAATAAAAAAAGATATCTTAGTCAACAGTTTTCCTTTATGCATTTTTAGTTAAATACTAGTAAGACTCCTATTTGGATCACACCTAAAACTCAATTTAATATTAAATAATTGAAAAGATCTGTTGATGGAGTTCATAACTCCCACCTTGATATATACACACCTTAATATCTGAAGAAAATAAGCACTTTTTTATGCACTATAGCGGATAGAAACCACTACTTGCGCTAGTCTAGTGCATAAAACCCAAGGGTGAAGACCCGAGAGCTACATATTTCTACTTCTATCATTGACAGCTCGAGCGAACGATCTCGCGGTAAGCTCGGGCAAAAAGTTGCCGCTAATAATGATTCATCTCTCGGAAGGGGAAGAGCTAAGACGACCGTTGAACGACATAGTTGCGGCTCGACCGAGCGAAGGCGCGAGAGACTTCTTACGCGCAAAGACGAGGATTGATTTTTCTCTGGTGGAGAGACATAAGTCGGCAGCGTGAGAAATAAACTTTTTCGTTTGTGGGAGCGGATTGTGTGCGGATCGATTTAGTTGTTTTAATGGACAGCTGAGGAGTTCAATGCTAGCGACAAATAGAACAAACATGTATTTTATATATTTTTAAATTAAAATATCCCGTGTAAGAATTTCCATTACTGACAATACGGGCCACTGCTGGCTCTTTACTGCTAAACAATTAATTCGACGCCAGCATCGCTCCGGCACTTTTTTTTTACTGGAATGATAACAACGGGCCAATAATGAAATTTTTATTATAAATGTCTGGTTTTACTGCAATGCCAGTACTCAGCCGGATTTGAAAATTCAGCACGTCAGATTGAAAAACAAAAGTATCGCGGATTAGCCTACTTTTTAACCTGTAATTTTTGCAAAATGTTATTTTAATAGTATATTATGACACTGTTGTGGGAGATGGTTTTCTACCTTGCTCGAGGGTTTTCGCACGAGCGAAGCGAGTGAGAAAATCGAGCAAGGTAGAAAAACACCTCCCACAACAGTCTCATACGATATTTTATAGCACAACAACCTCAAAATCGACAATAAAGTTGGCATTTTGAGGTTAGTGTGCTATAAAATATATTTCCCAATTATATAAAACAAATGCTACTGTTTAGCGGAATCATGCGATTAAGATCTATGCATAGTAATCTTAGTGAACTGGTAAAAGTCTGCCGTAAATGATATACTTTCTGTTATATGTTGCACTAAAATTGCGAATATCGGCAGTTCTTGTAATTCCTGCAATGCGCCAGTACTGACTTGCTAACCTCGGCCAATTGTTATCATTTCAGTATTGCCTCAGCATTAGAACAGTAATATCTGATAGTACTGAATATCTGGCAAAAAGTACTCGTCCAATATTGGGCCATTAGAATCTTCTTGCACTTGGACTAAATAATACAGGTTTGTCCTCTATTGTATCAACTCTGTGATAATGATATTCAAAGATTAATTCAATAGCCATTTATTTTAGCATTTTATTTCATCTCTGCGCTGAGGAAATGAAATGACTTGAAAATCTCTAAACTATCCATTATCTTTGAGAGTTAGACACAGATGCCTTAATAGTCAAAGAATCAGATTCTATCTACATCGCGTTGCACAATATGTCAAATGCATAAATTGACTTATAATAAAGAAATTCTTCTTTCAGTGAAAAAGAAAATACTAAACCTGCTAGACTGATAGTATAATTACAACGTTATATCTCCGTCCGATACAGTCGCACAAGTTTACCCGACCTAACGAGTACGAAAAACAAGCATTGAAAAGCCCACAACACGCACGAATACTTTCGTTATCTCCAACCAGCAGCAGAAGCAGCAGAAGCAGCAGCGGCGGCCTGCAGACGTTTCTCGAAACGTCAAAAATCCCGCTTCCGGAATTCATCCTTGGCATCCTACCCGCGCGCGCTCGCCCTTCTGCTATTTCCTTTTGCCGATGCTCTCAAGATCGATGCGCCGGATAACCGCGCTGAGCAAAACTCTCTCGCGGCCACTCGCAATAAAACGCCGTCGCCTTCGTACCTGTCGCTCTTTGCGCGGCGCGGAGAGCAGACATACCAGACGCGCGAGTCCACGTGAGTCATACGCTCGAGTGTACGGAGGGAGAGACGGAAAAAAATTGGGGGATATATACATCGACAGGCGCGGAGAGAGAGAGAGAGAGAGTCCCGACATACATACGCAGGAATGCAGTTATTGCAATGCAAGCGCGAGCGCGCGTTAATTCCCGTGCCGCAGCCCGGTTGTAAGTTGCTCCCGCTGCTGCTGCTGCTGCTGCTGCGAGACGAGATAGGAGGAGTAGCAGTCGTCGGCTGCTGCTTTTTATGACTCGGCGAAATTAGATGCAGCGAGTGCCAAGGAGTTGCGTTGAATTATTCTGACAAATTAGACGAGCGATTGTTTTTTGGTGCATTCTTCCCGGGAGGAAATTATTTTTTGCAATGCGCCTGGGTTCGGGAGTTTTATGCCCTGCTTTGCGTGTTTTATGGTAATTTATGAGGAAAATTATGCTTCCTACTGGTTCTTATTTAAATTTCAAGCTGTAGTGGAGTATGACGAAGGGATGTATGATTTCGCAATGCACAACATTTTATGAGCGCAATTTAGTTCATTTACAGCGAGGGTGTCATACGCATTGGAAAACGAATTTTGAAAAGGCTTTGGAAGGTGTTGTCTGGTATCTAGAAATACAGCCCAATTCTTGTAGTTGATTTTAATAGACTTTTTTTTTAAGATGTTACCTGTTTTACCATAAATGAAGGAACTTACTTCTCTGATCACAATATATATATATATATATATATATACAAAAATATCTGTAATTTTAATTTTGTTTCATATAAAAATTATAATTTATTTCAAAGTTATATGAAATTAAATATTTTCCTGATTTAATGATTGTAAAATCTTTCAAATTAAGAAAATTTTCGTCTATTTTGAAACAGTGTAAATCGAATTACATCTACAACATACAAATTATACTCCACACAGCCATCCTAACAAATAGAAGAGTGCATCGAAAGTTTTCATCTCCGCACATATAATCACAGTCATAACATTGCAACAACCCCAATTAACAGTGCAAAGCACCTACGCCAACACATCGAAAACCCCCTTCCAAAAAATCCAAATAATCCATGACGTTAGCTCTCGCCATCTCGTTACAATCGATAATCGACGCTAGCGCAAGCCGCTGCAGTCCCACAAAAAGTCCAGCACAGCGCGCGTCTTATCTTTTAATTCGCGCGGCGCGATCGGCGCGTCCCGCACTTAACCGCGATCTAATTGCCCTGCACTTTCCTTGCTCTCGTGCATTCTCTCTCTCTCCCTCTCTCAACCGCATTATTATCAATTAGGATGCTAATTAGCCGCAATATCGGCGCGGAGGCTTTCTCGGCTTTGTTGCAGCGCCGCGACGTACAGTCGTCGTTACAATGGCAAATAAACGATTTCCGAAGACCGTTTTGCGAGTGTCTGTCGGTGCAGCGGCAGCAGCAGGCAGGCTCGTTAAGGAAGTTGAAATCTATAAAACGCGAGCAGACCGAGAGAGGCGTAAATCAAAACGCGCCGCCCCGTTGTTGTTGCGCGCGGTGCGCAATTTTGCTTAATCCCGAGCGCTCGATGGCGCGCCACGGCAGGTCGATGAACAAAGCGCATTATGCTCGCGGTCGGTCTGCGTGTGTTTGGATTTTCCTTTGCGCGGGGCTCGGGCGCATTGCTGGATTGCGCAACGCAAGACAGTTTAGATTTATATTGAAAAAAGTAGTTTCTTCGTTCTTTTATTTGCGATTAGAATTTTGCGTGTGAATTTTATTGCGCGGTAATTGGCGTAATTTTTCTTTTACGGCGCGAGGGTTCTGTAATAGAAAAATGTATGCAAGCATTTGCGAAAGTGGAAAAGAATTCGTCTGGCGCTAGTTTGGCAATAGTCCGGCACCATCGGTCTGGCGGAAAGCTGGCATTAGACACTATGATGGATTTTTTACTAGAATTGTAATACCAAAACATCGTGTTCTATCGAGTCTACAATAACAAATAAATTGTGTCTCTATTTTTACAAATATTTAATTTTTAAGCATGATTATAATATTTATAAAAACTTCAATAGTGTTTAAGGGGAGGTCGGAGCCGATTACAGATTTCTGCATTGAATTTTACATTATTCTAATTTAATTGTTCATAAAAATTAAAAACTGTAGTTGTCCGGTGTTCTCAATCTACTAAGGAACACCGGACAACTGAGATAATTGAAAACAATTAAAAATTGAATGAGAGTACTGAAAGATACGAAATTGTCGGTAACTACGTAACTGCATGTAAGCTCCGACATCCCCTTAATACGTCTGGCATAGTAATAAATGCTATACTATTTCCAGACTTAGCAGGTCTTATTTAGCCGTAATAGTATAAGACTAATTTCGTTACCCTATTTTTCAACAATAATTCATTTTTAATCAATAGTCTTGTTATTATAACTTTAAAATTATGCAAAACAGCTTCCAAGTCGAATCTTATCACTTTGGATTAATATAATACGTATTAAGCTATCCCCTATCGAATTAACCATTCCACTCGGAACGACACTAGCAATATTACAGCGATAAGAACACACGGTTACATCCTTACACTATCGCAGCACACTTCAACGCTGCGCACACAACATTGCAAAAAAGAACAAACACATTCGAGTAAATCGTAATCCTATCCGATCGATCGAGCAAAAGCAAAAAGAGCCAAAGCAGCCAACGATTCGCGCGACTTGTCGTGGCCACAATAATAACGGCAATTACGCGCGCCAACGAATGGGCCGTCGCGCACGCAAGAGAAAAAATATCCGGATGACGACGAGGGCATCGACGATGCATCGCTTGTCGATCATTAAGATCGTCGAAGTCGATAGAGCTCACTCTCTTCAGGTGCGTTTAAGATCATCGGCGCTACGCAACACGTGTTTAAACGCGTATGCATAGTCGCCAAGGGGTGTAATTTTCGAGGTACGTTGGCGCTATAGTTAAGAGGGATATAAAGTGCTTCGGGTGTCAATCTTAATTCGTCAAAAATCGGTTAATCCGACGTGTAGCTCGTACGCGAGAGGTAAGAAAAACGGTCGTTAGGGTTGTCGGAGATCGTAATGTAGTGGGCTAGGCGTTTTAAATCGTAATTTGTATCTGCGCGATGGGTCTGAAATATGCAACTTCTTTGTAATATCGGGTATTATCGACATTCCGATGCTTCTTGAAGATTTTAAATATTATTTCAACACTTCCCCGCTTGTTTCGACTAAAAGTATACATTAGATGAACGCAGAAAGATAATTAACACATTATACTATAACCCGTGTATAATCATGTGGCTTCTTGGAAAGATGACTTAAGTACATTTGAAAATGGCTCATAATGGTCTGATTTATTTTATGAGACTTTTTTCATTAACTGTTGACATAATATTGGTTTACAAACAACTTTTTTACTGAAATATTTGTTTATTAGTAGATTATTTATCTCATGTACAAAAACAGGATTGTTATATTTAAGAAAAAATAATTAAAATCCATTTTCGCGTGCAACGTGTACCCAGAAAAATAACGAAAATTTGTCGGCATGTCTAAATATAGTAAAAGCATAACGGTGCTAATTTTAACGCCACATCACCCCAATACGTTCACACTTGTTATGACGAATGCATACCATTGCTTCCCAGAATAAAGACTTAAGTACACGATGGTCCATAGTATTGCTTGTTTTCTCGAATAAAATGAAAGCATGTTTCCAAAGTTACATACTTTGATTAATACTTTATATTTTTAGTGCAGTATTCACCAAGAATAATTTTACTTGCCATATTTTACGTTCCACTCTGTTGGAATATCGCTATGCTTTAGCATACGTATGCGTGTAACTGTAGTTATACACTACTACATGCTTGTACAAAAATGAATCGACTTACTAAGAAATGTCCCAAAGACATAAACTGAAATGAGAAATATAGAAAAGAGTGGGGAACTATATGCGTCAGCATATATACCCCGATATTCTCTTATGCCCTTTTGTCAAGTGTTTTTAGTTGTACTAAAGCATCTAGCTTGAGCAGTCGCACATTACTGACGGTATTCCTACCTTGTGCGAGTTTGATAAACGAAAGTTATTTTATTTGAAATATACATTGTGTATTATCATTTATTTAACACTCATTCCCAATACACTCTAGTGCATTCAACTCTCACTATCTCGACATACCTAAAATACACATAAATCGTTAAATCCACGAATCCACAGAATAAATTCTATTGAAACTGAAGAACGAAAACCAAAAAATGTCGCAAATAATATTATCCAGTATAAATACAGCCGAAAACCAAGAACCAGAAAGCACTAGAGAGATCGCGTCCGCGTCAAAACCAACTCTTCCCAAAGCTAAACCGAATCTCTCTCTCTCTCACTCAATCTCCAACTGCAGCTCCAGGCGTGCAAAAGGCTTGTCTGTCCCCTTTCCCGCCTCTCGTCCGCAGCCTCTCTCGGACTGCACAGATTCGGATCGATAAAGCGAAAGAACGCCGTCGCGAGGGGTGCCCGCGTCCGCGTCTCGTTACTTAACCCGGCAACCGGTCTGTCCTCTTATGCATTCGCGCTCTCTCGCCTCGCCTTTCGTTGCTCGATTTTCCGTCGTTTTCCGCGACACCTCTCTCTCCCGCGATTTAGCAGCGAGGCTAGCTCTCCTTTACACACCCTGACGTTAATTGGACAATGGCGGAGGAGCGCCAGCGCTGGCCGGCGCTTGTGTCCACTCCTCGTCATTCGCGTGGTGTAGTTCCGCGCGCCCGCGCGACGATCGGCCGGAAAATTGTAATTTCAAAGCGTACGTAAGAGATGTGGGTATCGCGCTCGATCGGTCGGCGATGATGCCGAGTTCTCGAGTCGTGGCTTGCAGTGCGGGGAGATAGCGCTGTGTGCGAATTTATCGCGGGGACGATCCGTTTGGATGCGGCGGTGGCGCGGGTCCGTGCTTTTGAGGAGCTGGAGAGATTTTGTTGGAGATGTCGTTGCTCGCGGGGAATGTCTCCTTTTCGCGCGGTGGTCGTTGCGATCTTTATTTTGCTAACGTTATGTTCTTGGGTTATTAGAATTCTTTTTTCCTTTGTTTCTTTATAAATACACTGTTAAACTTCTGTTGAACTGTGAGTTATAGCGTACAAATTCAATTTTAATTTTATGTAACAGAGAATGCTATGATATTGTTTATTAAAATCCATTTTACACATTTTAATTAGAAACATTAATTATAATATTATAAATTATTTTAAGACAGCTTAAATTATAACTTTCATTCTTTTTTTAATAAAGTGCACTCAAAAAAATAAATTTTTGCTTCAAGCGGGATTCTTCTTTACTAAGCGCCAAGATGAAAGACCGATGTTAAATGCACGACAGATTTTATTGTTACTATAAAATGTCGTGTAGTTTACGAAAATCTTGTGTTCTTTACGAAAATATTGCCGTACAATTGTAAATAGACACAATACCGCACAAATTAGTTATATTTACGTACGTTTGGTTGATAGACCCTACTATATTATCTATAATTATATCCTTTCTCCACTGTATAAAAACTCATGAAAACTTGACAATAGCAGTTGTAAATATAAAAGAAATTTTTAAACCGAAAGAACGATGTAATTAAAAATCGTTCATAGTCTCTCAATTACATCAACTACATCATAAAACCAAAAAAAGAACAACTCAATTTTCACCCTGACAATTCCATTGTCACAAGCCAACCTCCTCTCTTTCCCTCTTGTTCTCCTTTGAAAAAGCCCAAGGTAGGATTAACGACACCCGAGCCATCGTACGTACAGCGAGATATCCCCAGTCTCTCCGTATCTCAGCAGAATCTCCGCGAGATAAGAAACTCGCGCGTCCTCGTAAAAGGCACCTCGCTGACGCTCCACCGCGAGCGAAGGAGAAACAAAAGCACGAGCCGCGCGACACATATACCTCCGACCGTCCCAACAACCTCGATATGATTCGCCCTGGCGATTGCGATCTCCGCGGATCAAGAAGTCAAAATCACGCTCGCACCGAGGTGGAAAGAAAAGCCTCGCGCAGCATCGAGAGCAATAAATAGAGGCGACAGCAGCAGCAGAAGAAGAAGAAGCCGTTGCCAGCTCCGCCCAAGCCGAAGCCGAAGCTGAAGCCGAAGCTGAAGCTGTCTACCGAAGAAGCTCGGAAGAGAAAGAGAGAGAGAGTGGACTTGTCCCGTGAGTTACGGCTCTTACCGGTGAATTATAACGCGCATAACGCGTACCGACTCCTCGCTCGGGCTCAAGATCCGAGCCCACGTGCCTCGAGGTGTGGTTATAACGCCGCGCCGCGCCGGGTCCGTGACGAAACTGTCAAGCGCTGCTGCTGCGGCTTTTGTTGCCGATGTGTGTGTGCCTTTTTTTTTCTTGTCGTCGTTTGGTTTCTCGCGAGCTACCTCCTACACTCTGATTTTATGCAGCTGCTTTGAGGGATAATTGGGATGGGCGAGCGTTGAATGATTTTCGCTGCTGGTAATATAGGAATTTTTGACGATCGCTCGGTAATATACTTTTGGAGGTTCGTTAGGATTTGTATTTGTATTTATATGTTGAAATTTGTGTTTTATCGTGAGACCTTATGAGATTTGTAATTGTTTGGTGGAATCCTAAGCGAATGTAATAAATAATTTATAATTATGCGGCTTCATGGAATGATGAGTCTAATCTTATTTATTAAAAGTCTTTTCTGCGATTTAGCTTATGTAATCTAGAATCGGATCCAACCTTTTTTCTCGTACCTCGTTTGGACCTACAATTTTAGATGGGTTTCGAACCATCAGCTGAAATTAATTCGCAGGCCCTCAAGGACACGAGTGTCGATAGTCTCAAGCCTCCAACCGCCTGAGATTCCGTGGATCTTAACTCTAATAATAACTCTGATATCAATATAAATAATGCGAATAAGTCCATTTTTTAAATTTTGATGTTATGTTTAATTGTGTGAGTTAATTTTTATATGAGATCCATATACGCCTAGAAAATTTAATGACAGTTTTAAAGTGCATTTCAAATATGACAAAATATTGCTTTTGAATTATTTTTTTTATAATTAGTTCTTATTCGGTACTAATTTAAACAATTTATTTGGTCAAGCAATGTAGATACATACTTTTATTTATTTTCTGAAATATAAATATACTTATTTAAAAAGTACAATTCTACATGCTATCTTTTACTCTTGAGTCTATCAGTTTAGTTCAATCATTAAAACCTCAATATCTTGAAAACATATATAATCGACTTATTTGGATATTCTTGGAATTAGGCGAATACAAAATTTGAGAGGGAAACTAAATTTTAGATATTGTTTAAGTGGTAAATGTCGTGTGAGACAAAACACAAACGAATACTATAAATATTATTTTCAATCTATGATAAGTTTTGAAGCGCATATATAGAATCGATAATTCTACTGTACACATCATACAAATTAGATTATTAGGAACGTAATAACAATCACAAACTTAATTTTAAAACAATATTTATTAATAATAGCGCGTATAATTTATAACTAAAAACAACAATTACGATACATAACGATAGCAATTAATACAGTACTATTAGCAATAATTTACGATTACCCGCAGAAGCATTTATTAAATGTATGTACGATTGTAATTTAATTGCAAATTAATTGTTCCAATGCTACATAAGCCGTAGCCCATAAAGTAATTATTGTTGCACCCGATGCACGAGTGAATACTCCGGCAAATTTTATCGTCGCGGCATTAAGAAGGCCTAATTGGATTTAATAAATTATTCGTGCCACTGTTCACTACTGTCTTATAAGCTACCCGAGCAGAGGAAGTGCATAATTTCCAACGAAAAACAAAGAGTCGTAGGTAAAACCGACCGATTTTCTGCGATAATTTATTTAGCAAGGAAAATAAACGAACGTTGCTACTTTTCTCTACTTGCTCTTTAAGGAGAAACTCCACTGATACTTGATTAAACAATCCAAAATGTTTTATATTTATTTATGTTAATAATTTTAAAAACTTTATGAAACGTGCTAGATGTAAAATGTTTATATTTTAACAATATTATAGCCCGTCCAGTGAAACAATTTAATTTTTCTGGTATCAAAAAGTTCCTTACAGAACCCAACTATAAACCTTTTAAAATCGCCTTAAGTATTTAAAGAAAATCTTATAATTTAATTTTAAGGTATACTGATGATGTTAAATATATTATTTAACAATTGTTGTTGCTATAGCATGTAGTTATTTAAAATATTTTTGGCGATCAATAAAAGGTTTTTAATTTTTTAGATCATAAATTGATTATATAACTATCTTAAAAAACTCTACGTTTTGTTCATTCAGAATTTATTGATCTTATTTTTCAAATAGATTAAATCCAATCGGTTTGCGCGAGCAACTTTAAAAAACACCTTATCTTTATCTCAAAAGCACACACTTCCTTCTATAAATCTAACAAATCTTATGTAAACTTCTTCAATCAACCACGTCAAAAAACTAACCAAAGCGTTAATGCTCTCGACCGCACTGAGCTCACTTTTTAAAACCCAGTGGAATCCCACCTTAACGCACAACAGCGCTGCAAGGCACAAGCCTCTACATAATACCGCGCGGCTCGCGATCTTTATAGCTCTTTATTACCGATTTTAAGTTCCTCGCGCGCGCGCGCGCGCGCGCGTCGCCCTGCAATCGTAACATAAACGCGCTCGCGCGCGGCGTTTCATTACGGCAATTGTCACGTATGGCGCGTGCGGCAACGCCTCCGTATCCTTCTCTTCTCTCTTTCTATCGCGGATTAAACGAGCTATAACGATCGCGCCGAGGACTATCGAGTTTCCGCCCCTCCACGCATAAAGTATACGTATATACACGCGCAAGAGAGACAGAGAAGAGAGATCGTAGTCGCGCGCGGTTTTATATACGACCGCGAGCGGGTTTCCGGGGTGCACCTGATGAAAGGACTCGCCGGCGACTTGGCACCTATTAGCGATTATCTAATTTGTGGGTATTGTGGCCTGCGCGCTGGAGCGTTGTAATTTTGTCAGGTCCGTTGTGCGGGGTAATAAGATAATGCGCGAGGGAGAGAGCGAGAGAGCGGGTGGCAGGTGTAAGCTGGCTCGAGGAGGGAATTGCAGAAGTCGGTTGCGTTGGAGAACGCGCCGCGATCGGATTGAATTTGAATTATCATTGTGCGGGCTAATGATAATTATTGTTAGGTAACTTTCTTGCCGATCTTCGAGAAATCTAATAGGACTTTAGATAAAGAGATTAATTCTTATCGAGCACCTTACTTGCGCAATTTAATGTATAAATAAATAATTTGCTTTATCTAATTTTTTTAAATATATAAATATGAAATTAGAACAAGAAAATTGATAATTGATTAATTTTAAATCTATATAAGTTTGAATAGTATAAATCTACATAAACTACTCTTACTACATACTCTATTTAAGATTGAATAGAAAATGATCTAGTATAATGCAATGTATAAATAAATAATTAATAATTCTGTGTTTTCTTTTTAGGTGAGTATTGCACTTGTTGTACCTTCATTGCTCGTCTAACGTAAGTGCACATTACATTGTCATTTTATTTTACAATCTTTCATTAAACCCAATAATCCAAGAATCTAAAAAGCAGACTAATTTACATAGTGAAGCTTATAATCATCACCGAGAATACACTTCTCGATTCTCTCTGTCCTAAAAAATAAATATTCATCCACAAGCGCAAAAGCCACGAGATCAGAATGCATAATTCACCCGCGGAGCTTAAAGAGCCTCGGGACCGCGCGAGTCTCGCAGCAGCGCAGACGTAACGCAAGATCGCCGATAGAACATCTTTATCGCGCGCGCGTCTATTATTCTCCGAGATAATAGCGTACACGTCAGGTGCGCGCGAGCGCCTGCGCTCCGCGAAAAATTCGCGCCATTTTTCGCAGTGGAAAAGAAAAAGGAAAGGAAGGGAAGGAATAAGCGAGAGCCTCTTGCGGTGAGATTATCGCACTGAGATGCCCGGTAGGCAGAGAGAAAGAGAGAGAGAGAGAGAGAGAGAGAAAAAGGCTCTTTTTGCGCTGCGCTGAAATGAAACGCGAAACCCTTTCATTTGTCAATTAATATTCGCGTTTCTACCTGCGCGTTACGTCTTCATGCGAGTATTCGTTTTACAGGGTGTACTTTGTTTGGTGAGACGAGCTGTCGTTGTTGTAGCGTTGCTTGATTTCGCTATGATGTTTCTAATACGTATGGCCATTTAATCTGATAAACGTTGTCTATTGTAACTAAGACAATTATGTTAAAAAAAGGAAAAGTTGTAGTAAATAATATAAATTATACCAATATTTATGGCGTCTTACCAACACCGACTTATTCTACTGTATACATAATAGTATGCATATTTTACTTTTGCAAGAGTAAAATACGTGTCAAATGTTGATGGACGAATTAAATAAATAATTAGTCATATCTTCTCATGAATAAGCTGACTTGAAATCATAATAATCTGAGTACAAATAAAGTTATTCACCAGCTTTCCTGGTCAATATCTCTGAATATTTATATGATATAAATGATTTGAAAATAAACATAAAAAGATTATTAATACGTTCAATACTCATTACCATTAATTCCCTGGCAGAAATCAATTTCATTTATATAGCCAGTATTCGGTTATTAATAGCTATAAACAACCATTAATGATCGATTACAGGCTATGATTTAGTGATTCTTAACAGGGTTGTTTTAATGAGTCAACAGCATGATTGTTAGTTTGATTAACTACCAACTATATTTACGACTCATTAAAACAATCATGGTACTTAAGCTTCTTAAAATATTTTAATAGTTACCCCTTTTCGGGTACAAGCCACCAACTTGCTCATTGCTACTTCTTTTGGGCGTAAGCGTCTGCTGTGATGGTGAGAAATATAGCGTGTCAAATGAATTATTTTCCTCTATTTTCAATATACCGAATAGCTTTATTCAAACCGTTGGTATTTATTTATTAAATGAAATGAAGAAAAATGGTGTTTTTCGATGCTTTATTGCATTTATGACAGAGCTAACCTCATTTAAATTCGCCGATCTTATATCCACTCAATGCTCGACCCTCCTCAAATTTACACTAACATCGAGCTGTGGTTATACTAGCAAGTTATTTTTCTCAGTGAATACAGCATAAATTGTTTTAAATATTTCTATTACCGCCAACATTAATCAACTTCAACGTCTTGTCGCGTCGCTCTGCTAAATCCCTTTTAATCTGCATCACTCACTTACTCCTCTCAAAATCCAAAAACAACAACTCCGACCAAACCCCAGCCAGCAAAAAAGAAGAATCAATAAATACAAAGCACAGCAGCAGCTCCAAGAACTCCAGCACAGTGGGCGCTAATGGGTTAAGGGCGTGATCCTCGCCGCTTATTTCTAAACCGGAAGACCCTCTCTCTTCTCTTCTCTTCGCAATCATTTTCCTTCGTTCCTCGTTCGTCCAGCCGTCACACGCGCAGCCCCGGCGCAGTGTCAGCGCGGATGAAATAGTAGCACTGGCCGACAGAGAACTCGCTCGCCATGCAGCAGAAGAGTCGAGTCGAGTCGAGACGAGACGAGAAGAGACGAGAGGAGCAGAGAAGAGACTCCCTACGAGACACGTATATACGTATATATATGTACCTCGTCGCGTCGGTGCAGCTGCAGCATATATCCGGACGAGCCTTCGGATTCAATTTACGGTGCTCCTCCCCTTTCTCCTTTAAATGCTCTCGACTCGTCTTCATTTCGCTGCCGACGCCGATGCCACGCCGCTGCTGCTGCTGCTGACTCTCCGCGGGAGACGTTTCTTCCTCCTCCTCCTCCTCCTCCTCCTCCTCCTCCCACATCGCATGAAATAAAAGACGCAAGAACGAGAGAGCCGAGCGTAGGTAACCGTAGACGATGAGCGGAGGATAGGTTTAGCTGAAGTTTGCGTGCGAGGAGGAGCGAGGAGATAGTTTCAAAGTCGATTATTGGATGGACGCGGGGGGGATTTTTGAGAGTCGAGTGACGAGGCGACGGTGTTGAGGGGACCACTGGTTATATATCTTGTGACTTCACTTGTAACTTCAGTAACTTGGGGGTTAGTAGGGAAAGCCTTTTGGGTGAAACAAATATTTGAGAAATACGAGTACACTGGAAAAAAAATTTGTTTAATCTAAGTAAACGTTTCCTTGAATCGTACTAAGAAAAGATTTACTTAAATAAAGTAAATATTTCTTAAATTTAGTAAATATTTATTGAATTGATGAATACCAGTCTAAACATAATTAAATATTTACTATTTTCAAATAAATCTTTTCTTAGTACGATTCAAGGAAACGTTTACTTAGATTTAACAAATTTTTTCTTCAGTGTAGACTATAAGCAACTGAAAGTTGCTTGAGAATAGATATTTTTCAGTGAATGTTACAATTATGGGTTTCATGTACTTATTGCTGGACATAGAATGAAGGTCTACTGTATGAGCTGTTTATAGGATTGTTTTGTGGAGAATTTGTGTTTTGTCGGTGAAGCTTTCCTGTTTTAGGAATCAAATTGTAAGTCGCGTGAAATTTTTAAATGTAGATGAGTGGATATTTTTGGATTATTAAAAGAAGCTGCATAAAAGTCTGATTAGATACATCTGTTTCTACTTCATTTAACTATTCGACTTCAAAAAAGAGGAAGTTCTACATTCCATGCGTATGATCTTTTTTATAATTTGAAAAAAAACATGAATTTGTTAACGCTATATTCATTAAAAAAGTAATATTTGAAATAAAATCATTGTTTACCTTTTTTCTTCTAACTATTTATGTATTTATCAAAATTTAACAAATAATATAAATGTAGACCTAAATACATTCACATCAAAGTTCATATCTTAAACTACAAAATGCCCATTTCTTTTGCTATATTTTGAAGAATATATAAAGAGGTGTAGTCAAAAAGATAATATAGGTTTTTTGTCCAACATCAATTTTTAAAATTTTCGAAGTTTTTCCCTCACAGCCTCGAAGACTTGTGCAGCCGGACCTATGTCATTCGACAATACATCCTTAGTACATATTTTTTATAGTGAGGGAGGAGCAGTGCAATTGCTTAGTATTGAGGGTTAAAGCGTATAAATTAGATAGCCCAATTAGTGCAAGTGTACGAGTTACTGTAACTTTTTTAGATTTTTGACGCAATAATAGTTAGCAATAAAGTTTCTAATTTTAAATTATGAAAAACGTTTGAATACGTGAGTGAGAAGTTAGTTTACTACACATATAATGATAGTTCAGGTATAATTTTTTAATACTGCTTAATTTTAAAAGTGGCAGTTATTGGATTTATCATCTGCTAAAACTGATAGTAATATGGGCATCTACCCTGCATTGCTTAGTAATGTAAAGTAGTGCCCAAGGATGCAAATTCACATTAAATTCATAATCAACATTCTCAAAATCGATATTTAAAGAGCGCTGTCTATACAGAAATAATGTACCAGCAGAATACGTGCAAAAATTGATAAAAGCATTTCCATTAACTTATTATATTTTATAATATTTTTGCCGTGGTCTCCGATCCCGTAACGAACTATATAACGAAGTGACTTTCCACCTTGAAAAACAAAATCAAATACCATCGATAAAGCCCCCTTGTATATCGAAACACGATCGATCAAAACGTTTGATCGATCGCCCTTCCCTCCTCAATTATTCCACCTGTCTCACCGCACACTTTCCCCCATACGCACGCTCTCAACTACGCTCTGCGCCACGACCCCCGATATACACGCGCGAGGATCAACATTGTCCCAGCGGCAGAAATGCAGAAGTCAGCGACACGGAAATTCCTCGGTTCTCTCTCCCTCTGCGATATATAGAAGAATATCGTGGATTCCGAGAACTGTCAAGGCCGTGCAAATCCTAACACGCGGATTCGTTAGGACTGTATAATCGAGCGTGGCGCAGCGCAGCGCAGTGTCGTCGCCGAAACATCGAGAGTGCAGCACCGCGGTCTCGCTCCTCATTTTCTCTCCCCAACTAGAGGCTGCTTGCTGGTGAGTATAAGCGAGGACTGCGAGGCTGCCTATTGAGAGCAATGATTTATTTATGATACGGGGGGCACACGTACACACGAACAGTGGGTTATTTTAATAGCGAGATTGACAATGATTTATCATTCGCTTATTATTGTAATGCGGGGTTTTTTTGTTTCGGCGTTTGGTTCTGGGTTTAGATAAATATTCCGATAAGACGCTGCTGGCTTTATGGAAATGATGAAAGTGTGTGTGATTTTTAGAACTATTTTTTGAGTCTGGAGTTCTGATAATTAAAAGAATCGTATTTTGACGTTTAATGTTATTTGTTTAGAGGTCTGAATCTTATAGATTTGAAATAAGTTTGGAAAAATTTATAACAATCTAAAGTTTTGCCCGAATTATGTTAATCACAAAATAATTGTAGCCTTATATACACTAATTATTGATCATACTTATCACTTATAGTTATAGTTCATTACTGTTCATTTAATTTTAGGTCTTATATATATATATATATATATATATATATATATATATATATATATATATATATATATATATATATATATATATATATATAGGTTAGGATACATATATATATATATATATATATATATATATATATATATATGTAGGTCCTAACCTATATAGTTTAATTTAATCTAATCCTAACATGAAGTTTAATTCGTAATATAACACAGGAGATGATAATTAAGGTAAAAAAAACAGTGAATGAAATTGGACAATTATATTATACCATTGAATTTTTTAAACAAAAAATTAAGTAAAGATGACAGCTGATGCTTAAAATTATGTTCCTAGTAGATTTTCAACTATTTATAACTGCAATTATAACCATTCATACAGGTGATTTTTCCCACGAAGTCACCTGGACGATCCACGTTTGTGTGGACATGAAACAGGCCATTTTTATCGATAATAAATGACTATATTCTAGTCTAACAATCGTTTCATTCAATCTCAAAATAACCATCTCTGCTGCACCAACGAAATCAGACCCTTTCAGTGTTACTTTCGTGAGGTATATATATCGCATCATCAAAACAAGACTATAAAAACTCGAAATTCTCTGTTTTCATAAAGCCAGTCAACTACCGTCAATATTTCATGAAATGAATTTCCTATTTAAATTTCATTATTCTATATTAAATATTTAACACATTCAAACAAATTGTCTAATCGCATGCAGGACTTTCATTTGCATACGAGCTATTTCGTACACTTGAAAATATTTCGAGTTGTCATTCTCTAGCTTCTAAGATTACGTTATATCAAAAGTACCTATTATAAAATCACTCCCAATCATCACCAGCCATCCTATTCGCGTTCAAACGCATTATACGCGCAAACTTACTTCTCCCATCTCTCTCTCTCTCTCTCCACAGACATCCAAACATCGATACCCCGCAGAAAATCTGCACGACCGGCTGCAGCTCGCGGCAGACGTTGCGTCTGCGTCTACGCGATTCGTCGCCGCCGCCGTCACTGTCGCCTTATCGGCAACGCGACGGAGACGCTCCCCCCCGCCCGTATAACCGCTTCAATGGAAAAACCGGTCCGGGCGTTTCAAGTCCAAGACCTGACGCTTTAATTAAGCGCGCACTTAGCCGATCGCCAAGATTCCATTGACTGTGTAACTTCCAGTTCTCGGCTGCTGCAAGCTCGCGCCACGGAGCGTTTTCGAGGTAGAGGCGCTGGAAGAGGTGTACGGGTGGATTCACAGTGTATGTACGAAGTGGTCATTTGTATAGGTGTCCGGTGGTATTGTGGTGCGGTTTTTTTTTTGGTCTGCTGGAGGATCGTTTAAAGTGCATTTCCTGATTGCGTTACGGGGATCGTAGAATTTTAGTGGTAATGCGGTTTACGAGGATTGGTTGTGTTGAATTGATTGGTATTCGGAGAGATTATAGTTGATGTCGAGGAGACTAGCCACTGTGAAAGCCTTAAAAAATATCTTAACAACTTTTAAGATGTTAGAAGGTAATATGAAACCTTTTTTACCTGAAAGTAGTACAATCCAGGTTAATTTAAAAGCTGATAAACTGCAAAATGCAATTGCCAATAGTTTTTGAGATCAGTGTTTATTGGATTGACTTGAAACTCTCATGACACCTTCATAATACGTTTCTTCTCCAATTGAGTACCGATGAATTTAAAAGAACAAATCTATTTTTGTATACATTGTTTAAATTTTTATTACAATTATCAATATTATTTATGATAAATGATATCAATAATTTAGAGAAGATACAGATTATAAAGGTATCCTGAGATAACTCGATAGAATCTGATCTCAGTAGCTATTGACGAGTGAATTTTCATAATAAAACGTGTTTTGGTCTTTAGGCATATACCGCCAGGTTAAATTTGGGGATACATTTATGTAGCAGGTCTTAAATTAATCTGCATCATACTATTTTTATGTAAAACTAAAAAAAAGCTGTTAAAAGTATAACTTTTTAGTCTCTTATGACAAATTCCTTTAAACGAAGCCAAAGTTTTATTTTTATATTAGGCTAGACAAATAAAATGATCAACAGCAAAATATTTAATTTAAACGAAATTTCACGGTTGAAAAACTTAACGCTCACAAAAAGGACCATCGTAACTCGAAGCCTTACAAAAATACCATCCATCCTCTTCACATACTTTTATTTACTCTCCTCCCGTTAACAACGTTAAAATCAAAGCGCAATAATCTATCTCTCTCTCTCTCTCTCTCTCTCTCTCTCTTTCCCATCCTCTCCCAGCCCCGCGCATCATCGTGATAAATTCCTCCGAGCTTTCTAATGACTCCTCGTAAACGAAAGATTATATACCTCCTCTCTCGCGCTTATATACCCATACGCGAAACGGCCGCGCTACCTTAGCAGCGGTAATTAAACATTTTGCGCATACATACGCGGGGTTCTCTCGGCCGGCGCGCGCGCGCCTTATCGGAAATGGAAATTTCGCGATAAATAATTATGCGCAGATTGTAAATCCGCCTTAACGCTCTCTCTCTCTCGCCCTCTTTGCTCTCCTGGCGGGAGCCTCGGCAGCTTCTATATACCCGCGAGCGCAATTACTTAGGAACGTATATATGTATATGTACACGGGAGGCTGCAGGAGCAGCTTCTTGCGGAGCGCGATCGCGACGCTCTTTTCTTGCTGCCGCGCTCGGGTCTGCAGGTCTTGATAAAGTGCTGCCGCTGCTGAGCGCGTTATCGGCTCGGTCGAGCGTGTGCGCTCGCTTCTTGCGCGCGAGGATATACGCTGAGAGGGAAGAGAGAGAGAGTCCATTAAAATTTTTAGCCCGAAATGAACGCAATTTAAATGAGGGATAAAAAAGGAGGAGCGGTTGCACTTTGCGTTGTGGGGATAGGATGGAGAGGATTCTTCTTTTAGGGAGGGGTGAGACGTGAATGCGCGAGAACTTTGGAGGTTCCTTTTTTTTTGCTTTTGATAGCCGCAGGGAGAGAATTATTGGTTTGTGTTTGTGGGATTTTTGTGAGAGTTCGTTTATTGCATGACTAAATGGTGATGGAAATTGAGCCCAGTTTGTGTATATTATTTGAAGTGGTAAACTTACGCGACAAGAGGAATGCTAGCTAAATATGGTGATGTCTCCAACTTACCCTGTAACATAAAGAGAGAAATATTTGCATTAGGAATATGTATTCAAATGTATTATAGAAATAAATAATAACTAATAATTCATTAATATGAGTAGATTCATTATGTATAAGTTATTGTGACTTAGATTTTTTTTGTATACTCTAAGCTTTGTTACTTTAGATATCTTATTTAAAGTATATTAACTTAATAGCACAAGTTACATACAAAATTAGAAAATAACCACAATCCTACAGTTATGAGATAAGTTACTAAATTCGAACACCTTCTAACCTTTGTTGTTTGAGTAATTTCTGATTCAGGTTTTAAAACTATTGATAAACAAGCATACATACGCGATTATAATAGCTTTAATGACTACTACAATCAAGACAAAACCTGTTCCATTCAATCTAATAATGCAGCTTGGGGATCTGCCTGCACCGAACACCTATGCTTTAGTATAAATAAAAATTGTGTTTATAAGTAACGGTTTGCAAATGGGTTTAAAATTATTGTTTTAGTGTAGTTTTTACTATCTATATAAGTATGATGCAAAAACTCAATGTAACTGAGAAACGACAGTAAATACAATTAAATATTAAAAAAAGCATGTGCCCGGTACTCTCTTAATTTGAAATAGTGAAACCTCGGAAATTTCACTGTAAAGCAGTGAAATCTTATTGTTTCACAGCGAGAACTCAGCAACTAATTCATGTAGTGGCTGAGTTTTCACTGCGAAACAGTGAATTTTCACTATTTCAAATTAAGAAGGTAAGTACATATCAAATACATCATAACGTCACTATCCACTCGTTCAACTAAATTGAACCATTACCCACTACCATCTACCCAACAACGCTACCTACAAAACTCCCTCATACCCAAAGCCTCACGAATATCCAACAAAAGCACCTCTCCCCCTCTCGACTTCGCGAATCGCAGCACTCGCTTCTACTCCACGGCACTTCGCATCATCCGAAGCGCACACATCCACCGCGCCACTCATCCTCCGCAGCGATGCAATAATCGCATTCCCATCCTCTCATCCGTGCCATCGCCAACGTCACACACCCCCCCCCCCCCCTCTCTCTTTCAAATAATACACCTTTTCAATCCTCCGCAGATGAAATCGTTTCGATTGTCGCTCGATGATCGACGATCGGCCGGCGCTATCGGAAAAATTTCATCCGAATGCCGAGGCTTATATAGAGCTCTCGAGACGCGTTACGCGCGCGTCTTTATGGGTACTCTTTGTGCCCGGGCGAGAAAGAAAGCCGGGAGTGAAGGAGAGCCGAGTCGAACCACGGAGATCGGTAGATTCCCAGACCCGATAGCCAAGTAGCTCGGCTATATAGACGAACTCCTCCATTTATAATCGGCATTTCGATCGGCGCGTAGCGATAAGTGCACACACACACACACATATATATAGTGTTCGCAGCTGGCGTTGCTGTTCTTCTCGGCGATACTTTATTTTTTCCGTGGGCACACCACTGGCATGCGCGCTTGCGCGCACGGAAAATGACAAGTCAATTTGATTTTTCCGCGAGTGGTTCTGCCGGGCAATCGAGCGCAACGTCAGGCCCGACCCGTCATACCTTTTAACTACCGAATCGATTCATACAGATGCGTATGTATACGCGCGCGCTCGATCGGTATACACGTATATACCGGACGGCTTATCGCGCCCGAGCATCGCTGAATTTATATACAAAACAAAGTATAGGCACGCGCGCGCGCGCGGACCACTGTCAATTAAAGGGGATAAATCGCGGCTGCGCTGTTAGCCGCTTATCGGAATATGGCTTCTTTTATAATGCGAGGCCTGGGTTTTGCGCGCGATGAACTTGTAAATGCGAGCGAGCGCGGCCATTGGTGAAGAGTAAACCAAAGGAATCACGCGATATATTGTCAATTAAGCCAATTATACGAGTTTGCCGGGGACGCGTGAAAAAATGAACGCGCTGCTGCGTCAACAAGATGTTATTACCCGGGGAGTAAAGTTAATGCGCTCCCGCGCGGCAGTCCATAAAGTATCTCAGGAGTCGATCGCGAGCGCGCGGGGTTTTATACACCGTCATAAACGATCAAAAAGCGCATTAATAATTCATGTATATAAATATGTGAGAGCCGGCCGCGCGGCCAAGTGAAGTCCCCGACGGTTGCTCGAAGAACGTGATTGAATTTCGATGGCTCGGTGAATACGGATTCTTCCCGAGAATGATGGATTGCTTCGCGTGTATGTGGCATTTTTGCGCTCGCTTTGCGCGACGTGTAATACGATCACGCGCGCGAGCGTGAGCGCAGTCTCGCGGGAATTTCAGGATGGTGGAAGTTCGGAGAAGAGGATGTTTTGTTGGATGGGTGTCGCGACGATTGCGAGGATTGTTTTTCGTCCACTGTGTGGGGAGTATTTTTTTGCTTGGGGAAGTGTGTGAGTTAAGGACTGATCGATGGTCGTATACGTAGTTGGAATTGAACCCTTTTCGGAGGCGTTAGATTCGGAGAAAAATGTAAGTTCGTCGCAATCGCTGTTAGTTTGTGATGAATTATGTGATAATATAAGCTACAAGAAAAGAATTATGAAAATGTATTAGAAATGTGTATTGTTCACTTTGTCTTATCTAATTTGGTCTCCTCAAATTAAATATTCAAATGTTATTATATATCTTTCTGTCTTTGAGTGAGATTATGTTTATTTATCCAATAAATTTGGTTTTATTCCATCACAATGTCAATATATTTACTATGAAAATTACTATAACACTAGACGTCCATCACCTATATAACACAGCTTCCTCACAAGACTTGTTATAAATTGAAATCAGTTTTATTAGCACAGTATATTGCAATCTGGAGTATGTTACCTAGTAAAATGCAAAAGTATGTAAACAATTGTGTAACTTTATTCAAACTGTTGGTGAAGAAATTTTTCCTTATTTACTCTTAATAATTTTGTAATATTAATAATTTTAGTTTAATTTACATCGAACAGCTAATTATTATTACTTTAATAAATGAATTATACACTATTCAAAATAATGATCTATACATCATTTTAATTATAATAAATACGGTTACCAATTACGTGAATTTTCATACTACTTTGTATTTAAGCTTGATGGTCTGCGAATTTCGTTTAATAAGACAAAACAAACAATAAATCGTTAAAACCGAATCAAACAGCATTTTCCGCCCAATTAAACAAACACTCGTAACGTCAGCATTGCATACACCGCCAAACAAAAAATAGCACTCTGCAACAGCTGTTAGATATTCCAAAACTAGTCCTACACTAGCCATTCAGAGGCATTCACGTCTCCTCATTAGGCCAACCCACACTCTCCCTCCATTTTTGCACCCAACGAACACCACCAAAAGCAGGAAACTCGAGCATCGATAGAACGTCGCGCGGAAGATAAGCGGCCTTGACTACGCGAGGTAATGGCTTCATTCTTTACCAAGCGCGCGCGTTGCTTAGCTTCGAATCCGCACGTCCACGTGTGTACTTTAGTAAGTCGTAACTCGCTGGCTACGTACCACGTAGAGTTTTCCTTAGTGCGAAGTTTTTAATTTTCAATTTATAGAGGAGGATGGGAGTTGTGCCGAGCGAAGGTCTTTAAATTATCCTCTGGTTGGGCAGAAGAAGGAAGGTATATAGGGGGATGGGTGCGGAATGGGAACGATTGTGTAATTATCGGGGGGAACGTTGAGGTTTACGGGTGACGGCCGCGTTGGATAATCATTTTGATAATCTATGGGAATTGCGGGCTGGAGGTTAAATTGATATTTAATTTAGATTGTTAGAATGTTGGAAAGTACCTGTTGAATGTTTACTTAATGGCTTGATGTGGATATTCAGTGGATTTAGTTGTACGCGATTGTACTGCGTGCATTCGTTAATTAGTAATGTTACTGTTGGAGTAGCTGGAAATTATTGCGCTCCGTATAGGAACAAAGCTTTTCGAATTACCAACAGCATAATTATCTTAATATTTGAGGTAGTTGCGAAGTAATTTAAACTCGGAAAGATGGTTGCTTTGTACGCAAGAAATAGAAGCATGTATTGTGATAACTCGTGCAGTACGGTGAGGCATATTTTGCGTATGGCGTTGCTGCGCCAATTAAAAGTTCGCTATAAAGAAGATAAAATAGAGCTACGAACAGAAGAAAATATATTTATTCCAATTTTTTGAACGCCTTCTTTGCAAAAGCTTCTTTAACGTTTCAATTTAATTTTCAGTTCTAAATTATTCCAGATTCCTTTTTCATTTTCTTTTTTTAGTTTTACTATCTTTATTATAGTCGTAAAATCACCCTAAATTATGGTTTACGCGCAACTTATTAAATGCGCTACTGAGTTAGGCAAACTTTCTCAATATCACTTCTACTAAATTTATTATTGAGAAATCTCATATCATTTTCATTACATAATACTCTACCGATCTACAGAACAAAAACTGGAAAACTTATTTCGCACAATTCATTTTTTCAGTTTTTAAGAAAAAAAAATTTGTTGGCATACATTGTATAGCCATTTTAATTAAGATTAACAAAGCAACTTACAGGGTGCAAGAAAAGTATAGAATGGATGAAATATGACGTTGAAAATAAAGTATTGTCGCGAAAAACATTAAAATCAAATGGTCTGATCACATTTCGGACCCAAGGCTCATTACGGATTCCACTATCAAATTTCTTAATTTAATGTCTTAAGCTCAAATGTTTCACTTTATATTTCAATATTTTCCAACTAGAAAATATTAAGGCACGCTACTACAATTCCATTTCTCTCGCAAATCAAAATATCGAAGTTGGAAATCGAAAACTCGATATAAATTCAATACGGATTTTAATATAAAGGAATTTTCGAGGCTTTCCACACTTTGCTTACACCATGTACACTCAATAACAATAGTAATATAAACTACAACTACACAATCCCCCAACCCTCCACGAAACGATCCACCCACAACGAACGACCTCCACAAAGCCAAATAAGATCCCAATCAGCACACGGTTAATTATTCGCAAATTCCCCAAACCACCCAGCGAAATCGCCATAATCCTCCTCAACCGCTCTCCTTAAAAGCGTACGCCCTGCTTCTTTACTCTCTACTACACATCCTTGCCGCGAGTTCAGAATAGGCTAAGCAGTGCCTGGAAAACAATGCAGTAGAGCGGCGGCGGTGCGCTTTTAAGAACCGCGACCGCCGCGTGTCAGCCGGTGCACGGTAATGAACGCAGGACCACCGAGCAGGTATATATATAGAGAGGAAGTGGGAGAGAGAGAGAGAGGAAGAAAAATTGGCTGCCGTAGTAGGCAAGTCGCCCATTGTCCACTGTGTGCCTTACCAGTGTGCGTTGTCTCTAACCAGAGATGGTTAGAGTTGTGCCTTTTTTTTAGGGAGTTTTTTTTTGGGGCGAGTTGGTTTATATACAGGTATGACTGCGCGCGGCTGTGCGCGAGAGGGTTTTTGGAATCGTTGGATGTGGCTAATTACGAGTTGTAATGTTGCGGGTGACGATTGAATGTTTTTGAATTTTTTTTAGGTTCTGCTGTAGTTTAAAAAGGTGATTTGATTTATGAGTTTAGAAGTTAGAAAGATATAATCTGTGGCTTTTCTAAATTATATCACTATAATAAACTTAACAAAAAGTGTCATATACTTGAATAGTTTATAAATACAGTTCAAGAAAGTTTTTATAAACTTAAGGTGCATACTTTTTCTTAAAAAATGATTAAGAATCAATTTAATTGTTTCAACCGATTGAAAATAAAAGTCTGTTTAAGGTGGCTACTATATAAATATATATCTTAACTATACAAATTTATATAATAATTTGTTTTCATATTATAATATAAGCAATGTTGTAGTATAAAAGAAGAACACTTCAAATAATGAGAACAAATTTGTTCAACAAAATTCCCATATTGCAAAAGTGATTATCATCAGCTAGAGAAAATATTCAACAAAACGCTGCAGACTTTCTTATTTCTTATTCGATTTTAATTTTGAATGTTTCATTTTATTCCTTGGACGATTTCAGGGTGACTTATCGATATTACTATACTTAAGAACTAAGGTACATAATTATGCAGGAGGCACCTTAAGTGAAAAAAATTTGCGTATAAGACAATATTACTTATTTTTAAAATTAACAAGATAAGGTTATAAAATCAAAAAAAGTCTTCTAAGCCATCGCTAAGTGAACGTAAGTCGTTATTCTGGTCACATATTCGAATCAAATATATTTAAGTTTCTACGCACTGCATTGCCTTCAATTCACGGACAATATTTCGAAGCCTTTCATTTATCTCACGAAAGATACATCTACTCAAACATACAAAACTCGATGCAATCTCAATCTTCGAAAAACACCGGACCTACGTCCTTTTTCCACCAAAAGACATAAACAATATCCGCACAATAAGCCTGTATTTCAGAACTTAACGATTCAATCTGTTCCGCGCCGCATTAAAAGCAACGTTCATACATATTAACGTCGCCCCAGCGATTTATCAAGCGATTTTCGCGTTCCCCGGCACAAAGTGCGTCTCGCGCGGAATACCGCGAAAGGAGCATTTCCATACGGCGCATGCGCGCATTGTAATGCTCGCCAAATCCGCGGGCGTCGGCGCAGGGAAGTGCAGCGGCTTTAATCGGATTCCGCGTAACACTGGGAGGAATTGAGTGCGAGCGACGACGGCAGCGCCAGCGGACCTATTGTTTTCTTGCGGAGTAAAACGACATGTTGCGTGTATGATTTAGAGCGCGATTTCAAGACCGGCAGTGGGCATAAGATTCATTTCTATTGCGGGGCGCAGTCGATGCTTTGGCTACTGATATTGCCTTTGGAAAGTTATATTGAATACGTGTCTTATTAAGGATTTGCTTTTTATTATAATAAAAGGAAGAAGTATACTTTTACTATAAAGTGGTAGTATCTATAAAATCTTTATAGATATGTTAGTAAAGGAGGATGCTCTCAGATTTATAATAATTAAACCGTGGAAGGGGAACGTATAAAACTAATACCATTTTTTAATGTTCGTCAAAACATGAATTTTAGAAAAAGACCCCTTTAACCCCTTTAACCCCTTTAACCCCTTTAACCCCTTTAACCCCTTTAAGTGGTAGGAAAGTAGAGGAAAACGCGGCGAAAATTCGTAAAAATAAGTAAAACTTCCAGAGTATGTTAGATGGTTTACATTGTTTTAAATGAAACAAATCCATAGATATTATTTTTTTCCAGTACTTAAGGGTATTAATATTTTTTATAAAATTCATTTCTAATCGAATATTACGATGGTGTTGGTCTCATACGTTTCCTCGAGGGGGCATCCTTCTTTGTATGTTAAAAATAGTACATCTATTCTTTAATTTAGGAATATTGACATATTTTGTTTGTATGTGCTATAAATTAGATATTCAGTACGCTACAACGAATTTTTCAGATATTTTTATGTACGAAATAAAATGAGATTTTAAATCAAAGAAATGACAATATCCACAGATTAATAATATTTGAGTCATCAAAAAGGGAATGTTATATGACGTTATAATACCATTGTTTAGAACTCGTCAAAACATACTCCTTAAGTGTGGGGAAACTTAAAAAAAATGCGGTAAAATCGGAAAAATAAGTAGAAAAGCCAAAGTATGGTTAGACTGCATATATTGCTTTACACGCAACAAGTTCATTGCTATTATATATTTCAGTATTCCACATGCTATTAAAATATTGACTAAAACCACCAGCTTATACTCTGCCACTCACCCTAAAGTTCGTTAAACCCACCATCTCAAATTAAAATTTCAACTCTTTAAAGGCACAACCGCCTCGTACCATTTCCTAGATGCAACGCGTCCACACTCCTTACAGCCTCAACTCGCACCCGACCAAGAAGAGAAAAAACAAGCGAACCTCACCACTCTCGCAAAAAGAGCATCCCGAGCGCGTTATAGCGTTTGTTAGTTTCCGCATAAACACGCGCTTGCGCTCGATCCCGCAAAAATGCCCTCTCCGCACTCCGCTGCAACATCGACGGAGGCGCAAGATACACGCATAAATGCATGCGCGCACCGTGCACACAAGAGGATGAAAGGAACGAGAGAGAGAAGAGAGAGAGAGAAAAAAACGCGGCGCACAAGCGAGCTCGTGTCTTATGCAAATCAGCTGGCAAGGCGCGTATCGAAGCTAGAGAGAGAGAGAGAGAGAGAGAGAGTCGCGCGCGCGCGCGTACAAAAAGCGGAAATGGCCAGGGGGGAAAGAGAGCAAGAAGTCGCGGCAAACGCATGCATAAACCTTTCTCCTCCTCCGGAACCTCTTCCTTTGCCCCGCGGGCGATAAAGTAAACGCGCGCGCGAGTTTCTGAGCTTTTGCTCTTTCTTTTTTGGCTCGTCGCGTGTACTCTTTTTGCTGTGGTTGCGGATGGTTTTATGATGGCAGTCGCGGGGTTAATAAGTTCGAGCGATGTCTTTGGGGACTGATGTTCGCGTAAAGGGGGTATATATAGTCGTAATTTTGAAAATCCGTTAATGATTGTGTTATCTGTAACTGGTGTAACTCATGGTCAATATTTTGAAAAACTTAGCATTAAAATAAGCGGGATATTCAGCCTCGAATTTGTAAGGCCTATTACGCAGCATGCATTGACAATGCATTTTCTTAGAATTTGTTTATATAACTAATATTTTATATATAGAATAACTACAGGAGAGAGTGAGATGTACACTTAACATTTTAAACATTAATTTTTAACAGTACCTTAAAAAATCATACCCTGCCCCAATTAGTAAATATATACAAATTTTCAGTCCTTTATTTATTTATTAAATATATTTATTTTTAGTTTTAAATATAAACACAAATGTACAAATATGTTCCAATCTCCTACGTATTACGTAAAATAAGTAGAACAACAACTAGCCATTCTGTACCTATATAGTGGTGCAATTGGTGCAACCCTATTTAAAAGTTTAGATTATCTCTCGATTTTAGCGTTTTTATTACATTTTCACATTATTTATATGCGTTTTATGCTAAAATATAGTATAATTTTCAGTTTGAAGCAAGAAAGACCCTATTATATGGTGATTTAGAATAAAATTAACTTTTTACTACAATTTTTGCACGACTACCTTAAATTTAACCATTCTAGGTAAGTCTTAGAATGAAAAAGGGTTGAGTGGAAGAACTCACAAAATGGGGGACTGATTAAGAAAGTACATTGTAAAAGGCAGAAGAGAAGAGTAAATTGCCTTCTCTAAGGAATATTTAGCTAGTTATACCAGGAGGGAAAAAAAGCTAATAACTCAATTTTCAGTATAACACGTGCTCTTCTTGCGCAGCGTAGTCTGCTTAGTTGGCAAACAAAAAGTAAGTAATTTGTGTTCTTAAACTTCCAGCAAAGTAAAAATGTACAGTTTCTTTAACTATAATTGTACTGGAAATTATGGTGCCGATACATGTTTTACGGTCACAGCTGTTATGTAATCTTTTTGGAGGACTTTCATAGTAAATTGCTGAAGGAAATTGCATCGGCAATTGTAATCACTGTAAACCTGTTGATAACAACTATTTTATAATACAGTATTGTTAAAACAAGTACCTGTATCACACCCAAAATGACGTTGATCTTGTTAATATCATAGGTATGTTTTATGAGATTCCGAATAAAGAAATTATGGTAATAAGGCCGTTATTTTATTACAGCAAATTCTTCACCAGGGAGAAATGCACCATTTTTTGCGAAATCAATGTAAAATTCCAGTGACAAGATTGACAGACCATCAATTACCGGAATTCCCTCGTCGCATTCTTCGCCGTTTCTCTGCGATTTCGCGTACTTAGCCAATTTATACAGCATCGTTCCCCAGTCGATCGTTATAACTTAAAAACATTATGATAATCAGTTTCTAATACGGTTTAAGGGCTCAAATGGGTTTAAATATTGAAAATAAATATAAAAGTTTAAGGCTTATTTAATTTTTTTTCTATAAATTTATAAATAGTCAAAGAAATTTTATATTATTATTGAAAAATTATTAAAATTTTTGGCTTCCTCCTAGAGAAAGCTTTAATATAGTAAAAGAAAAGATTTGCTAAAAACATGTTAGAAACATGTTTTGAGATACTGGGAATAAAAGTACACTATTTTTAGAAAATGTCTGTATGGGTGTGTGTGTATGTATGTGTGTGTGTATCTGTGTGTGCATCTGTGTGTGCGTGTGCATGTGTGCGTGTGCGTGCGCCGTGTATGAGTTTACGTGTGTTTGTATGAGTGTGTGTGTATGTGTGTGTGTTTGTGTGAGCATGTGTGTGTGTGCGTGTGCGTGGGCGCGTGTGTGTGCGTGTGTTTGTGTTTGTGTGAGTGTGTGTGTATGTGTGTGTTTGTGTGAGTATGTGTATGTGGGTGTGTGTGAGTATGTGTATGTGTGTGTGTGTGTGTGGGTGTGTGTGTGTGTGCGTGTGCGTGTGTGTACGTGTGTGCGTGTGTGTGTGTGTGTATGGATGTGGATTAACTTTACTCTGAATGTACACAGTAAAAATTAATGTTTCGGGGTTCATTTTTTTTGTTTTTCTTTAAGGACGGCGGCTCAAACATTTTTTTTGTATTTCGATTCTTTTTTGTTATTTAAACGGATTTTCGATTTTTTAGTTTTAGTTTTTTGTTTTTTTTGATACCGTAGAAATAATATCATCCGTTGAGTGATAATACATTTGAAAGAGCATAAAGTTACCTATCTGTTCCCACCCGAAATTTTGAATAATCTATCACCCTTGTTTCGTTATTCATGAAATCGTAATTTTTTTCAAAGGGTTATATCTGTTACATATAACAAGAAAATTTTCGGAACAAATTGAGATGATTAGGAATAAGAAGAATAATCTGTAAAAAATGTTATCCTTTATCTTTTTCTTTTGAAGAGAGAAAAATCTTTTTGTAGTAAAAATCTATTTTTATTCAGTAGCGAATTCTGGAGGAAATCGGCAGATATTTGAGGTTATGTGTTTTTTGAAATTTCTTTTTTGATATATTATATCTCAAGAATGTCATGGTCATTTTTACCAAACGGCGATATCTTTTTTCATTTTTTAATAAAGATTCGAAATTAAAAAGAATATTAAAGATTCAACGACTCAATTCTTTTATAACAATGTTTTGATTTATGGATTTTTGGATTTTTAAGTTTAAGTTTTTAGAATTTTTTAGTATGTTAGAAATAGTATGATCAATTTAGTGTAAATATTAAACAGAGCATAAAATTACCTATCTCTTACAACCTCAAATTTTAGATTGGGTCTTTCCCTTCTTTTGTTATACACGAAAAAAGTTATATTTAGTTTAAACGGTTATATATATCTCGGAAATCTATAATGGAAAATCGTTCACAAAATTTTAGATGATTAGGAATTCAGTAAATCTACGTACTAACATCTGATTATAGTTAATTTAAATATTTAAATAATTTTAATAAATTACGTACAGAGAAAAAATGGCTGTGATAAAAATTATTACCTATTATTCTGTAATTTTAGTAAAAAATTATCTTTTCTCAAACCATCAATGATAAAAAAAGCACACCCATTTTTAGGTATTATTTAGAAAGAGATATAGCAATTTAAAATTTATTTATTAGAATAAAGAATTTCATATTGGAACAATTAATTTAGTTTGAGGAAGCTAAGTGCCAATAAATTGACAACGCTATTTTAATATGTAGAGAGTGTTTTAGATCTATATAGGAATAGATATAAAGTATATATTGATATGTGTGACAAAGCAATAAATTAATTATGACTAACATCCCCGATAGAAAACGTTATCTAGATATGTGTAGAAATCGTGTAAAAAAATACAATACATTCAATAAGTAAAAGAACCTTAAACAAAACGAATTGTCTCCTCGCGGCAGCTCATTACCCAGAACTCCGCGTAAAATTCACAACTCAAAACTGTACACACACGCACACAGAAACCCATACACTCCGACTATACAGCCCTCGTAACAGCATTTCCCGGATCGTACAAGCGCATGGACGCTTGCTACGGCCAAAGAAACGTACAATACCTATATACACAGAAAGACGCGGGGAACGCGAGGGATCGCCTTTAACGAGAGACAAACTCGCGCTCGAAGCTACTTAGACAGCTCTTCCTCTCTCATTGTACTCCAAGCTAGCCAACAAGAAAGAGAGAGAAAGAGAGAGAGAGAGAGCACGATATCGAGCGAAGGTATCTCCTAGTGCGCGCTCCGGATTCCTAGCATCGCGAGAGAGAGAGAGAGAGAAAGAGAGAGAATCGCGTCGGGACACTGGACACGTGACCCGCATACGTATATCTCACCCAGCGAGCCCAGCCGTATATACCACGACGCCTTGTTCGCTTCATCTCGGGATCCCTCTCCCTTTTTTTGCTTGTTCTCCGCGTGAGCGCGAGCTTCTTCTTCTCGTCGATGCTTATGCGGTGTTCGCGTATACCTGATGGAATGCAGCGCGCGCGCGCGAGGCTTTCTTTGCCCTCTTAATTACTCAATTTTGCATTTTTCGCGATACACAGTTGCTGTCAGCCGTACAGGTTTTGCGAGGCCCCTAATTGGGTGATATTACGGGGCGCTCCGCGGGTATTGTTAATGGTAGTTGGTGACGTTTTAAAATTCGATTGTGGTGGTATTATTTAAAAAGTGCTTTGATCATTTTGACACTTATGTGATCTCGGAATCACATATTTGAAAAAGTTTGTGACCTGAACTAGAATATCGTCTAATGAGACGCTTGATCACGTTGATTTTAATCGCAGTATTACCAATAAATATTTTAGATTAAATTTCTGAAAATACTGAAATCATTATAAAAAATAAATTGAGAAAAATGTTTATTAGAGTTTTGCACCACTTGGATAATAAGCATGGATAGAGAATTATAGATTACCTTCCCACAGTTTAAATTTACTATGCGGAAAATAATATTGTAACTGTGAGTGCTACAATATTGCTGATAGGTATTTGTTTCAATCTAATCATCAACTAAGGAGCTGTGCGGTATACCAATACATCTCGAGAAATAGAGTTTTGAGAAAACTAAACAGAAACATTGGAAACTATGTTATAAACTATTCATGCTACTACAAGCTTAATTAACTCAATGATACACTGACTCCACAAGCGACAACTGTAAAAAATAATAGTAATCCGAGTAATAAAAAATTCAAATTTCGAATTATACCGTTTTACAGTAGATCCAAAACTTACATTATTGTTATATACCGGATCTCTCAGAGCTCTCCTCACGGAGAGGGCGATGGCTACCTCACGCATTATCAAGTTATTGTTTTAACCATTACTAAAGTAATTAATTAAGAAATATCACAACAAATTTTGTGAATAAGTAATTTCTTTAGTAATTACTTAAGTAATAACTATTGTTTCGTTCATTTTTAAGCTAGTATTTAATAATTACTTCAGTAATTGCATTTTTCTTAAAGACAAAGAAATGTAAGAATTAACTTTAGTATTTACTAAAGCAAATAACTTAATCCGAAAAATGTTACATTATTGAAAAACCTTGTATATGTGATATATTGTTATTAGAATAATCGTAACGTATATACGATACCGAGTCTCTCAAAGCTCTCCTCGCAGAGAGGGTAATTATTAACGTAATTACTTACGTAATAATGCAACAAATTTTTGGGATAAGTTATTGCTTTAGTAATTACTACAATTAATATTGATATTTACAAGTCTTCAGAAAACATTAATTACCACACAAGGTACTAATATTACTTAATAACGGACTAAAAAGTTACTTTAGTAATTACTAAAGCAATAACTTATCCCAAAAAATTGTTGTGTTATTACTAATTTATTACTTTAGTAATTGTTAAAGCAATAATTTTATAATGTATTAGGGAGCCACAACCTTCGCACTGTCCTCTCCAGGGGGAGAGCTCTGAGAAGCCCGGTATATATTGTTTTATACAAAAAAATTTATTTTTTTCTGAATATGAAGTTGTTGATTCGTTTTATGCAATAAAACAATAAACCTTATACTCAAGTTATTCCGCCCAGCTGCTCAATTGTAACTGTCATAGCTACTATTGCTTATAGTGCAATTATTTTAAGGCCACCTGTAAATTTCTTTCTATGTACAAGTTATGAATCCAAGAACAACAGTTATTGTTCACATTAAACTAGCCAATATTGTAAAAGTGTCTAGTCCCTTTTAGTGTTAATTGTAAAATATATTACATAACAAACACGTATTAGTAATCTTGTAGCTTTCACAACCGCAACATATTTTTCCCTGATAAATAAATAAAATGTAAAAATCACTCTTCGTTTATTCGACGTCGAATGTACAAGATTAATTCCAAACATCCATCCTCCATTTCAATTTCTTCATCGAAATAACACACTACTAGGAAACGCACCTACTTTCTCATCAGCAATCTTCCGACCATCTAAAATCAAAGTGTTTATTACGATTCTCTAAAAGCGAGATAATGCACCGTCCTCCCCCCCTCCCTCACTTTCCCCACAAAAATCCCCCATTTTCATTATAATATATCACACCAGCCGAGCGTATATAATCAACCCGCGTGCGCAGAACTAGGCCCATATATTAGTCACCGGATAATTCCTCTCTTAAAGTGAATATTCTGCACTCGCACAGCAACAGCAACACAGAGAAGAAGAAGAAGGAAGTGCAGAGCGGAGAAAGCTCGAGTTTCGTGACAGTTCGTCGATGATGAAAAGGCGCCTCAAGGGCTCGCACACACACACACACACACACTCTTGCAAAATCACATAGAGCCGGGGATCCGATGCCCCGCGCGCGCACTCGCAAACGTGTAATCTCCGCAGCAACAACGGAACGGAACGCTCGAGATTGATTCCTGGCATTGGCCGCGCATAAATCGTCGGGCTGCGCAGTCCGAGCTGGTGCTTAGGGTGTCACGTGAGAGAGAAAGAGAGAGAGAGCGGGAGGTAGAAATCTCGGTTAGATCTCGCGGAATTTCTTTCGCGGGGAGAGGGCTCTTAAACGTCGCTCAAAATCTAATCTCGTTTCTCTCGGGTGTACGCGCCGAGGATGTGGCGTTTATAGGCCTCGCTCGCGCACATGCACATGCACACGCGTTGTTCTCTTCTATTCTCTTCTCTTCTGTTCTGGTCTGTCTTAGAGACGTGTGCGAGCTCACGTAGCTGCAGCCGCTTTTTAATTGCGCACGTATTGACATTGCTTTTGAGCTGTGCGGAAACGCGGTTATACGAGCGATGATAGAGGGAGAGAGAGAGAGAGAGAGAGAGAGGCGTATTTACCCCTGAATGAGAGTAGAATGCTTTGTCATAACGGGCTATAATTGTTTTGCGCCCGTGGTCAGTGTAATTCGAGGCTTTTAACTCGGGTTTGTTGAGATGCTCGCGTTGCTCTTGTAGCGCGCGTTTGGCCTTGTCTTCGGTAATTGTTGGACGGTGGAAATTCTGCTTTATCTGTTCAGCATTTTAAAATAATATCTCATTTGATTTTAATAATAATAGTAGTATTTAATGTTTTATTTATCTTTCAAGTACATGCGTAGTTACTTCTTACTTGACACTTTCCTCCTTTGTCATTGTCTAATACTTGTCTCTTACACATAGATTAATTTTAGCTATCAGTAACAAGTACTATTATAATTTATTCTTAAACAAGAGAGAGAAATGGAGAAAGATACAGTCACGATATCTGTAAGTGCTAGGTAATAGAGAAGAATATTAAGTGTGTACACGAAATAATATTAGAGTATTGCATACTTTATTTACATTTCAAATTAGATTATGAGAAAAATTTTTTATTTTTTTTATTTTAATTAAACGAAAGTTTAATTACTACTAATATATATATATTAGTATATATACATATATATATATATATATATATATATATATATATATATATATATATATATAGGAAAAAATTAATTGATTAATTAATAATTAATAATAAGAATAATAATATAAATAATAATAATAATTTATATATTATAATTATTGCAAATAGACCAAGGTGCTTGATGCTTCCCACTGGTAAATATAAGTATTTATATTACAGTATCTTTGATTAAAAA
This sequence comes from Gastracanthus pulcherrimus, assembly GCA_949152435.1. Taxonomy (NCBI): domain Eukaryota; kingdom Metazoa; phylum Arthropoda; class Insecta; order Hymenoptera; family Pteromalidae; genus Gastracanthus; species Gastracanthus pulcherrimus. The sequence continues at coordinate 13,089,723 of OX424573.1, forward strand.
ATTTTCAAAGATCTTAAATTATTTTCAAGCTATTTCCAAAAAAATAAGAAAAAAATTAGAAACACTGTAAATCTGTATCTTTACTTCATATATTTTCCTTCTCGTAACTTCTATATTTTCTCTTCTCAGCTCCCTATCAGAGTACGTTTCCCTATCTACTTCAAGAATCACTTTTCCTCCTTTCTGCTTTACATTCCACTTATTCATCATTTGATTTTAATATATATATACTACTTTGAATATATATAAACTTCTTTATTTTATCTGCATTATAAATTATTCATTATAATTATACTGACAGCACGAGGTATATTTATTTTCCATCGATTACCCGCACAAGTTATATCAATTTATAGTTTTATCGGCAGCTCGAGGCGCGCATTCGCGCTACAGTTCGAAAAAATTAGTTTCCGATTTTTCCGATTCCATGCGGATGCCGACAAATTTGCATTGCCGAGCTCTTACGAATTAATTCCCCGCGCACACATGCCATCCCTCAGTAATCTAAACTGTATTAATTAACCATAACTGCGAGAGTTTCATTCCGTCGTAAACATCGACTTTATAGCGACGCGCGCGTCGACGATCCCTCAAGTTTTATCGTCGATAGTTTTAGAGAGAGAGAGAGAGAGAGTAAAAAAGCCTCGGCCAAGGTGGATTTTTGCCACCGCCTCGATGCGGCGCGGCGCGACTATAAAACGACGAGTCATAATGAGAAAATTAATAACGGTCAGTGGCGGCGGCGCGCCGAGCATAAACGCGCCGCGTGATCGACGTTATTATACGATGAAAATTAGCCTACAGGAGAGGAGAGTGTGCGGCGGCGGCCATATTATATCACTCGGATATTGGTACTTGCGGGCTTGAATGGATCCGCGGATGGCCGCGGGTTTATGTCGCCGTGCATCTTCCCGCTACCGAACTGAAGTTACTATCATACTCTCATTTTAGTACAGTTCTTAAAGCTTATTATATTATATTGTACAGTTTTCTGAGTTGGAAAACGATATTTTATGTATAGATATGACGCTTTTTGAGAATCAAGTTTAAATCAAAAATTGTTTTTTGCTTCCTTCTAAAGAAAGCTTCGTAATAGTAAAAAAGAACGTTTTTTAAGAATCACGTTAGAAACATGTTTTGGGCCATTTAAAATGAAAATATACTATTTCTAGAAAATGCTCGCATGGATATGTGTATATATTATAGTTATAACTACGTGTAAAATCTTCTCTGATAAAAATCTTAAAATTTTTTCAATATATAAGCTTTACTTCCAAGGTATATTTATACACGTTGATAAAAAATGAAAAATAAAAATTTTAAAACGGTGAATTCGTAGAAAATAGCTGTATTTTTAATTAGTTATTAAAATAGTTAAATATGTTGATTATTAAACAGAACTGAACCAAGCCTATATTCGAAACGACAAGTGGTTTTTATTATAGTATCAAAAATACGTATAAACTTTTAATTTACCAACCTCAGAACCACCAAAATCTACAACCCACCGTTTGAAAACCCTCATCGTCACAAAGCCATCCCTTTTAGAAACCTTTGAATACACGCATCATTTCCATCGAACTCGTAAAATCCTGGAGCTTTCAGCTCCATACGTTTCACTACATCTCTACACTTCCGCGTACACGGAAACATTCGCCTCCACGCGCCAATGCACTCGCGAAAAGTGAGAAAAACGGGAAACGCATCGGTGGACGAAAGTTCGGACGCGCGTTACAATCGGCATAATGGAGCTCTCCACAATTGTACGCCATCCAATGAACGGCTTCTATTTCTATTTCTTCTATATCCATTTCTTCTCGAGAGAGTTTTTGATTGGATGGTGTATGAGTCGCATACGACGGGTATTATATTCGATTTGCACGATGCGCGGTTTGGCGAATAGAAACTGGCGTTGTATTTGCAGATTGCGAGCATGTTCATGGATGCGTGTCTATAGAGGGACAAAAACAGGAGAGAAAATAGGAGGGAGCACTGATATCAAGTGGAGCCGCTTCGAGGTAAATTTTCTTTCATTGTATCGATTTGGTTCTTATTTTCCTGTAGGAAAAAGATGTAGGAAAATATGTAACGACGACTTTTAAATTGTAGTATTTGGGTTATTTTAACATGTATGTAAGAATATATATTATTTACAATTCATTCATTATTAAAAGAATATATAATATTTAAATTAAATATGTTTTTTTTTCATCATTTTTGTTTTTAGAAAATCAGTGAATCTTGCTAGCCTGAAACTGGAATTTTACATTATAAATATAAATACTAACAACTGAAAAATTTCGAATCATTGATGTAATTTTGAATAAATATGGCACGCGGATAAATAATTGGACATTTTTAGCAGCAACGCATAAATATTCATGTTTTCGTTTTTGTTGTCGGAAGCTAAGTGCCAATGAATTGGCAGAGGATTTTTTTTAGATTTCTAAACATTTTCTGAGTATGTTTTAGAAAAAATTACTTTAAGATAAACGTTTTCTTGATAGTGAATACATCACTTAGTGTTTTCTAAATGCATTCAAGGTAAATACGTTTGATAAAATATATACAGCAGAATTATTACTATTAAAATTCGTTTTCCTTTAAATTAAATTAATAAGTACCGTGAAGGTAATTTTAATTTAAAAAAATAGTTTTAACGGCCATATCTATAAAATTATGCGTTAAATAAAAATGCTGCAATTAAAAACAAAAGATTATTGCTGGTCTTAACTATACACCTCTAGAAATACGCAACAGCACCTGCTAGGTGTAAATTTCGCTCTCTCAGTCCAAGCCAACAAACAAAAAAACCAGCAAGCAACTATAAATAAATCGTTGATGCACAAACAATTTAACTGATACGACACAGTAAATAACATCTCTGGATAATGACCGCGCGCGCTCGTAAACAATTCATTTGCGCGCCTTTTCCGGCCGCGCGGCGTTAAATCATGAAATATTGCGGGGTCTGAAAAATGATTTTTATTGCGCTTTCTTTCCGCTGAGCCGCGAAGAAGCCGAGTCTTAAGAGCAGACGCGCGTATGGATGTGTGTATCGCGCATCTGTGATCTCTCTCGGCGTGTACGTAATCGTATAACCATCAGGTGGAGAGTAGAGTTGTGTACTGATTGACAGCAGGGAGCGAGATTACTGTTATTTATCTTGCGTAATCGCGCGCGCGCGCGCGCACGGCCCTTAGCGCGGACGAATTAATTACGATGCGGTGCGCGTGTTCAGGCTCGGCTTCGCCGGAAAGTTATCGCGTTGTAAGTTGCATGAAGTATTTGAAGTTTCGCGCTATGCATTGCTTTTTAATTATTATTATTTTCTTCAATGTGTAGTCTGGATAATCGTAATAAATAGTAGACCATTTATGAAGCGATGTTTAGATTAGAAAGAAACTTCTGTATAAAGTTGGTAAGAAATCGATATGTATCGAATGGAAGTGCGTTTCATCCAACTAATCACTCTAATCGAGTAAAAATTCACTCGAATTTCGCAAGTAACAGTTATTATTGTTATTATTATTATTATTATTATTATTATTATTATTATTATTATTTCGTCTTAGAGCGAGGCACCTGCTAATTGCGAAATGATCACTCTAATCGAGTCCAAATTTACTCGAATTTATCAAGTAACAGTATTATTATTATTATTATTATTATTATTACTTCGTCTTAGGACAAGGCACCTGCTAATTGCGAAGGTTTGAACCTCCCCAGAGTTTGTTACCCTAGCCACTGGGAGGCATCATTGGGTCTGCTACGTGGTAGTGCATTCCCAATCCCTCCTCAGGGCGAACATGTCAAATGGCTCCAACCTCAATTTTCTAGCCACATTGAGACGATCCACTACCAAAGCCGCGTGGCTTTTCCTGTAGTGTTGACGATCGTTTAAAATATAGGCCGTCCATCCAGCATCGACCTCCGAGGAGAGACGGGTTTACTACTTTGTAGAGTTCCCCCGGACGACCTCTCGAAGCCAATTGCCGACGGACTTTTTTTATCTGCGGAGGCCCAACCCTTCGACTGACTGGACCTAGAGCTGAAGGTCAGCTCCGAACCACCGGAACCGCGATGAAAAACAAGCACACGAAACTGAAAATTGAACTCAGTTCAGAGTGCCGGCGAGTTTGCCGAGTCCGGTAATCGAGCCCGGTCCGCTAGATTAATTACGCTGGCGGCCCGAACTGACCGACGCTCTAGCCAACGGAGCCGTCGCGGTTCTATGTAACAGTTAATTCTAAGTATTTTTATCGTACTGCAGAAGACATCCGAATCACTCTTAAAATGACAAAAATGACTGTTTTACATGACGTCTATAGCTCTTTGAGTGAAAATCAACTGTATGCCCTGGTAGAAATTAATCCGATTTCTAACTCAATAATGGCCGATTACGATTACTGTCCATTATTGGCCATTTACGGGTATAACTAGAAATTCATCTCATTCATAGCTAGTAACCATCCTTTTATAGATATCAATGGTCGATTACTGAATATGAATAAGATTAAGTTCTACCAGGATTAAAGCAAAATTGTTTTTCGTTGAAAATGTGTAGTTTTTATAAAATTGTGTGTAAAATTACTTTTTCGTTGGATAAATAAATTTTCACTTCAATTTTATTTTCATTGTGATTCATATCAGGTTTTAAAAATTAATCTTGTAATCAAATTCTACAATAGTAATTTCACTGTGAAAGATTAAGAGCATATATGGGAGAGAATCATGAAAAAATGAGATTTTACTTGATATTTACCATCTGAGGAAGTGATGTATTACACAGAACATACAAGCAGTTCAAGGTTCAAAAATCTCGATTGTTCTGCTGTATTACACAAAAATTAAAAATCCCACAATTCTTCCACCATAATAATTATGCCGACCCCATCTAAAAAATGCGAACATCTTTTCTAACCAATGCAGCTTTCTTCTACTGAAATACCTCATCTATCCTATGTAAAAAATTAATCAAACACTAGTCTGGCAAAAGTAAAATAGTATTAAATACTATTATTTAATAAAAAAAGTAATCAAACAAGTCTATCATTGGCAATTATGTCAGACGATATGCCAAACTTCTGCTAAGTTATGTTATAAAAACTTATTTCTTACCATATATTTAGAATAGCACACTTATTGTCAATATTGGCCGGTATTGTAAAAAGTAATAGTTTTCGATTGATCAATACAAGATTCTTTTTAATATTGTATAATATATAATACGTAATTTCCTATAATATATAATAAAATGTAATAAAGAGAACAAATATATATATATATATATTACTAAAGTCTTTTGCGATGCTTTTGTTCTACAATTTTTGCCAAATGTCTGTCACACAAGCCAATACCAGACTTTGGTCAAACTAGCACCAAATCAATTTTTGTACACAGAACCTCATCCAAGAAACTTGTCCTCATCTCCTGTACATCGAGTTATGGCTAAAAAGACGAACCACGCGCCAAACGAGCCGAGCAAAAGGCGGCTGACATCTCGCGCTGACCCCGGCGCGAGCCTCTGCAGCCACGAGCGAACGCGCGAGCAAAGAAGAACAAGCAGAAGAGAGCATAGAGGAGCACAGAGCAGTGGCCTGGGCACGGCCGCTGATTCTGAAATATGGTCTGTCGCGCTTGCCCGGGCGAATTTTTGAAATTGCAAATGGCCAGGCGCGCGCGGCGGTACATTATACGTGCACGGGACAGACTAATCGTCACGAGCAATCGTCACGGCCGCCTGCCCACGCTTTTGTGCACTCCGAGCTGCTGGCTCTGCGCGGATGTCCACCGGGGATTATACGAGAGAGGAGAGAGAGAAATTAAACGGTGAAAAATAAAAAATTGGGGATAAAGTAAAACTTACTTAACTGAGAAGCAATGTAGACAAGTCTACATATGCGTACAAAGTTACACTTTTTACGGGAATGAGGATAACGAAGGAAGCTGCAGTCGTAAGAGAAATGTCAGAAATACCACTGAAACAAAAAGAGAAGGATAATCAAAAGAAAGAATAAAGCGGAGAAACAGAAGATAGAAATAAATTGTATTGTAATAAAAGAAACAAGGAAAGAAACAGAAGGATAAGAAAAAGCAATGGAGACATTCTTTTAAAAAACTCATAGTTCCAGTAAAAGTGCAAGAGTCCAATAAAGTAGACAAAGAAAAGAAAATGATACGGATAAAAATGAAGAATTGGGGTAAGAAAGAAAAAGTAATGAGAAGAAAAGCGTGACCGAATAGTTTTCCGAATACAATTCGCTGAAAACGATTCGTTGAAAACAATTCGCCGAAAATATTTCGCTGAATATAATAAACTAGTAGAAGAGTGGAATAATTTCGACAAAGGAGGGAAAAGAATCATTCGGGGAAAAATAAAAAAGAGCTAATGAATAGTATATTAAGCAATAAGGGCGAAAACTTAACTTCATGCACGAGTCTCCGCGAAGAGTGCGTAAAAGTGATTTTACGCACGAGTCACCGATAAAAAGTGCGTAAAAAATATTTTACGCATTGTTCGATGGCGACGAGTGTGTTGGATCGCTTTTAGTCGCCAGTAAGTGAAGTTATGCGCCCGTGTTGCTTGCGCTATTTTTTGTGATTCCTGTGCGTAAAGTTAAATCGGAACTAAATAATAATAATATTTTATATATATTTGTTGTACAAATATATAATATATGATCAATATATGATCGATACCCATGCAACCTAAATAGGAATGATTATTTCAAATAAGAATAATAATCCTGATAATATATGATTAGCAAGCATAATGTTATCGATTAGACAAATATCATGATCGAAAGCTTAAAATGTAAATTTAAAATAGGTTTTCTAGTTAATGTACCTTAAAAAATCGCGTTTACGCAGCAATTAATATATCAAAGCTTTGAATATGCAAAATCAACTCAAGAGTATAAAAACTTCATAATTGATACGTTTTCTCGACTTAAAAGCTCCCTGCAATAACCAATTATCGAAATTTCCATTAAACGTCGAAGCTACAGCCATCATAAAGGCAAAACGATGTAGAATAAAACGCCTCGGCGATCACCGAGTCAACGATGCGCGCGTGCGTCGTAAAGGAGTTCACGGCGATCATGTATACGACGCGAGCACTTAACAGTAGCAAGGCGCGCGCGTGCGAGCGCCGCGATTGAATACAATGCCTCTTCTCGCGAAGGAGGTACTTTGAACCGCCCTTATTACCGGGACGAAGGAGGATTTTAATGCTGCGACGATACGCCTGACGTATAAAGTCTTGCGATACGGTCGAGAGGGACAAATTAAGAGCCGCCTGCACTTACGCATTTGCTTAATAGCCCTTTTCACTTTGATTTTTAGATGATTTCTTTTTGGCTCGGCTTTATGGCTTTAATTAAATTCAGGGTATAACCATGTCGATGCGTAGTTTATAGGCGAAATGATGAATTTTCTTTTAAAAATAGTCGAGAAGACTTGTAGGTACATGGCACCAATTATTTCTTATGCTGTTTCATATTTTTATAATTTATTCCACTTTGCATATGTACATTGAGAAAATCGTTTTGACTTTATACTAATATTAAATAAAATAAAGAAGATATTGCTACAAAGTTGCTACATTGTTGCTTATACTGCAATAATTATCGATCGGCTTTTTATACATAACGAGTCAACTTTAATATTATAGTTTATATAATATCGATCCAGGTGTAATAAGATGAAACAGTGATATGATGTTGCCACGAGATATCAAGTGAAGAATCTATTAATTCTTACGAAAATTGAAAAAACATAAATCGGTAAATTGTTTGATCTTTATTAGAGAGTTTTATCAACTATTAACTCGTTGTCAGAGTCGTACAAGAAAACAAAGAAGGAATACCAGTAAACGGTTTCCTAATTAAATTATTGATATTATAGGTATGCAGATGAGATAGACATAATAATAGGGGAGAACAAGAAAACCATAATAAAAAGCGTGGGCATATTAATAAATATGGTTGAAGAAGAAGGATTTTAAATTATCTCTTATGTATTATTATTATAAACTTAAGAAAATATATTCAAAACGTGGGTTTAACAATACGGGAAGAAAATAAATTATTTCAGATTTTTTTCAATGTAACTTGCCACAAGTGCCTACAATCGTATCCTCAATTCACCCTCATTTCACTTGACACCTACTCTCCAAAAATGAAGCCGCGAAGAGTATAAATATATATTACCAACTAAAATATACAGTGCGAACTGCACGTACGCTCCGAGGTTAAGACTTGTTGTTTAGAAACCAATAAAGAACGTATACCATTTCAACCCTAACATTCAGAGACAGCAATATACTTTTCACAACCTCACGTTATTTTTACAAGGAAGGGCACTTCCCTCCTTCTCCGGGCATTTTTCTTCGCGGTGGTCGCGTGATCTTTGGCATCGAGACTTCCACCTCCAGCGTCAATTCAATTAAAGCCCCCAGCGCTCGCGCGCGATGAACAGAGTCTCGACGCGCGTTGTCGTTGCATTATGGATGCGCGGATCTTGCCGCTGGCCGCTCGTCTTGAGCGAGGTCAGCGACGCGCGGACATCGGGGCCTTCCGGTCGCATAAAATTTTATCGCCTCTCTCGTCGCTTAATCGCCAGCGAGGCGAGCGGCCTGGAAGCTATTGATTGCCCGCAGCAGCGCATCCTTCGATCCTCGCTGCAAGAAATGACTCTGTGTGTAATCTCGGCGATTGGGATGCTTTTTTTGCTTTGGGGATCTTAGGAAGTTTGGAGTGAAATGGTTGGAGGATGAGAGTGTTGTGAGAGAGGAGAAGATCTGGCCTGAGGAGATTGGAGTTGGATCGGGACTTGGGTGGTGGCTTTTGGTAGTCAACAGCCGTAGTTTGATCTGATGGATTCTTCTTTTGAAGATGTGTATTATATGTCATTGTACTTCTAATGCGAGTATCTTCAGAGACAAAAAATTGTACCAATACTTGTGATGGTAACTCTGCAAGTTCTTAGGCTAGAAAAGATAACATTATAAATAGTAGAAAATATAGTGGAAAATGACAATTTAGTTGAAAGTTATGAACAATGGAAGATGTTGATGAAAAATGCAAATGAAGATTAAAGGATTTTCTATTTTTTTAATTTGATGATTTTTCATGCATATTTCGTCAATGTCTTCGATTGATCATAACTTCGGACTAGGGCAATATTTTAATTTGTAATGAATTTTAAAATAAAGCCCCTATCATATACTACTATTTGCTTTTCAGATTGTTTTTATAGCATAAAAACTTGCAGACTTGTAATAAAAAGTATAGGTATCCTTTTTTCCCTAAAGTAATGCGCATTTGAGGTACAATGTCTTATAGCTTAAAAAAAGAGCCAATGAGAAAAAAGGTTAGTTGGTTTTATTACAAATTCATATACTCGTACCCTTTTTAAAGTTAAATAAGCACTGATAGACATAAGAATCATTATATTAAAAACATGAAAATCTATTTTAACTCCGATTTCACCTTAAGTGTTAGGTCAGTTATGATTAATACGGTCTTAACATACTATAGTTCCTAAATTTTGTAGGGAGGTGTTACGTTTGAATTGTAAATACGTAATCACAGCTACGACACAGATAGGTTTTATTTACAAGTTAAGTATTTACATGCTACCTGTTAAACGGCCAAAGAAAATCTGGTTCCCAAAAACTTGATGTTAAAACCAATTTCGATATATTGTAGGGGAAATGGATGTATCACGACTAGAGGGAACTAGATGTATAATGCATTTAAGCGACTTTGATTATCTCTACAGAGTTAACAGAAAATTTGCCCTTAAATAAATAATAACAATATCAATAACTATTTAACCTAATAATAAAATAAAACATATTCTTTGAGTATATAACAAATTTACTTCTGCGGAATATTTTTCACTGTTCGTTTTCTATTACTGGCTAACAATATACATCGTCCTGCTAGTTGGAGCATATTCTACAATTTATAGCCATGCAATAATACAGCATACAATTGAATGGGGATAGATGGATCGAATTGAAACAGAACATTTTGTTTTCTCCAAAACGCTGAAAGTCTACAATCGGAATTTTTCTCGTAGCCACAACAATAATAGGACATCACACACAGAAACTTTACAATCATTCAATGCTTCGCTTTACAGTATCAAAACCCAAGACTTGCCTGCTCGCATCAATTCTCCACTCAATCCAACCGTCCCTCTCACCCTCTCCCTATCCCTCTTGATCTCTTATTTCTCCTCAACGATTCCCTCGCTTTTTTTTTCTCGTTACACACCGAGTACACACCGCACACATGCTCCCTTCTTTTTTGTCCACCTCGCGACCACCATCTCGCGCGTGCTTTCTCTCTCTCCCTCGGCCCTCTCGAGACTTTTCGCGTATAAAGCCGCGCGCGTGTGTCCACGCGATCGGCTCCCGCGTAATTCAGGAAACACAGCTCCGCAGCTCTCGTGTGATTTAACGATGCCGCAGCTGCAGTCGATCTCCTGGTATCCGCGTTTCTTTTTTTGCAACGCGAGCTCGCGCGCGACACGACAGGCAGAAAAACGAGCTCGCTGATTTATAACGCCAACGTTCGAGATGCGTGCGTATGTGTGTGTATGAGGGGGGGTATAGTGTGCATCGGCTCGCTGGTTCAAGCGTGATTAAACGAGGCGAGAGCGGTGTTCGTTGCATATGTAGCCCAGGGGCTTCTTCTTGGCGCTAACAGTCGCGCGCGATCGGAATGTCGAGGAGTAGGTATGCAACTAGAGGGATTCTTTTTCGGATAGTTTGCCGACGGGATCGTTTTGAAACAGTTCAGGGAATGTTTTGGAGTTTGGCTGTTTTCGAGGTGCACGGTGTCGAGTATTGTTTGGAATGCCCGGAGAATGCTTTGTTGCGATTTTGAGATTTTTTAGACGTTGCGGAGATTTTGGAATGGACAGTGTGTGCTGCAGTTGTACTGAGAAAGAACCGTTTGGCGAAAGTTATATTAAACATTTTTTGGCGTTAGTGGATGTTAATAATATGTACTATTGTAATATTAAATCGATGTTTTTAGTAAAAGAATCAGTGTAGTTACCCTATTTGAAGAGTGGTCTACTCTGTATAGAAAACGCATTTTTGTTCAATAATATCTTTGGATTATACTTTATGCAAATAATTAATTAAGAAATACATAAAAAAGTTTAAAATAAGCAATGAGGTTTTAAATTGTAATAATGAACGTGAATTGCATACGAATTATTATCGACCCACGTATACGGAAAATTTTAAGAATACCGATCTACTATAATATGACTGATGTGAGGCGTCACACAATCTGCATCGTTAAGAGTCTGACAACAGTCTAGCTCGCACTACATTCCACCTGATTCACTTCAACACGTGTCGCATTTGCGCGCACATTTTCCAGGTATCAAATAACTGATACCTGGATAATAAATGTATCATATTTTATTGGATTTGATTTTTCTTCTATAAAATAAAATTTTTCGTTATTCATTAAAATAAAATGAATCATAAATGTTGCTGTTACTGATATTAAAGTTAATAAATGTATAATACATTGCACTCATTATTAACAATAACGTTAGATTTGTATCTGTGCATTTCTTTATTTAGATCATTGTCCATAGCTTCAGTGAATAAAGCTGTACTATTTGTATACTATTGCGTATTAAATAACCTATTCATACAACATTCAAAGCGTCAATGATTTTAATACAATAAAATTGGAAAAGTATCCCTAGTTTGAGAAATCTATTAAATCCTATTCACCAATACAAAAATTGCATATACATCCTATTCACAAATAGGATCTTTTCATATTTAGAAAAAAGAATTAATAGGATTTAATAGATTTCTCACACTAGGGATATGTAAAGCAGTAATAATAAGCAGTAAGTAGTAATAGTATCAGTAGCAGTAAGTAGCAATTGAGTCACTATCAGCAGCTGAGCCACTTTCAGTGACAAAACAGCAAAAGATGCCGATTTATTATCGTGAGGCTTCAATAATTTTATAATACGGAACTCTCTTGAATTTGAAGATAACAAAAATTCAAGAAGTTCATAAGTATTGAAGTATGCCAAGGGCGCCCCTCTACCTGCAACTTTATGTCACAACCGTTATTCAGATCTGCAAAGAAATCGCGCATCCAGTTTGCTTAATACTTTCCGTGAATACTGTTAGATAACGGTTTGAAATAGAACTCCTGCAAAGGACAAGCTTGTACCTATACAAGTAACCGAGTATACGATAGGTTCCAGCATTATCAAAATTTATGTTTGAGAAACTCTGATTTCGAAGATACGCACGCATACCGCGCGCCATTCATACACCGTGTAATCTTCTCAATCCGATGACTCTCCTCGCTGCACTGCTTATAACGCATCCGCAGGACCGTTAAAGTGATATGTATTACCCGAGAGGACAGCCACACACGCCCTGCCACGCAGCGGGGCCAGGATGTTTAACTCGAATCGAGATATTATTTTTCTCCACCGCGTTGCGTACATCATACGCACCGTACTGCACTCGCGGTTTGTAAGCTCGGCCGATTATAAAGCCTCGCGCGAGGTTTTATCCGCTCGCCATCGCTGCGTCGCAATCTACCCTATATCTACGCTGTTACAGAGAATTTCGTGACGAATGGGTGCACGCGCACGTACACAGCCGCGCCCTCGCGATTAGGGTTGTCGCAGCGAACTTTGACTTTCTTAGGAATCTACTCAAACGTTTGCTGCGTCTTTAGAACAGCTTTAGGCACGTTCGGTTAAAATGTGAATGAGCTGTACCTTTGTTAAGCTGAGGTAATCAACTTTGAATTTGGAATATAACACGTAAGAGCTACACTATGCCTGAATAAATAATGCATTAATATGTATGGGCTTCAAACATTTTCTTAAAATATCTCTGAATAACGAATATATCTTACAGAATAACTGTATTTGTTACATAAAACAAGAAAAACAATAGCTAGTCTTCCAGTTTTAAAAATATTGAGTCTAACTCAAAAGCTTGAACCTTTCTTCGACTTGAGGAGGTTCGATAGAGAAATAAAAATTATAAGGCGATTCTGAAAATGTAATATGTCATGCTTCTATGAAATGTACGATACACGGAGAAAGAAAAATAGTAATGCTTACTAACCCAGGGTAGGACTGATTACGAAACTATCTAATAAAAAAATACTATATGATTTTTGCCTATACAAATTGTATTGAGTACTAGACGTCTAGTAATGATTTGTCCAGTTTATCTAGTAATGAGTACCCAAAATCTTTATTGTACAAATATATCTTTATTGTAGCCGTTACTAACATTTTCTGTCCGTGTAGCATGTGAAACTTTAAATCCTGAGCCAATACCGTTTTAAAGATAATTGACTTTAAAGTTTGACTCTTATACACGGGCTCTTATGGAAGCAACTTGTAAACTTACAATAAACTTATAGTGCAATTGTTTAAAAATAATAAGCAAGAAATAAAAACAATGAAAATTATTGGAAAAGTATTTTAGATCACGTATGCAAAATTTTAGAACGAATGACAACGAGTTGGGGAGAGGGGTGTAAAATAGACACGGGAAAAAATGACACTTCAATTATTATTTATAAAAAGCAGGCTTCGTTGAAAGTCCAAATTTCTTTTATTAATACGAAAATTTATAAAGTAAATGTTGATAAAGTGAAAATAAGGTTAAAATAATCGAGGATTGAATAAAAAATAAAGTGACTATTTTGCCCCATTACAAGTGCCTATTTTGCCCCATCTTATTTATCTTACTTGTTTTACATTAAGTTAAAACTAAAATTAAATAACCATAATCTAATACATACTAAACTATTCATTTTACTCGCAAAATAATGATTTCACCCCGCAAACTGATACATTTGACCCATTTTTATTATCAAATATTTTACCCCAGCAGGGACAAAATAGTCACTTGAAACGTTTCAGATATTACTCTTTTCATATTAAGAATTTTTAATATTTACATTTAATATTATGACTTGTATCTATTGGTAATTGTAAATAAGATATTAAAATATGCGTTAGTAGTATTAATTATTCTTGATAAAGGATTTATATATTTTTAAATCCAAAATGTCCATTTTACCCCGCAAAGTGACTACTTTGCCCCATCCTCCCCTACTAAGGAAAAACGTAAATAAAATCACTACCTTGTAGACTACGCGGAGAAATGCACTATGAAACAGGCGCAGATGCGAGATCTATCTAACCTCCTTAAAGTGTTTTTAGCTTCATCAAAATAAAAAACCGCTTCCAATTCATTGGCACTTAGCTTCCTCAAACTAAGTTAATTGTTCCAGTATGAAATTCTTTCTTCTAATAAATTATTTTACATTGCAATATCTCTTTGTAATTAATAGCTCAAAAAGGTGTGCTTTTTTATCATTCATGGTTTGTCAAAAGATAATTTTTTACTCAAATTATACAACGATAGGTAATCATCCTTATCACGGCAATTTTTTCTCTTCTTTCACTGAATTCCTAATCATCTAAAATTTTTTGAACGATAGTCCATCATAGATTTCCGAGTTATAACCGTCCAAACTAAATATGACTCTTTTCATATACAACAGAAGAAGAGAATGACATGATCCAAACTTTCAGGTCGGTAAAGTTAGGTAATTTTCTGCTCTATCAAATGCATTTTAACTGGATCGATGACATTATTTCTAATATACCACAAAAACGAAAAACTAAAACGCAAAAGTCGAAAAACCGTTATAAAAACAAAAGAACATTGAAAAACAAAATAAAATATTTGTATCCCCCCATCCTCTAAATAAAACAAAAAAATGAGCCCTGAAACATTTAATTTTACCGTGTATATACAGAGTAATGCTAATCCACGTCCACACACATGCACACGCATGCACGCTCCTACCATACCCACGCACACACACACACATACACACACACACACGCATCCATACAGATATTTTCTAAAAATAGTGTATTTTGATGTCTTAAGTCTCAAAACATGTTTCTAACATATTTTTAGCAAAACTTGTTTTTACTATCACAAAGCTTTCTCTTTAAGGAAACAATACAAACTATTAACAAAAATGTCAAGTTTACATAACAAACGATAACGCTTTTTTGGAGGAAACACAAGTTCGCGATCTGGGTAGTCTTGAAGTTATCGGGAGGTAAAGCCACGTTCTAGCACGTCATTTACGCGCATTGTAACAAATGAAGCCATTTTAAAATTCTCTAGCTATCGTTGCCCACAAAAACATATTTTGTTGATATGGTATTTTTTCTTAAGCAGCAATGAATTAACCTGAAACAAAAACTATTAAAAACGAGTTTAATTAATGAAAACGGTTAGAAATCGAACATTCATAATGGCAGTAGGCTTACTAAAATAACATATTTCACATATATCTATAAAGTTACATTTTCAGATATCGACGCATTTACGAATTTTTGTATTATGGATTCTAAACCTCTACATTTCTACCTTCATAGAAAACGCACCAAACACAGCTTCTCTTCTCCTTTGTAATCGAGCGTGCTTCTGTGCATCCCATATGTAATACGCGAATCGTGCACCTCAACCACAGAAAAAGGAGACCTTAGAGGTGCGCAGCACCACGGCACAGGCAAATGGATAGTAGTAATTGGGAGGGTAGATTAAAATCGTAATTATCAATATCAAAATGCCAATGGTAGAGAAAGCCAGAGTGAGAGAGGAAGAGCAACGCGCACGGGTAATGGCTGCGAGATAGGCCGGAGTTTAATGATAGGCTCCTTAATAAGGCACCGTTGCGCGTGCGCCCCAGAGTTACGGAGAAAAGATGAGGCCAGTGGGAAGATAGTAGGAGAGAGAAGGGAGATTCGGAGAAAAAAGGAAGCGCCTTGTGGGTTATTTTGATCCGAATGGTGCACCGAATAGAACGAGAGTAAATAGATGGAATCGCCTGGGCATTAAGTAGATATGGTTGAGTACGGTAAGACGGACAAGGAAAGATTGTTTAAGTAAAGGTTTTGCAAAGTTTAACTTTTTTAGTTACTAATAATTGTTACATGAACTATGTATATTTACATTGATCTCTTAGCCATCTATTCCTCAAATCCTTTAATATTTAGGGGAAGATTACGTCACTTGAGTATGTTTCTATAAAAATGCTCTATGTGATATTTTAGAAACGTTTACAATTTTTTTCTCTTTATTTGACAACTTTTTGAATAGCATGATAATAGCAAGCTAAAAAAAGTAAAATTGATGCAGGCGGTTCCATCTAGTGTGTATTTTTAAGCGTATATATAATAAAAATAACTTACCTACTTAGTTCCTGTAGGCTCGTATTCATAGTCAAGACTTAAACTGCCACTAATTTTTTCAATGTGTAAGATAATTGTTGTGTTTGTGATTAAAAATGGCAAAAAACAGCTTTAATATTTGATAAAATTGTAATATTTTATCGAAATTAATTTAATCAACAAAATAATAAACAAAACACTTTAATTAATGCTAAGCTCAAACTTACTTGCATTTTAGACAATAGTAATAGACGTCCGTACGAAGTTGTAAACGTCAACCAACGGCACCGTAAAAAGTTATTGAATATGGGTTTGATGATTTGTTTAATACAAGTATTTTCATAATAATAGTCGATTAATCATCTCACGGTCGACAAACTTTAAGACCGAAAATTTTCATTCTCAATTGCTTTTCACAACCCCTTAAAATGAATTCATACCAGCAACCATACCTCGGTCGCTAACGCTCCGTCGGTTAATTCTCACTATCCATCCATCCATCTATCCAGCCCACATCGAGACTATCAAGTGGTACGTCGAATCTGAAATCTATAGACGGTTTGAGTATAATACAATAAATGCCCACGTAAAAAAATATTCCTCTTCCAATCATCTCTCCAAAAAGTACCAAAGCACAATCCCCCTCTCGACTATACTTTCTCTTACACGACTTCTTACGGTCGCTCCCTCGAGTCTTTTCTCATCCACGCCAGCAACGGCATCCACCTCTGTCTACCATCCGCGCACACGGGTACACCCACGGTCTGGAAGCATCGAGACAGACAACGTCCCAGCCATCCAGACACACATCGGACACCGGATGATCCATGGGGCCCCGACGTAACGCCGACACGGGAGTCCGGGCTAGAGGCCCCGGCCCGCAGCGGGCAATTATTACGAAAGCCCGCGGTGCCCCGCGGTACTGTTACAATTGTGGTAGCCGCGGCGGACGCGCGGAGCCTCAGGCTGGGCGCCGCAACGGGGGAACACCTGCCGCGCGAGCGCGGGACGGAAAAACGCCGAGCGCGCCGGAGTGGGCCTTTGTCGAGCTCGCGGTCTCGACTGGCTCATTGTGCACGAGTGAGGTGTGTGGGTGTGTGTGTGTGGGTGTGTGTATACAGTTCTGGACAAAAGTTTATTGGTGGATTAGTAGGAAGACACGTGGTGAATTTGAATGTGCTTGTTCTAAGTATTATCGTGTGGGGATGAGAATGTACGAGAACGACAATTAAAGTCGTTCCGAGAGAAAGAAAATAGAACGTGTTATGATAATATTTGATGTAAGGGGACAATTGTATAAGTAATTCAATATAAACTAAAATTACAAAAAAATAGGCATGCTCATGTCTAACTACAAAAATGATCGATCTCTTTTTTTTGTAATTCGCACATATTTCTTCCTTAAACTTGAAGAAGTAACGAAAAGAAATGCAATTTGTGAAGTTGAAATTGGTTCGTAATATAGGTTACCAATTTGAATCAATTTTAACTTCGCAAAATGCATTTTCTTCGTTACATCTTTAACTTTAAGGTGATGCTAAACCCTCTTGTTATCGTTAAATACGGGGAACCACTTTTTTCATTCAATTTTTAATTTTGACAAAATATCTCTATGGAAAGTTGTTGTTTTTTAGTAGAACAATAACGTTTCCTCGTATTTGTCGATGTCTGGTGGCTTTAGCATTACCTTAAGTAAGAAATGTGATCTATTAACAAAAGAAAGAAGATTAAATTTTGTGTCGCGATGCGTGCGTTTATTTTTTTATAATTTTAGATTATAGCCTATGCTTATCCACGTATTTTTCATTTTTGTCACAAAAATTCTACAAATTTCATTAGATTTTAAATTTTCGAAATTTATTAAAATTAAAATTAATTTCTTTAAATTTCTTTTCTTTGTCAAAATACATAAAATATTCACCAATTTAAAATACTCAAACTAATTTATTTGAACTATTTAATTTATATCTTCTCAAGACTATTCTATAAAATAATGTTTATTTTTTATTTTGACAAGGTGAATATTACATATTTTCGAAGAAGAAGATATAATGAACTTCGAAAATTTTTAATCGAATGAGATTTGTAGATTTTTTGAGACAAAGTGAGAAATGCGGGATAGCATAGGCCAGGGAATACGTACCTTCACGTAAAACGGTTAATTTTCGATTCCCTTTAATTTGTATTTAGGTACGCTTAAATCCCTGCAACAGTAATCGAGACATGCGCGTTCACACTTATCCTCCGTTTTTTCCATCAATGCACCGAAACTTTTGTCCAGCACTGTATGTATGTTTCGGATTATTTATCACCGGGACTGGCAGGCGCCGCGCCGCGTCGTGTTCCCCGCGATGTAGATTTTTTCCCGCGAAGCAAAGAGGGGGGTGTGACGTTTTCGAAATTTATGTACCGAGCGAGCGTTTACGCGCTTAGCTGCTACCACACTACCGATGTTGCTGCCGTTTGGTTACAATTGTAATTTGCTCAGCTGCTGGAGCGCTGATTTACAAGCGCTGTCTGCGCTCGGAATTCGACGGCCGTCTTGCCGAGGGATCGATTATTTTTCGATTCGCCGGGGTTTAACGAGCGAGGCGTATCGTGCTTCTCCGCGTACAATGGGTGCACGCTGCTATTATTAGATTAGATCGTGCACCGTGCGCACGGAATTTCGGGCGGAAATGTATCGGTATGGGAGTCCAACGTGAAAGGAGCCATTGGAGCTCGTTGCGTTGATATATTAATATTGTATGTTTATTTTTTACGGTGTGCGGTTTGTACATTAGTACAGTGTTTCTTAAATGTTGAATTTGAATTTGCGGTGTCTTATCTGATGCACACGTCCCAGGTAATTGAATAATACATTTGTTTATGGCATAGTGCACGCAGAAAGCTGTGCACGGATAAATGCGAATATTGTAAAGCAATAATGCGAAGAATGGAGGCATTAGTTTTGCATAATTGACATGTCATTTTCTACTTTTAAGCAATTTATGTTCCTTGCCATTCAAGCGCAGCTGTTCCTTTTTTTTCCAGAAACTCGTCTTATTAATGCGCCATGTCATAACCAAGATAACATCAAACAAATTATTAAAGTACCCTGTAATACGTTCCTATACATTATCGAAAGCAAGAAAATCTATTTCGAACCGAATTTTTTCAAATACCACCGGGAAAGCTTCAAGAAAAACCAGTAAGCCATCGCTCTCCTCTAATCAAACATCTAATCGCGCGTTTCTTACCTCGCGCATGATACACCGCTATATAACCGCGCGTAACGAGGCAAGTAGCGCAAGAAACGCAATGAAAAATGTATATAAAATCAACGCGCCCGTTCTCCGTTCCTTTTTTTTTCTCTCTCTTCGCCGCTAACTTCAACGCAAACCCGTAAAACGCGTCGTCGCGGCGGTTCCGAGAAAAAACGCGCAAGAATGAAAAAAAGGCGAAACGCAAGGAATGAAAAAAAAAAAAGAAACAGCACGACACGCGATGCTCGCGTCGTTTACTTTACGAGCGATCGGCGGAGGACGAATTCTTCGCTCTGGATATCGTTTTTCCTTCGCGATAATCCACGACGCACCGAAACACCGGCAGCGAATAGAGACGTATACCGCGAGATAAGGACTTCCCGCGCGGCTTTATACGGGAATTTAGATAGTTTCATTAGAGAGACGTCGTCGATGGGTTTCTGGCTTTGACGACCGAGGTATCGACGGGACGAGTGGCAGTCGTTGAATCGAAGTCGTGCTTTTGGATCGGGCTCGCAGGCATTGCGCCAATGTGCGTGTGTGTATTCGTGCAGCTGTAGGAAACGGATAACGAGTCGATAAGATCTTGTTAGTTAGTTTTATGGGAGGGTAGAAAATGTTGCTGCTTTATGGCAGCGGTATTAAACGTTAATGTGTATTAATATATGAGTATTTACGTTGGATTTTTTTTTACGTGTATTTTCGATAGCAGTTATCGCTTGAGAATTATACACACATATATTTCATATTTTACATAATGATATTTCGTAATTACAGCTATCAGCTAACATATTGAATGCAACAATTTATCGGAGTTTCGTGAACGTGCATTCGAACTGATTTGAGAAATGACTTCCCGCGATAAAACGGGGCAAAAAATGCCAAGTATGCCGAAAGAAAGCCTCGTTAATTTAGAAGGCACTCGCGAGTACCCCGCATCAGTCGTAGAAAATTAGCCGACGCGCTTTTTCTCGCCGAATAATTGCCGCGAAGAAGTCACTTCGCGGCGCGACTCGCGCGTAAAAGCCAAAAAAGGACAGGGGAGAGAGAGCAATAACTCCTTAAAGCCGACGAAGCGAGCGTCGTCCGTGGAATCGAATAACGAGCGGCGAGGCATCTCTGTTTTGCTCGCGAAAAAAAAGGGACGGGACCCGTGCTTTTGCGCGCTTTAAAATGCCGTTGTTGGAATTAATGGATCCGACGCGGGTTTGACGTATACAGACACGTGGTGATTTTTAAAAGATAGTTCTCGGTCGCGGTATAAAGTAGGGGATTATGTACTTTGTGAAATGCGACCTACATTTGAGTTTGAAGATAAAATAGGAAGAGCGAACGTATGGATTTTATTATTGAT
The DNA here is from genome assembly GCA_949152435.1 of Gastracanthus pulcherrimus. Taxonomy (NCBI): domain Eukaryota; kingdom Metazoa; phylum Arthropoda; class Insecta; order Hymenoptera; family Pteromalidae; genus Gastracanthus; species Gastracanthus pulcherrimus. Next base: position 13,110,615 of record OX424573.1, read on the forward strand.
AAAGCAATTAGGGATGTTCGTTTAAAAATAACGTATAGAAAGTGATTGTATTGAAGGGGTAATATTGACTTTTTCTGTATTCGTAAATCGATTTTGCGATTTTGCAAGTAATAGAAGGATCTACTTATTTAAGGCTAGAGTACACCTGAAGAGGTAAATGAATTAACTGTTCCGTAAAGCTCACTTTACAGATTAGAAAGCTCCAAGTTATTTTATGGGTTTTATGGGTTTTATGAGCTTAATGATTTGTATGGGTTTATGGGGTTTACTTTTTATGAGTTTTATGGCTTTTATGTGGGTTTTCAGTTTATGGAGTTTTTTATTTTTATGGGTTTATAGGGCTTATGGGTTTTATGGGTTTTATGAAGTTTATGAATTTTACGATGTTAATGGGTTTTATAGCATTTATGAGGTTTGTGGGGTTTACTATGTTTATTGGTTAATTGGGATATATGAGGTTTATTTATGGGTTTACAAAAAATTCAATAGGACTCGCATAAGAGCTCGAGTGAGCGTAAATAATTGTTAATTTTCTTTTTATTAAATCGTTAAATGCATGTATCGATCCGAGCGACGTTAGGAGCGAGAATTATTTCGATAGTCATTAAGTAATGCCTAATTTTATTTCATCAGTTCGTGCGGAAAAATTGTATACTTGGGTTATATAAACAATCGCATTGACAATGTGTTTATAATATTGTGTAAAAAGCAATAATCCTGTAAAGTTTCAAATTATTTAATCGCGCGCTGTTTTGCAAGGAGCATTTTTAAGGTCAAAAAAACACGTATAAACGTAGAAACATACTCTATGTCCCAAACATATTTTTAACTACTCGTTTATTTTTCAGTTTGGATAAGCCAGAAACGTGAAGCAGCTGTGGGGTGTCGTTTTATTGCGGAGAAATTGTGTGTGTATAATCTTGCAATAGACATTGCGTAAAGAATCGCGTACATGATTTTAATTTTGCATAAACGTATGTGTATTATGTGGAGATAAGCGCTATTTTCCGTTTTATTAAAGTAGTGTATTATGAGTTGTATAGTTGCTACGATTATTCATTCGCTAGTTTTCAATTGAACGTATATATATATATTACATAGATGTATTTACATTCATTAAATTAATAACTCGATACATTGATAAGTAAATCGTTTATATATTTTACATATACTGAATGCATTGCATTATCTATAGATGAAAACCTATTATTTATAATGCTATAACTTAAATCTCTTAAAATATTAAGTTGCAATATTATTATATCCAGATGTATGAATTTATAGGCATATTAAAGATTAAAAAGAAGCCTGAATTTAAAATTAATTAATTAATTAATGTAAAAAGTTACGTTTTTTCGTGTAATTTAGTACATAAATATACATAAGGCTAACGTATAACTCACTTGTTATACTTTAACTCTTTGAGCGAGTTTCGCCCGGTACTCGCTTCGCGAAGCAAAAAAAAAACCCGCGCGGATTCCTGCGCCCCGACATAGGCGCACAATGCATAACGATAATTCATTGATCCTAATGAGTAGATACTTTCTTTCGATTCTCGAAGCGCACTGAAATCGTAAACTTTCCTAATTAGACGCAAAAGGTCATGTCGGATACTAATTAGTACTCATTCTGAGATCTGTCTACTATAAATACATACACGCAGAAATGTAAGTATCTTATACATGCGTTCGTAGAAAAAGCGGGATTTTGTTTAGACGTGTATTTTAAAAGCTAAAAATTCGTTTTTTTAATGTACATTGTTTTAAAGACACCAAGAACATCAATTTTCAGTTGTGCTCACAAAATAAATTTATTGAGTAAACAATTACATGAATTTTTCCATAATTTACATAAAAAATTGTTCGCTAGAAAAAAACAGTTGTACAATAATGAAGAATCGATAATCTACGTGAATACTCAAATAATGATTTGCATTTGGCAGAAGAACACTTATTTCTTTATTAATATGTATCTTACACAAAAATTAAAAATTTAATATTTCAAAGTGTATTTGTTTCACTGTCGATGCAAGAAGAAGCATAGTCTATTATTTTAATGTAGTTGTATTTTTTATTTTCAACTGTATGTTATAAAAAAAAAAATTTGCAATTAAATACATCGCTTATTCATCAGCATCAAAATTAGCTGATTGATCTTTCGCACGAAGAAATAATCAAACGTGAAAATTATGAAATTTAGTAATGTTATCGTGTTTATTTACTATCTCATTTTAGAACTCAGCACGTCTCAAATTAAATTATGTATGAAAAAATGCTTGCACTGGGTACCGATTTGATGCATAATAACTTACCTAATTTCCTGAATTCATCATCAAATATTGACATGCATAAAATCATATTACATACTGTATACAATAGAGAAAATTAAATTGATAAAAATTACTATATAACGGATACATCATTGAGAAAACTTACACGGAGAGTATCAGGGGTTTAGGTCGCGGATATTGCTAAAACTTTGGGATATTTTTTTTTGTACCTCAAAATGAAGATTTCGCATGGTAAGACAGTCTAATGCCTTACCAATTACAAGATATAATTGGAAATATTAACATTGCGAGTATATCTATATACATATACAATTTTCTTGACATTGTTTATATGGGTAATACTAATGTTTACAGCTATATCTCATGTTTGGGGTAGTGTTAGATGCTCTTATCATGCAAAGTCTTCATTTTGAAGTACACGAAAATATATTCTAAAGTTTCAGCGAGATTCATGACCCAAACCCCTGATACTCTCGTTGTTAGTATAAAATCAATTAGCAGCGTTTTCTTAAGACTAGCTTGCTATCGTGCGTTTTCTTTCTGTTGAAATTTGATAGGTTTTAAAGAATAGTACTCCAATCAACATTTATTCTTATTACAAAATGAATTGAGTAATCCATGACGCTCTGGTAACTATGGCACCTCGGTTGCCTCTAGTATTATGATAAAAGTACTTATTCACGCCTTAACTATAATGGCCACTTTATTGACCTGAAAAGCGGGCCGAAAGTGACACTGTATTCCGCAGATGCGGGAATAGAGTAAATTCTCAGTTTCTCTGGATTTCTCTCTTTTCTTCAATTTTATATTTATATTAATATTAATATAAATTTTCAATAAAGTCAATAAAGTGGCCACAGTTAAATCGGAAATAGAGTTCAATATGCAACACGGGAATAAAGTCGACTATTCCCTCGGGTGTTTCTTTCCTCGCTTTGCTCGGGTATTTCTTTCCTAGCTTTGCTCGGGCAGTAAATCTACCCTCGGGAATAATCTCCGACTTTATTCTCTTGTTGCATAATGTACTATTGTAATACAAAATACTTATACTTTAATGACTGTAGCAGTGTTTTACCCCCTTAAAAAAACTAAGCTTTAATTTATTAGTACTACAATTTCGACATCTCATTAAGTCCGAGGAACTCACAAACTGTTGTTATCCATGCCCGAAATGAAAATGCATACAGTGTTAATGCACAACTCAATTGTATTTTAACTCATTCATCATTTTAATCTTTCATTCGGTTCTGTCCATAATAAAATTCATAATAAAAAATTACATTATAAAATAAATAAACATTTACCATAATCGCTTTCTTAATAATTGTTTTAAATTTTATAACGATACGGTAAGAAAATTTTTAAATGATATCATGCGTTGAAATAAGTCTATATGATTGAAGAAAGAAAGTACATACAGAAAACTCTTATATACACGTAATAAACAACAACACCCGTTCTTTCCTAGCTTGTACGTTTACGTCAAGTTCGAATTTTCCTATAAGTTAGTCTAAAGTTTATCATATTTACCTAAGGGTGTTTTAATTGAAATTGCGTTGGTATTAACTATTATAAATAATATATTTTTTTATTATTTTTATGATTGTACAAGATGAAATATAAACAAGTTGTCGTAAATTTTTTTTTAAAAAGTCTTAGGATATTTTACGCAGTTTTGAGAAACCATATGTGATACGAAAATGATAACAAATTCGCTCCAATAGCTCAGTATTTAAAGTTGTCACAGTGTTTTTTATTAACCTTTTGTTCCATACACACCGTTATATATGTGTCATTATATGGATTTCCACGATTTACAAAGGTTGAAACACTGATTCAATAGATAATACCTTTATCCAACAGTATTTTATCAGTCGAAGCTTTTCATCAGAACTATAACAAAGAAATTTCCACGAAATTTGAAATTTTGTCCAAACCGGCAGGGTCTGGACGCTCCTTGTAAGAAAAATAAAGATTTTATGAGAAAACGTTAGATTTTATCAACATTTATGTGCGGTCATCACACTATAATATCACTGCAATCTGATTAATAGCTGATAAATGAACATTTTTACCTTTTTAAAATTAACCATATTATTTGCCAGCTTGTGTTACAAATCTGAGACCAAAAAAGGGACATCCCTAGTCGGATACTTCGTAGAAAACTAAGGAGTTTATCAAGATTTTTTGTAGAAAAGACAATTCACACAAACTTAATCATACACTGCGGAGAAACTGGTATTCATTCATGAAAGCCATTATAAGGACAACACTTAACTTTACGTAGACATACACACACGCACACGCACACGCTCACGCACACGCACTCGCACTCGCACACGCACACACACGCACACACACGCACACACACGCACACACACGCACACACACGCACACACACGCACACACACACACGCACATACACACATACACAAACACACATTCACACGCACACATACATATACAAACTCACACACTTACACGCACGCATACGCGCATACATACTCACACACATATAAACACACATACGCATCATGCATACACACACACTAACCATTAAAGCTCAAACTCGTGCGTATAATACACCAAGAAAATCGGGCGTGATGTCGCTGGCGTCAAATAACCACGCGCGCGTTCGCCTATTATAGGCGTTTATTTCTCGTTAAATTTATTGAAACGTTGCAGTCCTCTCGACTCGCGCTCACTCGGCCCGCAAAGCTCGCACTGTAAAGTAAGCAGTAAAACGAGAACGGTAAATTACTCGCAAATGCACCTTTGCAAACTTGTAATGATGCTTATGGCACTGCAGAAGCAGCAGCACGCAGTAACCTTGGAATACCAACACGCCGGCCGGCCTCATGCTACTTTACAGTGTCTCTTTCTCTATATACCCGTACGTGCGTGTACATATATGTAGGATATATACGCGTTATATTCCATCTTCATTTTACGAGCTCCCGCGCGCGCGCGACTGTTGCTGCTGCGCATTTTTGCCAAGCGCCTTGTGCGCGGATGTCCTTGAAGAAATGCACGCGTGCCCGCGCCGTTGCACTGATCGGTTAATGATCTTTATTGTGTTAATAAAACAATAATTATGGCCGCGCGCGGTGTGTACACGATTTTCCAGGGAGGGAGAGGCGACTTTTTTGTATGCTGCAAGGAGCTTCGGAAACTAGCCGCGCATGCGCACGCCTGCGACTGTGCGTTCAGTCGTGAATTAGAGCCAAAAATAGACTCTAGAGGATTTTCGTAGCTGAAGATTGTAGCATGTAAATGCTCGGGTGCTGCCAACGACACCCTCGTCTATTTATTTCCCTTGTTGCACAATATACTATTTTTGCAAAAACCATGCATTATTTGTGCGGGTTCTGCTGCTTATATTAAGCTTTCTTGAAATTTTCGATGCTCATGATTACGATGACAAGTTTTATAAATTCATCGAATGTAGTAACATGAAAAAGAATCGTCTTTTTATGAGTTTGCTTTGTGAATACTGCGTATTATCTGTTTAATCATAGGCGCCAACAGTGAGTCTCAAGATCGAAGGCATAACTATTACAGTAAGGTTATATTTGTACCTGAATATCGTTCGTATTAGAATTAAAAACTTCTCATGACAATGAATATTTTCAGAAAGTGTTCATTGAACTTTTGAATGTAATACAATAAAACTGTATGAACTAAATATCATTAATTAAGTAATTGTCAGTAGTTAAGCTATTCATACTATACATAATATTCATATATAATATATACATATATTAATATATTATTCATCACCAATGAAAAAATCTTTATTTCTGCAAGATTTCTGGCAAGAATTCCTGCAGAATGTCTTCTTGTTGATTTCCTACCTACTTCTAAAAATTCTTCCGATGTTATTCCATAAGAAACGTCCGTTACCTGCTCTCATAAAAACCAACACAAATCATTATTAACTTCAGTTTCGCACTTTACTTCCCCAGAAATGAAACGATTATCACCACGTCCTACACTAAAGATGCCAGAGATCCCCAGTGCGCAAGACTGCGTTCAAATAATCGTCGACGTCCATAAGCGCGCTATTCCGCGTCGGCCGATTTAACTCGCTCTATAAGCGCGATACAAATCTAACGCGCGGGCGCTCGGTCGACTCTTCGCGTTATCGGAAATTAAATCTACTGGTATCCATTAAAATCGAATCGCCCGCAGTGCGGCGCATCGCTGGATAAGGCCGCTTACTCCTCGTAAATCCGCGATACGCCAACGGCCCGCGAGAAGAGGTTACGCACGGGTATACGTGCGGGGAGTGAAGGTATCGGGTATAAAGGAGCGAGTGTCGCGCTGCTTATGGAACCAACGTTGAGCTACGAGAGGGATGTGGCCTTAGGGTTTAAGTAGGTATTGAAGGCTGTGATGAAGACTTATTTTTTTTGCTGTTTGGTTTTGGGTTTTTTTAATTGTGGTTTTGGAACTCGGCTGTTGTATCGATTATTTAAGAGCAAAAAACACTTAAATTCATTTATTTTAGATACAAATATTATCATACTTCATTGCACTGATAAGAAGAATTTTCTGGTACCTAAACATGAAACCTAACACCCGCAGTCTGTTTTAATGGGCACTTTTTCTTGAGGTATAAGTTATTATACCCCAAAAGCGCATAATTTAAAAAAAATATATTTAAAACATAATAAAAGCCTTTTGTTCAGTTGATTCCCACTTATTACTAATATAGGTGTGATTTTAATGTTCCCAGGTAGTAATAGTGAAATAAAAACTCTGTTGATCTTGTGCAACTATCCTTTAATAATGCTGTGGAGGCGACGTTTCGGGAGTCTTCTTCACTACCCTCTTCTAACATTATTAAATGATAGTTCCACGAGATCAACAGAGTTTTTATTTCACTTATTACTAAATCCAGAAATTGGCTCTTACGGGATAATTTCCCTCCAATATTTCTCTCTCGGAATCCCGCGCTTCTCATCGGCCTCAAATCGGCACTTGACTTCCTGCGTGATCTATTGCTCCACGTGCATCCAGCTACATACCGCATACACACTAATGACGTCAAGACACGCTATCTCGTCCCTGCACTATTTGACTCTATTTGCTTCCCTTTTCTCTCCCTCTCTTTCTTCGACTTATTGCGATCCCATCCGTACATTGAAGTTTAGAAAGCTTTGCGTTTTACCTGCTTCCTTTTTTTTCATCCACCTGCTGCGTTTTGTTCCTGTTTCGATTGGGGAACTCGATAAGTTGAGTGGTTTGGGTGAGCGCGCGCACGCGTTCGACCGTTCGCCAGAAGTGATACTTTGAGATACTTATGAACCCGCACCGTATCATTTCGTGTAATTACATCGGTTTAGCGATGTAAGCAGGCGGATCGCTGTATACGGGCGCTTTCCGACGGACGATTGTACGCTCGCTTCATGAATTGTTATTATCGAGCGTTGACAAATTGGATTTCAGGCTGGGTTCAATCAGGGGCTCGTTTAATTTAGTTTGATATATTATTGAATTATAAATTGGTTATTCTTTTTTAAATAGTTTTGTAATATCAAATGATAATTGTGTACTTAAGGATGTGCGGTTTCGTAGAGGTAGATGGAGACAATTGTTTTTAATTAATTAAAACGGAAAAAATGTAATAAAATTATAATTGAAAAAACAAACATTTTCAGAACTTATGGGATGAGCAATTCTGTAAAATAAACACACCGATTCAGACTGTTAATTTATATAATTAAATATAAATTCAGAATTAACCAATAATATTGAATTAATAAAAAAATGAAGATATACTCAATTGATTTTCTTGGTAGAAACAGGTTTCATTTACTCGTTATTTGTCACGAATATATTTCTTGTACAAATTAAAAGCAAGCCTGCATTCCTAATCATTTTTTGAGCATTGTTAAAAACGGTTATATATGAGTTTGGTAAAATCCGCATTACATAATTTAAGGTAGCTCATAGGTATAAACGTATTGCCAGCATATTAAGTTAGTCATGCAAGAAATAAGTTAGAGAAGTTATTAAAATAAACTATTTATAGACAATTTATTAAAACAATCTCCATTACCAGAACATTCACACTTACTAAACCAGGCTACATCTCAGGCATCCCAATATAAAATCCCCAAGAGAAACACCATCTTCTCTCAACGCATTTCAACCGGTCTCATTTTCCAACCCGCAACCTAGGCACAACCAAGACCAGCCACGGTACACACGAGGAAGTGCATATATATACACCTGGCAATAGCGGCGCGTGCAAGTCTGCTCAGCCGCGGGGTCAGCGAAATAAATTTCAATTCGCTCGATCGGCTCTCTGCTCGCGCGCGAGACTCCCTCGAACGAAGAAAGAAAAAAAAACACGCGGCGAGACTCGCGTGTCGAGCGCAAGCGAGAGATCGCGGAGCTGCCGGGCTGTGCACGCGGGTTAAAGAATTCGAGCTGGACGCGCACGCGAATGTGTCGGATTTGTATAACGGAGCCGAGGTAGCGCGAGCTTTGGTTGCTGGGGAGGGGAGTGGCGGTGGTGGTAAGTTGGAAGATAATTAATTGGAGTGTTGAAGATTATCGGTCTTTGATTAGTCGTTGGGGTTTTGGGATTTTATTGGGAATTTATTGAGATATGTAATAGTTAGGTGTCAAGTTGAATAAATTAATATAAATATTTATGTGAAATTTGTTCATATAAATTGGAACTCTATCAGACAGGAGACAAGTGCGAAAAAACACCACAGTTTCGAAATGTTTTGTAGTATATTGAAATTTAATAAATAAATATGTAAATAAGTAATATCAACATTTTTCTTTTGGACTTTTCTTTGTCATTAACTATATTTTTAAGTATTTTGGGGGTATACAAATATAATAATCTTAGTATTAATATTTATACAGTGTATGATTCTAAATGTAATTTTCGGAGGATGTACAACTTTAAGGAAATCTTTTGAAAATAAGCAGAGCATAAATTAAAAAACTTTTAATAAGCACATACACTACAAATGTACATAGTTTTATAAATATTTACTGCCCAATATGTATTATAAATCACTTTTTGGTTTCCTAGTGGAAGAATTAAGCTGTATTTTCCATTGCTCTCCACTCATCTTCAAACAAATAAAATCGTGAAAATTTCTCGCAATTTCCAAGTCTATTTAAAATTTTAAACTTTAACTTAAAATTGAAAAACGAACGTCAGAGTATTCACACATTAAGTATCAAATAACTATCTTCATCTTCTAAATATAAATCTCCCTTTAATATCGAATAACACATTTTTTTACTACAACACTTTACGAGGAACTCCATTCAATAAAATTGAATAATAATAAAGTCAAGCAGCGTGACGCGCACACAATTACAAATAAAACACAATACTCCACTCCGAGCATTCAAGAACCACGCTAGTCAGACCCAATCCTAATGGCAGGATTTAGTCCCAGCCCCGCCAATAAATCGTCGATTCATAATTTTTCCCGCACTCCCGGTCTTTATTTAATACATTATATCGCTGCTCGACAAACGCGCGAGAATTTTCTCACGTCTCCAAGACTCTCTCTCTCTCTCTCTCTTTCTCTCCGCTCTCGATCATTGCTACCAAAAGGCCATTGTTCGGCCAGCCCCGACAATGCAGGCCCGATTTTAAACACTTGCCCCGTTATAAATAAAGGCACCCGCCCCGGCTACATTACGCAACCGACGCAGCGTGAGGTGAGCCAACGAAGTTTGTGTGTGTGTGTGTATGTGTGTACACGTTGTGATAGCGCATAATATAAAGCAAACAGCGGCGATATTTTTCTACGTTGTGGCCCTTTGTCGTACTTTTATTTTTGAGTGATAGTCGTGGTAGCGTTGTTCGGGTGTTGCTGTCGTTGTTTTGGGAGGCCGATCGGAGGTGAGATTCGAGAAGAACGAGTTCGATGATTGATGAAAGAGCGTTTAGGAGGCAGATGAGATGGATTTTAGTCGGCTTGTGGTTGACGGGATTCGAGTCATTGCGCTCGTAGGTATGGGGTTTTGTTGTTTTGTTTGGCTTGATAATATTTTCGTTGATTATCGTTACGTAAATGTAAGAATATACGCTTAAATTATATTAGAGAGCTACAAAGAAACACGTAGAAGTTGAAGATTTTAATTCTTCAAAACTTATTTCGTTTGGCGATGAATTCTTTATCAAATATATATATTTTTTAAAGGTCTTTAGTTTAATTTTTATACAGACTCTACTAGTACACCTGTGTATGCGTGTATGCACTACTGGTAATAATTTGTTAAGCTAACAAAAATTTAACATCTGGTAAAGCCTAAATTTTGTTTTAACATTCTATATGCTATACTATATAGAAAACTGTTTGGATTATAGTTAGTTAATAAGATATTGTCAAAGACAAAAAATGGGCTCACAAGAATCATTTCTGTAATGTTCTGTAATTAGCTTTTTATTCCAATTTCATTCGTTGTATTAAAAACCGTTCATTTATACCATTTTCATAAACTATTCTTATTATTTTCGAATATAAATTAATAAATAAATAAATAAAACAAAACTATAAATATCTCAAAGTACGATTTTTATTTCGACTCCAATCATATCTGGAGCTTTCACTTATTGCGAATGACCAAAAGATAATCGGATATAATGTACTATCAACATTTAAAAGCCACGTGTTTATCAAGCACCCCTATCGAATTACAACAAAGCATTAAAGCAACACACCATCTAAAACCACCTCCGATCCACAAACCAATCGTCGATGAATACCAAGCCTCGCAACGAGCAATCCCGTGCACAAAGAACATCCGTAACGAGTCCATCAATTTCCAGCATCGCATCCTCGGGTGAAAAATGACGGCCTTTCGAAGCCCTCGGATGAAGATTTCACGAGAAATTGATACATCGAGACTGTACACCGACCGTCGGCGCTCATCTCTCTCGTCATGTCATATCCGCCGCATGCCGATGTGGCATAATCAAATTACGCGCGCGCTCGCGCTCGCTCAGCGTGAAAAGAGCGCGCCTCAAATGGAGATTGATTGATTTGTCGTTTATTACCGCGTGGTGCGAGTGCGAGAGCGAGGGGTATCGTGCTTGGTAGATAGACGAGCCAGTGGTGATGGCGAGCGAGATGCGCGAGTTGGTTGGAGGTGATCGAGGTGGAGCAATATTTTGCTCGATTAGCGGTTTTAAAGGGAATTGAACGACAGTTAGGAGATATATTTATGTTGTATTGCATTGAAGACGGAAGCGTGAAAGAAGTTGTTAAAATTGATGGGCAATGTAAATATTTAAAGATTTATCAATGGATACCTTTTTAAGCTACGTTATATAACATTTTTGATGCATAAAAAGAAATTTAGAAGTATATAAGAGATTTAGGGATTATTCATCTATTTTTATTGGTTCGTAGTACTTTACTACATAAAGTTCATCTTTAAGTTGTTGCTTCTTAATTTATGTCATGACTTATGTTCAGATATCAAAACTATAATTCAGATAAATTTATAAGTTAAATACTGAAAATAAACTCCGTATTATGAGATTAAAATAACAATAAATGGATTCTGAGTGATTCAAGATTTTTGAGTTAAGTTCTATAAATTTATAAGTTAATTACTGAAAATAAGCTCCGTATTATGAGATTAAAATAAGAATAAATGGATTCTGAACAGTGAGTTGTCTAATGCATAAATAAATTTGACCATATTATACTTACAAGAAGAGTGTCAGGGTTATGGGACCTAGAATCTTCTGAAACTTCGTAATTTGCTTTATTATTACAAAATTTGAGATAAATGCCTCAGTATTTTGTGATAATAAAGTATCTGGAGATTTTAGAATACACAAGCCAGAAATTTTCCTATTTGTTACCTTCATTAGCTTGTTTATACATAAGATGCAAATATTGCAGATAAAAACTAATTGAATCGACATACATTGAAAGTGCTTGTATAATCCTACTTTCATTGGTTACTTTAAAAATGAAAAATACATAAAAAAAAACTGTAGTTTATTCGGTTAAAAAAGTTAGAAATAAAATTATCTTTATATTTTCATTCTAGAAGGTAAGTATAAAAAAGTGTTGTCTGATTTTAAGTTTAAATTTAATTAAACATCCTTTTTACAGTGTCGAAGACATTTAAACTAGTCGATTGAAAACTTTCAGGAACACTACTGAACCTCATCCTCTAAAATATAAGCGGAACGAAATTTGGAAAAGCTAGGTTCATATCATCGCAAACCTCGATTCCCAATAAAACCAAAAATCCCACATAACATACAAATCGCGTACACATATAATCACCCATAAGACAAAAGCCACACCTCGCAACCAGATTTGCTCCAATCCGCTTTGTATCTCATCCACATCCCCATCCCCATCCTCGCGCTCCACCATAACGAACAAGCCGCCATATAGTCCATATGCCCACCAGACAAAATATAGGCACACCACGGACAAAGAGCGCCAGCCACGACGACAACGAAGAAGAAGGCAAATAGAAAAGAGCGAGAGTAGAACGAGAGAGAGAGAGAGAGAGAGAGGTTAGGCCTAATGATGATCGATGATACATCCCGTCGCCGCTGGAACGATCTTACGTAAGCCCTCTACGACTATCTCGATGTCAGGCAAAGAGAGAGAGACTACTCGGCAGGACGAAAGAAGTCTACACGTAGCTATATATATATACACCTACCTATACAGGGCCGCGCGCGATCAAAAGCCGTGGTGGTGCTTGTTATACGGTCAGCTGCGGCAGTCAAGATCGGCCGCGGACCATTCGTCGTGACGAGAGTTTCTCGGGTGGTTGGCCGCATGTGTGTGTGTGTATCTTGCGCTCTTAGGTGCCTTTTTACCACGCGGTCATTAGTCTTCTTATTAAGTTGAGCTTAGGAGAGCGCTGCCGAGCAGATAAATTAGAGATTTAATTAATTTTTTTCTCCTGCGGCGAGTGGATCCGGATACCGAGATTCGTCCGCTTGCTCTACTCTGAGTGATTTGTTTAACGATTGATTGAACACAAGGTTCATACGTGCATGGAAGAGTAGGCATGCTGTTGTTGATACAATTAAGTCTACCAGGGCGCTTTATTGGTATAATTTATTATAGGTGAATATAATAGATTTTGACACATGAAGTTTCAAAGTTTGTCTCGATAAAGAAATAGTACATTATGTAACAAGGGCAAAAAGTTGAATACTTTTCCCTCGGGTGATACTGCCCAAGCGAGCGAAGCGAAGACTCGACTTCGACTTCGACTTTTTTTCTCGAGTTACATGTAGTACTTTATGTCCATCTCAACTGTGGCCACTTATTGACTTGGAAAATAGGACTAATGGACTGTTAAGAGACAATATTGTTAAAAGACAATCGAAAATTAGGGTTATTTGTAGAACTTGATGAAATAAAGGAATTTGGACTAGTTTCTAGTGAAGTCACTTTTTTCCCGCTAATCATTTTCACGGGCAAAAAGTGTAATTGTGGTCTCGCTTTTCAGGGTAAAAAGTGTCCATTTTCGATGAGATAGGCATAAAGTTTATTAACGTGCAAAATTTATTTTTACAAGTGTCAAAAGTGGGGAACTTAATATACGAATTTTTAGTATTATTTGCTGTAATCTGCCGTAACTAGTACGATACACCACTTTCCCTTGGGCTGCTATAGTCATATTTTTAATTCATGTTTTGTATTGATCCAAACAATAATAGTTATCCTTCATGATTTTAACCTATAGACATGAACAATGTCCTTTGATTAATAAACAAAGATTTGTTATTAACTCTTCCCTAATTATTTTCAAAAAACGTAATCTGAATTAATCGGCATCCCAGAACGAAACTATGAAAACTCAATGCAACGCGAAATTACACAATTTATTTCATTCATTAACCTGCCTTCCAAAAACACTCGCATAATCCATTCCTAAGCTGTCGTTTCAAACCCACGAAAAGGTCCCTCGAGGCACAGAGAACTTTTGACTAATTAACGTCGACGCCGCGCATTTTTCCGCGTCTCCCCGGCGAAAAGCGTAAAAATCCCGTTCATCAAAACTGGCAGCTTACATAAAATCGACGAGCAAGCGAAAGTACGAGATAAAAAAAAAGAAACTCAATTAAGCACTTTTTCGAGGACTGCTTACGACATTGCACCGCAGCCTTAATAAAGTCGTCGTCGTCGCGCTCGCGACTCCACTCGCACGGCAGGCTCGGTGCTACAAATTTCGAAGTCGCTCGATGAGTCTCGCGTGTCGCGCGACGACGAACAGTCCTTATACACAGCGACGGATCGTTGCGCAACCACGACGACGAGGATGAAGAGATAGACGAGCAGAGAGGAAAAAAAAAAGGTGAAAAAGTCAGGTCGTCGTCTCGCGGCGGACACACAACTCGAAAATCTTGAATCACTCGGGCTCGCGCCTTTTAACGACCTGAGGGATGGAGAGGGATAAAAGTCGAGCAGGCTGCTCGCGCTCTTTCTGTCTCGCGGTTGCACACGCGCGCACGCGCCTTTGGACCGATTTTTGTAAGCTTCGTCGTCCGGTTTTGTTCTTTTCTTTTTTTTTTCCAGTGGTGGTTCTCGGAATGGAAATTGAAATCGAATGCGTGCGCAGTGGCCTAGTATGGAAATTCCGCAAAAGTCTGGATTGACATGTACGAAAACTGGTCAAGTGTGGATTTTTGAATACGAACAATTTCGGGAAAAGGAATACCGGGGTAATTAATGAACTGCGAGAGGATAAACGGCTTTTAATGAAATATTTGCATATTACGAAGCTTTGGGATAGTAAAAAAAAGTTTTGTAAAAAACGTAGTAGAAATGTGTTTTGAGACATTTGAAAGTACTATTTTTAGAATATGTTAGCGTACAGGTGTATTTGTGAGTATGAGTGAGTGTGTGAGTGTGTGTGTGTGTGTGTGTGTGTGTGTGCATACGCCTGATTATCAGGAAATACTTTGTCTAAACTAATTTTTTAGGGCTCTTTCTTTATAATTTTTCTGCGCAGTGTAGGAACAAAAATAATACTTACAGATTACTAAATGCGTTCTATTTTTTGGTATATTAGAAATAATATAATTGATTCAGTGCAAATTCATTTAAACCTATCTTTTCCGAACCAAAGCTTTGGATTAACGCTTTTTGCTGTTGTGCTATCGAAAACCTAATTTTTTTCTAAATGATTATATACATAATATTTTCGGAGAAAAAAATCATTGTCTACAGCACACGATAACTGGAGTAAAGCTGCAACATTTTCTGTCAAATTTTTCAAAATGGTAGCTTCTTAGTATCTCTTGGCTAAGTTATTTGCCCAGACTATTACCTTTTATTTTCTATTGTTGCTTAAAGATATAAACATCACCTATGTACTGAAAAATAACTCATTTTTTTATTAAAACATAATTCTGTAGTCACAGAAATAGTTACAAACACTACGCATGCAACTAATTACAAATATTATGTACAATAAGTGACTCATTTAATGAAACTCTCGCTATATGGAATCCATATTCACGTATAAACTACAAAAACTCATCCCCGCAATCACGCTGTACTTTTCATCCGATCCATTTCCAACCCCATCCTAGAAAATCTTGCGGCTTAAAACTACAATCTCAGATCGCATAAAAGTCGAAAAAATTAAAGAGCGCTGCGCTGCGCTGCGCGCACGACAACGTATATATACACGATTGCAAACGGTCCACTCTCGCAACCTTGTGATTTCCCGCTGTACAGCCCACTATCGTGAATGCGGTATAAAATGACGTGCCACGGAGTTAACGCGCGTGGCGCGCGCGCGCTTCCATATCCCATACACATACAGTGCGTGTCAAAAGTTCCGGATTGGCGTGTTATCTTTGCTGATATTATATAAACGTGAACATTTTTTTGTTTGTTACTCAATCGCGCAAGAACCACTGCATCAATCTTAATATATTTTTAACGGAACTTTTTGTCGTAATTCGTAGAAACCCATAAGTCACATGAGAATTAGAGATAGTTTTTAGTTTTCAGAGAAACCGAAAACACGTAAATTAAAATTTGTTATATTTTTTACTCAATCACGTAAGAATATCAAGTACTACTACAGCAATAATCTAAATAAATCTATAACAATTATTTTCGTTTTATTTCAGTGAAAAACGTATGATGTGCACATGCAAATTATAGATTTTTAAATTGTAAAGCAATTTTTTCATATAGCTAGATCTTATCTGACAAACTTTGAAGAATTTTCGTCTCTCATAATATTTGTTAATACAAGTATAGCCGCGGGTACGACTAGTTTCATATGAATTAAATTTTTACAAAAATGCTTCACTTAGAATGTATAGGATTTAGAGGGTAGGAAATTTACTAATAACCTACATTTTGATTCTTAACCCTCGCTTTAAAGTTATTTCAAGGTCAAATTAGATTTTTCAAATGGAAACTAACATTTTTGACCCTGGCAATCGAAATCGGAAGGAACTTTACGTTAAAACGTTCTCCTCTTTTAGTATGTCGGGAGCAAAATCAGGTGTATACTCCCGAAAAATTAGATTTGACCTTGAAATGACCTTGAACACGAAAAATCATGGATTACAATGAAAGTCACCAATAAATGGCGCATTTTCCCTAAAGCGCATTTCATCCGAGATAACTCTCCGTCCCGGAACTTTTGACGCGCATTGTATATCCCCCCCCCTGTGGCAGCAGGCAACTAACTACCTACACATACGCGCGATAGAAGCGCGCGCGCACGTGCGAGAGAGCCTTTATAATTCGCCGGCGCGCGATGCCAGTAGTTTCGCGCGTGATTTAGCGTGATTGCCCACGCGCGCGGCCACTTATTCTTCGTCCGATGCCGCGCTCGTCCTGCCTCCTGATCCTGGCTCCTCTTTTTCTCCTCGCTGCCCGTGTATTTTCCGTCGTGTGCGCGCGATTGCATTGCGAGCGTGAACGTGAAATTATTTAAAGGGACAGCTCTGTGCGCGCGCGCCTCGGATTTTCAATGGCTCTTAGCGCGCGGCTCGTTTTGCGCTTGCTTCGGAGGTGTTTAACGCGCGTTGACGCAATTACGCGGAATGTCGGAGGCACGAGGGGATTCTGTTTTTTTTTAAGGATTCAGTTGAGGCCGAGAGGTTATTATTCTGATTATTCGATTTCATTGAGATTATTTTTGTATCTTTGGTTGACTGGGGTGGAAAGTTAATTGTCAAATGCTAATTTTTACTGTTCTACACTAGACGATAGTTTTTGTCCAATCCTGAGTGAACGTGAGTAATTGTACTTTTCTATCTCGTTCTTTAGATTAAGCTGATAGTATCGCTATTCGTCGTATATTTTTAATATTGGTGGCGCTGCCTCCACACCGATGGTAAAGAGGGTACAAGGACAGTGTGTAGTTCCGTCGTTTCATGTCTTCTGGCTAATTACGGCCCTCGACCCTCTGTAACCATCAGTTGTATCTGTAACCATAGCCTGTTACGCCGTATATGGAATACATCGACTTCTCTCAATTAATTGCGTTTCTGTAATAATGAATTTTGTATAGCAACGAGGTTGATACTACACATCTTATTCAGTCAATCAAAAGCAAATTTCACCTGACCATAAAATATTATTATAATTATTATAAATAGATAATATTTTCATTTAAATATTACAAAAATTAACAATAATTATTACTCAGTTTAATTAAAATTATTTTCATACTTTTTTTATCAGCGGTATTACCGAGACGTAATATAATTATTCGTGATTGTTTCTGAATAATTCAATTAACATTTTTATGTTAATTTTTTTGTCGATTACTATTTAAATTATTTAATTAAAATAAAATATAAAATATAAATATTAGCAACGATTGAATAAAGTTCATCTATATTAAAATTATTTTATAAGTTAATCGAGTATTTTAACAATTAAATCATAATTCTAATAAAAATATTGAATGGATACAGCATATGGTGAGACAGTTTCTTAGAAAAACAAATTCCTGCGATGAGACGTGAAAAGTTAGTTTTTCGAGCAACTCCATCAAAATGATCAGTAATATTAACAAATCATGATGCGCATTTATTTTTTCCTGCACACGTTCAAGGAAGTTACCTATAGTAAAAGTTGATTATACCATAATTATTGCTTTAGCTTCAATGTATTATTAATACAAAATCACTGAAAATTATCAATCGAAAAAAGACACTAAATAATTAATTTCGTGATTGATTTTAGATTGCATTTTAACCGATCAGATAAACTTTTGCAATCGTTAAAAATTAACGTTTACGCTTTAACAGGCCGCAAAAACTCCGAAACCCACCATTACATCCCATAAATACCTATCGTGGCGAACTGCACCAAATTCCAAACCTCGCCACTGGAAAAATGAAAACCGCGATCTACCGATACGTAATTGATCCGTATATAACAGCACAGCGCGGCGGCAGCGGCTACAGCATCCACGTAAAAAAAAGAGAACCTTTCGGAAAATCAAAAAGTCTCGCTGGCGCTGCCGCCCGAACCGATTAGGAAAACGAAATTACCGCGCAGCAGCCGCACAGAGAAAACCTCCCCGCCGCGTAATCGCGCTCGTCGATTAAAATGCCTCTCGCGCCGGTGTATAAAGCTACAATTTTGAAGGAGACTCACGTTATTTCTTGCGCCTGGCGATAAATCGCCGTAGATACGCCTTGGCTGTGGACGATCGAGTTCTATCGCGGCTGATCCCCTCGATCGACCGAATACAGCGCCAGTCTGAAAAATAAATGCGGATTTTTCTTAGTCTTTTTGGGCGAGGGAAAATGGAAGGAAAAGGAGCGATTTAATACGCAGGGTATTAGCTTGGACGCACATTAGGTGGGTATCAATTATGTTCGAATTAATTGTTTGGTGTCTTTTTGTGGCGGGCTTGTTTGAGGCATTTTTCCGTGTTGCACTAGAGCGATATTATGGGCAGATTGTTGTTTAACGGTGCAGGCAGAGCAGGGAGAAGTTTGTAATTGCTAATGCGAGGTACAAAGTAGGCGAACATGCTGCGTGGGTTATAATTTTCATGCAAATCGGGTTTTAGTTTGTCGTACATTAGTTATAGGATTTCTAGGAGTAGAATATAAACATTAATTTTTAATACGCTATAACACGGAGATTATATTCAAGTA
The DNA here is from genome assembly GCA_949152435.1 of Gastracanthus pulcherrimus. Lineage (NCBI taxonomy): Eukaryota > Metazoa > Arthropoda > Insecta > Hymenoptera > Pteromalidae > Gastracanthus > Gastracanthus pulcherrimus. The sequence goes on from OX424573.1 coordinate 13,130,036, forward strand.
CGGAAGAAAAAATTTGTTCTTTTTAATTCTGCTCTATAATCGTATCAATATGTACATCGAATAGTTATTATTAAATAAGGAAACAGCAAACTCTACGTTCGACTTTAAAGTTCCTGCTCTTAAATTAATTAATATTTAGAATTATCTAACAATAGTCTATAAGAAAAAATAATTTTTACTTACAATTTTTAAGAAAGAATCCAAAGTATTTGAATTTTAAGGCAGACTATCAAATTTTTGTAATTAATAGTACCACTGCTTTTATCTTCATCCAAATAAAGAAATCGTATGTTTTAGAAGCTTTTTGATTATATATAGATTCAAAATAAAAATCCCGTTGAGAAAGAAAAAATTATAAATAAATGTATATATAAGAAAAAATATATATTAAACTCCCAATAATGAATAAATGGAAATATATAATAAATATAAATGATTAAACAGTGAAATAGAAGCAAATAAACAAAATAAGTCTAAATAAAGATAATATAAATAATATATAAACAGTGAGCAGTAAAATGTGTGCAACAAACCAAATTTATTCTTTAATTTCACATTATATATGGAACACCAGGAGCATATTTATCGCTCGGACAGGCAACTATGTACACTTCAAAAGAAGCCTCAGATTAAATATTCCCGCTACTTTATTGGAAAATCAAAGTAATTATACGAGCTACATCCGAGCGATATACGATTCGTTTACAAATCTCTCTCCTCGCATAAACCTTTGAGAGAAAAAGCACGCAATTTCTCTCTCTCTCTCTCTCTCTCATCTCGAGATGGTCCATCTTCGAGCGCCAAGGCACTTCAGCCTTCGAGCATTAAGTTTCTCGTTTCCCCTCTATCCCGTGCCATTTCCCTTTTTTTTTGCGCGACCGCTGCGCCGCCGTCTTTCCGCATAAACGCACCTCTCGCCGCGATCGTTCCGTAAATTCGCGCTCGCAGGATAAACCGCGACAGCGGCGAAAGCGTGAAATAATACAGCCGTCGACGCGCGAAACGGCCGTTTAAGCGTCCGCTTATTACGAGAGATACGCGCGGACGTAGGTGGGGGAGGGTGTGACAGGTTCAGCCGGAAAATCGCGCGCACGACACCGGGCGATTAGTCGAAGGCGCGCGCGGGGGCTACTTACGCGTTAATCGAATTTCCGCGTTGCGAGGGGAATGCCGTATGAATTATGCTAATGCGGGCAGGCGGTTTACGGTGGAGGCTCGTGGGCTGTAATTTTGATTGAATCATTTGGAAATTAGTGCGCTCGCGGAGCTTTCACCTGCTACTGGGAATGGAATTGTGTTGCGTTATTCGAAAAATTGCTGAAATTTGTGCGTAATGCGGTAGAATGGTTATTGAGGCTTGATTATTCTGTATAGGTATTTTGTAATGGGCCCGCGTATTCGGGTAACTCGTATAGCAAAAAATTATTATTTATGCGAGCACGTTGGGGAGGAATATTTAAATTGTAAAATAAATTTAGTTTGTAGCATAAGAAGTAGTTAAATTAATAACTTTTACTTGAATGTGACAATTTTAACTAAAAGTATGGCATTCATTATATTGAAATATATGAATGTTGCCAATGTATAAACAAAAATAATAAAGTTAAATACGATTCGTAACAATTTGACATTATATTCTTTCTCAGTGTACAAGAAGAACATTATTTTTTAAGGGTTAAATCCCCATGTTATAAATAAAAGAAATGTTTAGTATAACTTTGAATTTTTTAAACAAATAATGAAAGGAATGATAAATCTATTTAAAGCTCTTTATTATGCATATTTTCAAGTATGTAAAATGTAAAATGTAACGCAATACTATAAACACGTTTTTCTCGAAATCACGTTTTTCAAATCAGCTAGCAGTACAACTTCAATAATTATCATTAAATTGACTTGGAAATTTCGTAGTATCTTATAAACTAGATTCTCTATGAAGGTACGGATTTTACGATATCTCGAATAATTTCTTGTTATAAATCAAAATGTGTTCGCAAATTCTTTTAGTTGGAAAATAAAATTCTTTAAATTATTTATTACATCAACACATGTATAAAAATTATATTTAAAAATATCTGTATTTACTTTCAAAAATTCAAATTAAATATGATGTAAATTATGAAATTTTTATGTTATCTTTAGAAACCGTTTTTTCAAATGTAAACATACAATTAGAGCACTCTAGCGGCGACATTTTGAAAAATAATCAGATTAAAAGAAAATTGTTTTATATACCTAAATATATATATATTTGATAACTTAATATTACTATTCCTATCACTACATTATTTTCCTAACAAATTCTTAAATTTCTACTACGTATCAGGTTTCTAAAGTGACCTAATCGTTTAATTCCTCAAATTTTATACGGTGCAATCACATTATATATTTATATTACAAATTCAACAGAAACGCCTTGACACATCGCTTTTTTATACCTTCAGAAAACAAAGCAACGATACCAATTCCCCAAGCAAACAAAACACCTCTACCTCACCGAATACTTCCTCGTAACCCACACAGGTGCTTACAGGTATACCCAAGCCGTCGACACAGGCGATACTCAATTATCGCTTATTTTGTTCCACCAGCATAACCCACACATACTGAGTCCCCTGTCCTCCCCCCCTCCCCCTATCGAATAATTATTTCCTCGCCCGCGACCTTTAAAACAAGCCCTCGCACAAGCCCGCAACTCCGCACATGATCATCCAAAGATCGCCGTCGTGGCGAGCGAGCCAAGCGATATATCGAGATTCACGCGATTACCAACCTCCTCTCTCTCTCTCTACCTACTTTACTCGCGTGCACGTATGTGTGCAGCATCCTCAAATTACTTAGCGCTGTTGCACGCGGCATTTTTCGCCGCTCCGTACGCTCGCGTTGCGCACGGCTGCCGGCGATTTTAATCGCGCGCGCAGTGGTTGTATACATAGTGTGCATGGGCGCGATCGAGCGATCGTACGGGGATAGCTAATGAGAGCGAGAGAGAGAGAGAGGAAGGAGAGGAGCAGAGGAGATAAGGATCGGTCGGGAGGATATGGGCAAGGTGAATCGGAGCTGGGGATAGCTATGGGGAAGTGGTGGTAAGGTGAAGGAAGGATTGAAGCGATGGATTTCGAGGATTTGATTTTTAAGAGTGATTCCTCTTTTTTTTAGCAGTGTGGAGAGATTGAGTTGTTGTGCACATGTGCTTACTTTACTTGAACATGATGAGTCTAAAATTAATTAGAACTAGAAGCATTTTTTTAAGATGGGCAACTATTATTGACAGGCAAAACTAAGAGGTGCTTTCAGCAAATTTTTCTGAAATTAGTTTTAAAAAGTCTATGTTTTTTTCAACAAACTAACTCTGTTAGTTCCGAGTCTTCGAGCTTTGAATCATTTTGAGCAGGCAACTCTACAGTCTGCGAGACTCAGACAAAAAACTAAAAAATTTCAGTTTCTATGTTATAAAAGCAGTCGAAGTACATACAGATTTTTATACATAATGGTACTTATAAGAATGGTAAACGTTTGAAAGAAAGTAGGAGTTTAGGTAACAAATGAAGAAACAATAATTTTTATTTAATCAAAAAATCAGTAACTATATTTACCTCGACAACTGATTGTAAACCTGCTAAAAAAGATCTAACTTTATAGCACTACCGTTAGGTTTAAAAAATAAAAATAAAATATTATTTTTTGCCCCTGAATATAAAGCAACGAAGACCAATCTCATATATTTCAGTTAAAACTTAAGTTAAACATTTAAGAGAAAAGAAAAACTAAAATTATGATTCATACAAGAAGCTCTCTCATTTTCTTCATCTTCCAGGAAAGAAAAATCCTATCCAGTAGAAATTAATTTAAAACTATCTCAATGACACCCATTCGTCCCCGGATAATTCATTCGCCAATAAAACGCCGTCGTAAACAATTCCCACAAACTTTCCCTCGCGGCGCAATCCGCACTCAAACCACGTCTTCCAAATCACCGCATTATCCTCCCCACCCAACCACTTATCATCCCAAAATTCCCAGAAGCACGTCGTTTATACAGAAACCAACTCCCCCCGTAAGAATTCCCTGCATCCAGCCTTTCGAAGCGCACTACACACCGAGCTTACGTAATACACAGTCGAATGGCTGTGCCGGAGTGCAACCGCTCGACTGCGATCCGAGGAGAGGCCAACGCTCGCAATCATCGTATCACCTCTAGCGTCTCTAATAATGCGCGAGACGCGCCGCGCCGATTTCCCGCGGCAGAACGAGACAGATATGCAACGCGCGCGATCTTTCCGCAGCGTTTTATATAGGGTGGATGTCCCGACTACTGACACCTCCAAGGATCGATTGTTGCATTATTGCATAATTTATACTATTTGCTAAATAAAAATATATATTCTTCTATTTATTTATCATTATATATTACATGTAGATAATAAAAACGAGATTGCAATTTCAATAAAGATTATTTTTAATTATAAATTCATGAAATTAATAATAATATTCTTATGAGCTATTACTGACACCCTGCAAATATGCCGGAACCTACTACTGACACCCCGACTATTGACACCCATTTACTTTCATACCCAAACAATAATATTTAATTTTATATCTATTAATTAAATAACATTCTTAAAGTATACTTTGTACTTAAGCTTTTACGTATAGGTATCTAAATGATTAGTTTAAATGTATTGTCACAAATATTTGAAATCTTTCCCCTGAAAGCGTTAAAGGTCATGCAAAATGAACGTCACCGTTGAACACAAGGAGGCTAGATTGTACTCACTATCAAATGCACCGTTTTCTTGCCAAACTACAGACATGTCAGTAATACGAAAATGTCTAAAACGTTTTTACCTAACGTTGCCATCCAATAATTAAATAAAATGCCTTTGATAAGTCTCCTTTTTTATCTAGTAGATATATCTGGTATATAAATATTACCTATTAAACTATTTTTTATTGCATATATCGCTCTAATATATAAATAATAGTCTTCTCTATTTCGCAATATTTTCATGTTAACTCTGAACACAAGCATAATTTTAAACGTTTTCGTAGCCTGGAATTTTATTATTATTTTTTTTAAGTTTCTGAAATCAAAAGATGTCACGTTTGTTTATTCTTTATACTAATAACAGTTACGGATTGCTTATATATTTTTTTCAGATATGATTTGATAGAGTTTATATTTTATTTATAATGAAATAGATTTGGGTGTCAGTAGTTGGGTGGGGTGTCAGTAGTACGGACATCCACCCTATATATGTGTGTGTGTGTATATTTGCGGATATATAACGATGTATGGGCGCGTACTCTCGTTTATCCTGTGACGGCTTGTGTTGCTCTTTTTCTTTGTCTCGTGCGTCGCGTCTGGAAGTGTCTTTAATCGGACGGACTGGATGCGACAGCGCGGGGATGGTCGGGATGCGCGAGATGTGGCGTAGGCGATAAGGATGACGAGGTACTTTAGGGGAAATTGATATATTTGAAAAAAAAAATTATGATTTTGTGTAACTTTTTTAAATTTTTCTGCGTGGTTTAGGAGTTTTTGAAGTTTAAGAAGTTACGAAGATCTTGAAATCATGAAAAATAACGTTACGAAATAGTTAAAAAATATTATAAGTATTCAAGTGCAGTTTTCTCCACATACTATTATTTTTGAAGCGTATATATTGTCTAAGTACCTTCAGATGCAAATTCGCATTGAAATTTCATTTGTTGCAAAGTCCTTAATTAATGAAAAAAAAAATAATAATAGATAAAAGTGGTCAAATCTTAAGAAATGAGCATGAGAAATGTTCAGAAAACTCAGAGTATTCACAACAAATGTAAATTTAATATGAATTTGCATTGAGGAGTACTCGTTATCACTAAACAATAAATAGGCTTTAAAAAGAATGAAGACACATAAAAAAGGTAGAAAAACTTTTTACAGTTTATTTTATTTAATAATAATATTTTTCAACTATCACGGATCATGTACGGCGTTAAGTAGATAATTCCGAGTCTATCAAGACGTCTGCGCATATTACTATATAACGAAACGGTACATCCATAAACTCGTCAATTTCCGCATAAAACTAAAATATTAATAGCACCTCGTACACTCAGAACCATTAAAAAAATGGCTTTAATCTCCATCCCAAACACATTATCCTACGTCGTTTGAAGCTTTATCGACCACCGAGCACCAGCTCAACTACTCCGAAAAGTCGCAAGTCCAGAAGCGGTAACTGCATACACACACATACACACCCACACACGCACACGCACACGTCCACAGACATACACATACACACATATAAATTCATACACACTCACACATACAAAAACACACACGCACGCACACTAACATATACTCACATACACACCTACTCACACATACAAAAATACACATAAACACCCACACGCACGCACGCTACCATATACACATACACACCTACGCACACATACAAAAATACACATACACACTCACACGCACGCACGCACACTAACATATACACATACACACCTACGCACACATCCAAAAATACACATACACACCCACACGCACGCACACGCACTAACATACACACATACACACCTACGCACGCACGCACACACACACACACACAAAATGCGTCTCGCGGCGGCGCAGGGGCCGTCACATCGCTCACTCGGTCGCGCATGCGGTCCTTAATTGTAAGTTATAAGCCGAGGCAGAGGAGAAGTCGACGCGAGGCGACCCGGTACGAAGGGGGGGAAGGGAAAAACGATGGCAAGGTCAGCGAGGAGAGGAGTCTCGCGAGCGCTCGCGCCGATCAACGGACGATAATCGCGTCTCGCCGCGTGTGCACGCGTACTAATTTAAGCGAGAGGCGAATATCTAGTTTTATGCGCGTCCTACGCTCGAGAGAAGAGGCTGCTCTTCTTGTATCGGCATTCTGCTTTACTTGCACTGCTTCGGTCACTTTTTCTCTCTTTCTTTTATCCTCTGTATATGATTTCACTTTCTTTGCCTCTTTTGTCTTTGTATCCACTGAGATAAATCAAATTAAAGCCCTCTTAAGAGATCAGCACAGCCTTCTGTACAATTTATAATTTTTAAAACGCTTTAAAATGGCAGGATTAAGAGAGATTTGAGTTGAGCTCTAACGGGTACGTGAAAAGTATCTCAAATCTGTATTTCGTAATAATTCCGATGTTCTTTTGGGATGGTTATGAATGTTATTGTATTATAACGTTAACATAAAAATAACACAGCGATTATATTTTTGTGTAAATATTATATATTTAAAACTGAAACGTCAATTCGATTACAAACTGCTGCTCTATTTACGTTGTTATTCGTAAATATTTGAGATTCCATGTAAACACATTGTACGTCATCTCTACATGCCGATATTGGCATAAAAAGATAAAATTTGAAAAAAATAGATATTAAAATATATTAGAAGAAAACGATTGAACTGTTAGCTGCAACTCTCGAGTCTACTACGCCTCCTTGAACAAACAAAAATTCCATTTTTCTTCCAACAACCCAACAAGAAACATTCCTACATTTCGAATATAATCAGTCTTCCCTACCCCAGCCCAATCGTACCCATGGTACGTAAATACGACACCCATCACGTAAAATGCCGCTTTATCCACCGATACAACTAAAACGCGCTTGGCTCGACGCCTGCAATATTCTCGTTAAGGAGACGTCGGATACCGACAGTAGATTCCTACTATCCTACACACGTATTTCGTTATTTATTTACAAAGTTAATTGTTTAATGACAAAATAATAGCTGTCCCCAATTTGTTTTACAGTAACCTAATTATATGTCCAAGCTGGTTTCATATGATTGTTTTGTTTTCGAGAAAACTTTGACAAACTTAGTATGTAAAGGTTAATCTCCACGTAGTTGGCCCTTTTAGTGTGTCAAAGTTTTCTCGAAAACAAAACAATCATATGAACCCAGCTTGGACATATATGTAGATTACTATAAAACGAAGCGGGGACAACTATTATTTAAAGAAAAATATGATTTCTCTTAAAATTATGAATGAAAACTCAATTAGACAAGGACAGAGATATCCGGCGTCCCCTTAGGGGACGCCGGATACCTTTGTCCTTATCTAATCGAGTTTTCATTCATAATTTTAAGAGAAACAATTTTTCTGAAAAAATAATAATTGTCCCCGCTTCGTTTTATAGTAATCTAAATGTACGTCCAAGCTGGTTTCCTATGATCGTTTTGCTTTCGAGAAAACTTTGACAAACTTAGTACGTAAGGGTTAATCGCCACTTAGTTGACCCTCATAGTGTGTCAAAGTTTTCTCGGAAACAAAACAATCATATGAACCCAGCTTGAACATATATTCAAATTACTATAAAACGAAGCGGGGACAACTATTATTTTTTCAAAAAAATGATATCTCTTAAAATTATGAATGAAAACTCAATTAGACAAGGACAGTGATAGCCGGCGTCCCTTTAAACGCTCGCAGATCGGATCTCGCTCTCCTCCTCCTGCTCGGCTCGCGCGTCACCAATCACGCTGAGCCCTGGCATGCGCTCTCCTGCTCCCGCAGATCATGCGTAATGAGGCCTGGTGTGCGGCGCGAGGGCTCGCACGCCGACAAAGAATGTCGAGCGCGGCGGCGGCGGCGGCCGCAGTTTTCAGGCTTCGCGCGTAAACAAGAATGATGATCGCGGGGATTCCGAAAGGGAGAGAGCAAGAGAGAGAGGATGGTTTTGAAGGGTAAAGAGAGCCGACGTGAACGTGAACGTGAACGTGAACGTGAGATACTGCGTAACGCGCTGTGTAGTGTGTGGTTCTAGAGACTGATTGAAGGGAGTTGGGGGGGATACCGGATAGGAGAGAAATCTTGAGGTTAATTTAATGGTGGGGTTTTGAGAGAGAAGCATGTGGCGTGGAAGTAGATGAGGCGAGGATGGGAGAGTGTCGCGATGATTTGGGGATTAGTTGTTAAGGATGATATTTGAAATTTAATTTTCGTCAAGAGAGAGAATCCCAAAGTTGTCAATTATAGCTGAAGTTTGGGGAATGTGTTGATCTCAAATCTGAGGAAAATATAACATTTCTGTCCAGCAGTAGTTTCCAAGCTTCAGTCATACTAGAAACAGTTTTTTTTAAGGAATGCATTTTTTAAGAACTTTGAAGTTGTTACGTTGGCAAATTTGTCCCAAAACTGAGCTCAAGATCTTTGATTGCGTTTGAGGCAAAGTCGGACCAAAGCTAACCACTTTGGTTGGGTGAAAACGAATCTAAACTCAGAATTCCAAAATTGAAATTGGCAGATCCAATTTGATATGAAATTTGGATTTTTAGAGCACTAATTACGAATCAGAACTGAATTTAAGGGCGCAAACCACCTTTAAACGCTTAAATGTGGATAAAAAATGTATGCGTTCATAAAAATTCTTCCCGTCAAATTTTTCACTATAAAAACTTAATAATATCTTAATGTTCTCCGATATAAAACCTCAAAATCTCGATCCTACGCGTCACAATAAATTACTCTTCTTAACACCATATTTATTATTAAAGGAACTTTACGGTATGCACGATTCTAAGTAACGTAATGAACAAAAATTATTTCTTCAACGGTAGTCGGACTCCTATTGACATGTACTAAAACTTTAGTGGAGCACTTTTTCGTTAAAAATTTGTTATAATTTTCTTCTCTTCGGAAAACAAATTTATTTTTTGTATTATAATTTATTAATAAGAATTTGTTAAAAATTTGATTGCTTAACTGAACTTAACTGAAGTATAAGTATACCATGAACATCAAAAGACTCTCTTATACGAAGTTAATAAAGAAGATCGACGAGTACTCGATAAACCCCATAAAAAAAAAACAAAGTCTCGGACGTCGATGCTGCGCGCGACTTTTCTTTTCGTCTCCGACGTCCGCGTTTATGCTCGCTATATTTATGCTCCCGGGTTCTTAATAACTGCGAAATTTCACTCGCGAGACCCCTGCGCGCTGATCCTCTTAATTGGCGCTCATAACGCTTGCGCGGATTTTATTTACGACGGTCACTTCTGCGCGCGGCCCGCGCGCCGCAGCGATGAAAAACTGCGCGGTGTCCTACGATGCCGCAGACGTGTTTTTCCCCTCCGAGTATAACGCCAGAGAATTATGAAGTCGAGCGAATGACATAAATGTTTCGGCTCATTAGCGCGGTTAATTCGCATAAATGTGCAATAATTTATTGGTATGGATCGATAATTCATATTCATGGGGTTGGGTTTTTGTTTTGTTTCAGGTAAGTGATCCACAGTAACTATAGCGTGCCGTACGGGGTCCAATGTAAGTGTGACAATTTTATTTTTAATATATTTCATCGTGTGTTTGTGTTGTAATTGTTAGTCTCTTCATATTCTGTTTTACGTCCATTTGATTCTTAGTTTAGAAAATACGTTATTTACTAAACATTTGCACGATTAATGGAAACTCATAAGTTCTATCTATAGCCAATTCATGATAAGAAGGTGGCCGATGGATTTATAGTATTTAATATAGAACATACGATACAATTAATTAGACAATTAATTACTATACAAAATTGATTAGAGCTAATTAAATTACGAATGCGTTTTAATTATTTGTAGTACTGCAACTTCATTGAATTTAAATGGTTCGAACGCACCTAAACCTATTGTCCCTAACCTCATTGTAGGATTTAAAAAAATTTCAAACACATTCAACCAGATGTTTCCACGTCGAGTGTACATTACGCGCAAGGAGTAAAGTTGAGAAAATCGCGATCGAGAAAAAATATCAAATCGCGAAATCCAGTAGAAAAATCCAAGTATGGTTAGACTTAATACGTTGTTTTAAATGGGGAATATTCATGCATATTGTCTTTTATAATTTTCCCAACAGTCAATAGGGGTCAATTTTTTTGTCGAGCTCTAAATAGTGGTGCGCAGCTACACAGCACAGGTTCTGGCAGGGGGATTCCATGGGTAACCTCCTTTGAAAGGACCATGAAATAAGTTGTAATGATCAAAAATCCAATTTTTAATAGCCAAGCCAAAAGCATGAAAAATGTAATAATACGGTATTTTTATTTTTAAAAACCTAACTAAATATAGGGCTAACTTCGAATTAATGATAGATACATTCATGAAAATAGTAATAATTTGAATTAAACAGATATTTCTTACACAGAAGCTTAACGTAGAATGTGTAAAATAACGACACTTTGAATTATCCAGTTCTTAAAACACTATTCACTTAAAATGGTTTAATAAATGTCTACACTAAACATTTTGAAAATAAATAGGTAAATTCTCCTACATCTATCCGTCGACAGATTTCTTATTGCCGCTCGTATCTCAAAGCTTAAAACTCAAAGACCAACAAAGTCCCCATCTAAATTCACCCACCAGACGACACGTGCTCGGCAGGCTCCTCTCCTCTCAAAATCCTCTTCTCGCCTCCACCTCTCTTCTTCCACAACGATCGTGACGTACATTATACAGGGCTCCGATCGGCGCGGATTCCAATCGGCCGTCCGATTTGTAAGTCGCTCGTCCGAGGGGGCAGCAGCAGCTCCGGCTCATGCACGAGCGCGGGCGCTCTTCTTCTATATATATACACGCTCGTCGCGCTTCGATGCCGCCGTGGAATGCCGAGCGAGCGCAGCTGCGCCGTGATCCTGATCCCCGCGGAGTGTCTCTGCAGCGGAGTGCAGTGCACGAGAAGTTGTGGGAGCTGATGATGGCGGTGGTGGTACGAGAGGAAATAATTACTTCGACGTTCTGAGTTTTGAGGGTGGAAATGGTTGGTAAAATGTTGTGGAATAATTCAGGGGTGATTGTTGGACTTTGGGATTTGGGTACGTGCAATAATGTTCATTTTTTTATGTTTAAGTTTTTATCCATTGTGAGATCGAAAATGGTGCTTTCCGACCTGATGGATATATTTGTGTCTGCGTGTTTCAAGCTTATTGCATGCAAATTTAAGAAATACGGACAGAAAATGTTCGTATGGTTGTCCCGGGTCTTGGAAGACTTACTGAGACTTGGAGGGTTAATGGTGAAAGTAATAAAATAAAAGTTTCTAAGAATGGTATCATGATTTCGGACATTAAGCTGTTCTTAATTGTTTATTATATTGATAAGGGATTTTTGTCAGAATAAGTATTTTATCTGAAAAGTCTAGTCATTGCTACTTAATTATTATCGTCACCGTTTCATTCAATAAAATAAAATAGCTATTCTAACAATAAAAATTAATTGTTTTAAACTTCCAGTACATTCTTAGCTCAAATTTAGTTAATCCTACATTCTTAGCTCAAATTTAGGTAATCTTACATACTCGCTCAGTACTCTCATTTATTCACCCACATATTCTATCCACCCCTATATAACTACATGAAACGCCTCAAACTACGATAAAACCCCAACCTATCACCTAGAATCTTTTTTCAATCCTGTCAATAATGCGCATGATCGATCCATTACCGATCATCTAGCCCTCGCACACACAGCCCAAATCTGAAGCAACGATTACCAAACCAATCCCATAGAAATAAAAGGAAGAGAGCGAGACAGAAACAAGGATTCTGCGACTATATTAGGAGCGACATATTGCACCGGATCACATTCTCGAGGGTGACGTCGTCAGCTCCTCGCGCAGACTCTTTCTTCCGCAATATCGAGAGCGAGATACGGACACGTCCTTTAATGGCGATTATAATACGGATTTCCCAGCGTCGCGGACTTATGCTCGAGCGAACGCGCACTTACGTACCGATATATTTTCCGGAATTTCAAATTATTTCACCGACGCCCCGCCTTTCCGCTCTTTTTATCGTTTGGTCATGCATGCATTGGAGCCATATATGGACATATATGCGTATATGGACCGTTAGAAACTGAGAGGTATGCGTATATATATATAGATAGTTCCATTCTTTTTCCACAGGTATTTAATGTTTTGACATTAATTATGCATGGGCGTATTGGATACAGCTTTACGTATGCAAATATGCTAAATTTTAATGGACTCGCGAGGTGTGTGCTGATTCGAAGCGATAGTTGGGAGTACTCGTGCGTTATGCGTGTATACTCGTGCTTCTGTCACTTAGCATTGATAAATCACCAGATGATTGGGATCTACGAAAAAGAACCTTAAAAATGTTAATAAAAAGAATCTTGTATAAAAAAAAAACTATCTATAACATGTACTCTTGAAACGTATAGTGGAGAGTCTCCCACTTATAGGTACTGTGATTTCGATACATCCCAAGTATGGACAGCTAGAACGGTTTGGGTGTTCGAACTTCGTTTCGAGAGGAACCTTATGTATTTACAAAATTTATGACTGATAGGTATAGTTAGCACATGAAATTAATGAACTTCTTATATTCAATTAAAAATAGGCGTTCCTTGGCACTGATGTTGGAGACTTGTGCAACAAGTTAAGCAATAAATACATATCTATCAATATATCTACATTCATAAACTCCATCCACTTTTGATCTCGAATATTATACAAGGACTCTTAAAAGTCCAATGGAGGTCCTATTCAGATAAAAAGGAATTTAGAGTATCACAAGCAACAAACATACTAACAAAACCAGCACTCTTGATTCCACAAGCAAAGCATCTCGACGAGAAAAAGTCTCGCGCGCAGCGATACGGCGAACGTAGTCTCCGATCAGCAGGAAGGTATTCCCCGTTGCCATTAAAATCCTTCCCCGCTGAGCTTGACGCGCGGCCGAATCGCGCACGCCGCGCATTATCGAGACGAGAGCCGTAGGCGTTGCCTTATCGACGCGCACGCGCGCTCGGTCTTAATGACTCGGGCGCGAGCGCGCGCGCGCAACTCGCCCCGAGGGAGGTGGAGGTCTAAGATCGATGTGGGTGTAAGAAGACGATGGGCCAGGTATGTGTGTGTTACGAGGGAGGGGTGATTTGGTTGGTTGCATGGGGGGACACCTGTAGAATGAGAGATATATTAATAGGAGGATTTGCGCGAATCTGTCAACTTTCATTGATAGTACTGTAAGAATGTGAAAACGGCGCTAAGAGTATCCAGAATAAATATGTCACGTTTATACCTGAAGCTCATCGTCCATTGACTACAAATATGATTCCCTTGCTTGCAAACTTGAAGTTGCAATAAAACAATTTTTATTTTCATTGCTTTAGTCACTCCGAACAATGTGAAATGATGAAGATGCTTTGAATGTAATATGTCGATTGGTTTCTTTTAGATCATTTACCATAATTAGAATATTTGCTTTGCTTACGTCATTGAACTTTTAGAAAATAATAAAATGCTACAAATCCAGAGAGTTTTCCTTAAGAATGATGCTAATGTGCGTTGGAAGTGATTACTAAACTATCTAGTACCTATACGGAGAGAAATATCTGACTATTTTAGCGTAGATGATTTTACTGTCTTATAGCATTGACCTTAGTATGCGATTTAAGCAAGCTCGCTTTATATGCATGAGTTCCATTTTTTGAAACTACTAGCGCCACGCAAATATATCGTGGCTCTCCTAGCCCTATAATTGCAGAAGCTTCACGGTTTCCCAGGGTGAAGCTCGAACAACTGAGTTGCCAGGTGGGTGGGAGGCGTCAACTGTCTTACGAGCGCGCGCGACCTGGCTACTCAGTTGCTCGAACACCACCCTACTGGAGAACCTTGAAGCTCGTGCAATTATAGGGGGAGGAGAGCCAAGCAATATTCGCATGGCGCAGTTGCTTTCAAAGGATCTCATGCTTTTTTTTAGCGCAACATCCTACTTTCTTTAAGCGCATGAGTTCCTCCATGACTATTGCGTTAAACTCATGGTTGCGTCACATGTTAGGTCCAAGGTCCATGCTATACTATAATAAATACAGTGATACTATCCGCGCTAAAATAGACAGATATTTCTCTCCGTGTAAGTAAAAATCTTATAAGAAATGCTGAGCTGAGTTCCATAAATAGAAATGATAAACAACGTTATTTTATATGTTGTATATGAATAAATAAAAATCTTCACAGCTCATGTAACTTATTACACGAGTGCTTAAAAAGTGAAAATAAAAATTGTAGCCAGATAACGTGCATACATGCCCATTCATCTAGGACTCAGTGCCATGTACGTTTCATAAGAAATCCCGGATAGTTGGGTATCGATTTCCGTATTTCTCTGATTGTGTTCGAATTACTATTAAATTACTATAATAAACATGTCTTTCATTATGGACGTTATGAATATTTATTTTTCTTTACACTAATGCTTTAAGATTTAATTATTCAAACAAATTTCGTCTTATTCCACAAAGTATTCAATGCAATCACATAAATTTCAGCAGTATTCAGTAAGTGCGTAGTTATTATATCGGATAACAACGTTTAAGTGAGCCACATTAGCCGAACGAGAAGGTCCCTGCTAAAGCGATTTCGATCAGCATCAAGTATCCCAACTCGCTTTTTCTCTTATCAAAATCAATCCATCCCAAACAACCCTGACGCCTGCTCAGCCAACAAAAAAGCCCGGAAAGCAAATCACTCCTGACAAATCGACCTATCCGCGAAATCCAGAAAAAGCAGTCGCTCGCAGCTTGACCAGCCATCAAAAAAACACCAGGTCAGCACCCTGCAGCTCCTCTCAAATTCAAAACCGAGACACCGAATACATACACTTATACCTTTAAAGGCCGCGTCCACCTCTGACGAAAAAGAAAAACGCGAGACGACCCGCAGCGCGCGATCGCTCCAAAGAACTCGCCACGCTCGATTTTAATTTGTCACACCGTGTGGCCGTACCGCGTCTCCCCATACGAGAAATTCACTTTTTATACTCTCCAGCCTTTGCGTATATGCGCAACGAGTATCTCTCTCTCTCTCTCCGTCTTTCTCGAGTCGATATAATGTACGCAGCAGCGAGGGATATATTGCAGGAGAAAGAGAGAGAGAGAGAGAGAGATCAGCCGAAGCACGCCGCCAATAAAGACGTACCGCGCGCGATATTCCGATGTTACGTTGCGCAGCTGCACGCACGCGCGCTCGCGCTTTGTCGGGACGGGACGGCCGCGTATTAATCATTCAAGAGGATCGCCCGAGTACAGAGAGAGAGAGAGAGAGGGAGAGAGGAAGGTCTCGATCGGTGGAGAGGCTTGTACGTCTCCTTCGCGCGGCTCTGCTCTCCGTTTCTTCTCCTGCGCTCGTGCATATCTCAGCCGTTGCTTTGAGCTTGGATCTGCGTGCATCGGTTTGGATTAAACAATGGGTTACTAAGGACTTGTTGCACAGAATCGAGTGGTTGTTTGATCATTCGTTGAACAGTATCGATGCACGTTATACGATGTGATGTTGTTTTTGATTGTGATTATTGTAGAAATTAAATATTTTTTCATTGAGGTAAATGTACCATTATTTGGATGCTTTAGATTTAGTACCTGAACAAGGAATGTTGTGCTATACTCTTATAAGTATATTTACGAAGAATTAATCGGTTGTAATCATTGTCCGTCACTATTAATTTTACGCATAATTTAAGACAAATATGTTATGTAGTTCAAATTAATATATTAAATGAAATTGGTTATAAAACAGGATTATCTAGAAGTAGTTACGTTTAGAGCTTAATGTTCCCTGCATTATAAAAATCAAAAAATTTGTTTATATTCGAAGTTATAATAAGTTGTATTTTATAGAAATCCTTTAAAGAACAAGTTCGTGCCTTTCAAAATTATTGAGTGCCGTAAATTGAAGTATTGATAAAGAATTCTAAAAACAAGGACTATTTAAATAAAAATGTCAGTATCTTCATATGGATCTTTAAATAGTTTCCAAATATTTGGCACCCAAATAGATTAGTTTATAACCTACTGAAAAATCTCACTTAGGTATCAAAGAAATGCCATACAAGAACCATAGGACATCCAAATTTATGAATTATTTTTCATGTTTCCATGACTTCACATGACTTATAAAGGTCTAATCAGGATGAACCATCCCGATGGTACTTTCCAAATGGATCTTTATTACAGGATGAAAGCGGGTGGGGATAAATTTACCGAAAGATAAATTTACAGAAGGATAAATTTACCGAAAGATAAATTTACAGAAGGATAAATTTACCGAAAGATAAATTTACAGAAGGATAAATTTACCGAACGGTTGAAATTGCCGAAAAAATCAATACCTATAGATAAATATGCCGAAAGTTATGCCGAAAACAAGAATCCCGAAAAAGAAAATGCCGAAAGTTAAAAATGCCGAAAACGAAAATGTGGACATTATAATAATGTGTTAATTGTTGTTAGGTCGTTTCTTTTCAATATTAGATAATTTTAGTTTTTACCCATTGCCATTCAGCATTTTGGCATTTTTAACTTTCGGAATTGTTATCCATCGGTATTTTTACCCATCGGAACTTTCTTTTTCGGCACTTTTGTTAATCGATTAGTTTACCCATTAGCACATTTCACCTTTCGACAAATGTACCCTTCAGTAAAATAAATTCGGCATTATTATCCATCTGCAAAGTTATCTTTCGGCACATTTATCACCACCCGATGAAAGCCGCTTTAAAATCACGTCTAAACATCTCCTGGGAGACATATGTGACCCATGTTGATTTTGCAGTGGTCTCGCATGAATCTCCTATGGTCCACATGTGAAGTGCAATATGGTTCCCATCTGAGAATTTTTAGTGGGCTATTGATCGCGATAGAGAATTTGCAAAATAATTGAGTGCGATAAATTCCGGTAAGTCAAAATTTGTGTGTGAAGACCGCGGAGTTTTTGAATATAACCACTTTAATGTAATATGTGATATATTGGTATAGTTTTTATCAAGCGATCAACTTACGTTTACGTAGATTTATGTATGAGAAACATGATTTGCACTGTGCTCACCTGAAACATAAAGAAAAAGTAACAATTAGATACGCAATAATTAGCATGCAACAAAAAAATTCAAATCCTACCACTCATCAACCGAAATCAAAACCATCTTTATTCTATGAAACTCTCTTAAAATCTTCTCGCTTCCTTTCCACCAGCAACCCGATCTTTCTAGATTCTCGCTCAATCCACCGGTACACAAAACCAACGCGCATCAAACTACATCAACAGCCGCGCTACGTACACCACCAGACGCCAACTTCCCGCTCGAGCGAACAAAGCCGCATCCAAGCAGAAGAAGAAAAACGAGAGCCACGATCCGCGCCTACTTCTACGTTCTGCAACGACGTCCGCGGCGGGACAAGCAAATTATCGAGCTATACGCGACTTCGACGGATGATTTGCAACAACGCATAAGTTGCGATCGCGCCGCGCGGCGACAATTACGGCGCGCGTTCAGCGGAGCGATAAAAAGCGGCTCGTTAAATAATCGCTGCCCCGGAGTGATCGAGTTTTTAAGCACGCGTTTCGCCGTATTACAGGGACTATTAGAAATCGAATGAGCGGCATTGGCGGGATTATCGTTAATCTCGAGTAGTAAAAGTTGAGCGTTGTTTCTTTTAGGGGCGATATTTAAATCGTTGGGTGACTCGAGGGGATGAGATTGTTAAAACGTGAAAAACGATGACAATATTTTATGGGTAACGAATTATTTATATTGCGTTGCTTGGAATGCATAACTGAGATATTAAAAACACGTTCTTCTCGGTAGTTTTGTTGTCATTTTTTGAATAATTCGTTATACCGTTTGTTTTTAAGATCGTAAAAATTGTCTATAGTATAAATCCTAATTTTTAATTGTTTTATTGCACAATGTTTATAGCCACACACAATTGAAAAGAACCAAACTTAATTTCTAAATTTCAGCTTATTTGGTTAAAGAGATACCCTATAATGGATACATTTTGGTTACGTAACGACTTTCTGAAGTTTTGAATCATTACCATCTTACTACTATAGTTGTTAAATAAGTTTGACAGATTTTTTTCGCAGATTATTAAGTTTAACAGGACTTGAATTACATAATATATAGCAATATTTAGAAAAGAAAGCTGAAGACAATATATACAATTGTCGTTAAAATAATTAGTTCATTATAAAATATTTCCATATTTTAACAGTATAAGTTTCTCCCCTTAAAAAATGTTTAACTATACTTGAACGAGTACACTCGACATCGCAATCACAGCAATCGAAGTATCTTCGACTAATTTCAACCTAACCAAGCGAAAGCCTGCTTATAAATCGCCATAATTATCCTCGTTACAAAGATCCACAATGCAATATCCCAGGAAAGCCAGCGCGATCTTATAAACCATTCTCAACTGCTACCGAGGAAAATACATTTCACTTAATTACAATCGAAATCAATGCTCGCGCGCATACGCATATAAGGCGTCTCTCTCTCTCTCTCTCCCCTTTCTTCGGCGCGCGTGCAGCGCGCTCCCGCATCCCGATAAAAAAAGGATTAATTATCGATGCTCCGTATATGTATAATTTGCCATAAGTCAGAGCTCGCGCATCTATACGTGTATGCCCGTACGAAATGCGAGCGGTAAAAAGATCGTCTCGGGAATCGACGTATTGCGCCTCGCGCCGTATATATACCGATCGTAAATCCCTAACGAACGTTATACGGCAAGGATACAAATGTCGTGGCTTTTTATCGTATGCACGTGAGCTTTGTGATGCGCCTTTGTGGGGGTTTTGCGCGCGTACGGAGGAGAAGAAGTCGCGCGTTACGCGTGTTCGACGTGTATCGACGACGGGTGCGCTTGTTGTCTGTATTTGGAGCAGGGGATTGTTCATTTCTTTGCTGGTTCTTGAGCAACGATTGTAGAGTGTACCTATTTCAATATTTTTGTGGCATCTTAATAGAAATTATAGAACGATTTAGAAAATAGTTCTTTTTATCGTGTTTCTAATATAGTGCAAGAAAAATTAATGCACTTTCTATAGTAATTAGGTCTTCTATTCGGGACCAAATTACTAGAAAAAGTATTAATTTTTCTATTTCATAGAACGCAAAATGAATTTAATTAAATCACTATAAGCACACTCACTCATAAACATACACACACACGCACACACACGCACACACTCACACAGACGCGCGCGCGCGCATACTCTCACACGCACACTTACACATACACAGACAGACACACTCACATACACACACACAGACACACTCACATACACACACACACACAGTCATACTCACACACACACACACACGTACACGCACACACTTATATTCACAAATACACATAAAATTGTTTTTTTGCTAAGGGTTGTTAAATGACAATGTTTTAAAGTAAATATAACTTTATACATTTTTTAACAAAAACATTCAGATATAGTTAATATAATTACATGCTTACAATTTGTGTAATATATAGTTTATAATTTATTACTAGTTTAAAATACAAACAAAAAATTTTCGATATTATTTAAATTTTATCAAAAAACTAAAAAATGACATTACTTGAATTAAAGCAAATTCAAGGTACTGGTTTAGATCTTGCAAAAAGTTCGTATATGTCGCGTTTTTATACATTATTGACCGCGACAAATTGTTTAAACAAGGTTACCTTAGTTTTGAAAAAATCAAGAAGTAGAGCATTGTGTAACGCGACATGATTAGCTAGCTGCAGTTCACTAAAAGACTGTCTATACACAAAGTATATTTCAATACAAATAAACTAATTACATAAATATATCAGTTGTCAGAAATCAATGCTAGCAGAAATGTACATGCTTACATACATATATAGTAAATAAAAGTTCAAATAGAACGTGTGTAGTTTTTTTCTTTTTCCTATTTTGAGTTATAAATTTTACAAATCTCTGATATCTACGGTACGATATTCGGTTTCTTGTTTCGAAAATAAGAAACAGTAATTTATTTTCGAAATTTGAATTATCATGTCTGATAATAGTGGCAAAAAATTGTCACAAAATTATTTTATGTAAATTCATCTTAAAAAAATTCATAAGCTTAAATAAATAGATTATAATCGACTTTTTACCTGCTATATAATCACTTGATAGGAACTTTTAATGATATTAAAGAACATTAAGTTTTTAATGATATTAGAATCTGCAACAATAATAGCTAAATATTCGGTAACTAATTCCACTACCCCAATGCGAAACAAAATCATCAATTCAAATGAAATGCATCCTGCAATCACGTATATCCAAAAACAATTAAAAACAATTCCCGCAAAGTCTACATTTAAATCCGATTAAAACCATAATTCCCCTTGCAGCCGTTCCATCGCAAAAAAAACGCGCATTCCGATCGCGGCTCGCGCTCGTTCTCCCCGCAGTCGATCGACCGACAGTCTATATACACACGCGAACCGATCCTCCGCGACGACGTCGTTCTCCTATGTACACACACATACATACACACACAGCATACAGGCAGAAAGAGAGCGAAAAAGGATAGAGAGAGAGAGAGAGAGAAGCAGCCCACCCGGTACTCGAGCGGGGCGAACTTGTCTTACAATATCTTCCGTCACGGCGGCCTCCTTTATGGAATATCGCCTTTGCACGCGCTTTTATACGTACCGCCGCTGCTACGTATATATATGTATATGTATTTATATGTATATATATATAACTATATCAGGCCGTGGCCGCCCGCGCCGACGATCGATTATTCATTCTTTTACTCCTAGGCGGATGATAAATATATATATATATATACTCCTTGTTCGACTCTGTTTCATGTGTGTACACTGGTACATCTTCGATTGCAGCAGGCAGATCTCGTTTAAGGAGACAGTGATTTTCTTCTATTATCGCGGCGAGCGATATATATATATATATATATATATATATATATATATATATATGTGTGTGTGTGTGTGTGTGTGTGTGTGAGTGTGTGTGTGTGTGTGTGTGTGTGTGTGTGTGTGTGTGTGTGTGTGTGTGTAAGGGACGATTTTGTCCGCGAGGAGTGTAGGACAATGGTCGCAACTGGACGCGAGGACGTATACAGGGGATTTATATTATTCTTTTAGGAGTATACCTAGGGCGACGAAGCGTATTATTCTTCGATCCGTGTCCGCTACTTTGTAAGAGCGTATAATGGCTCGGAGTGCGTATATATAAGCTCTGTGCGGTCTTAATTGATTGCGCTTTGGTGCGTGCTGCGAGTGCTTTGAGCTTAAACGCGTTGACGCGCGGTGATTACATGAGTCGTGGAAAATCAAATTAATGGCTCCTTTGCTGTCGTATACTTGTGCGTTGAACATCTTTCTTGGAGATTGATTTATGTGTGGAGTGTCTTACCCACCATGTACATTATCTACTTATGATGCTTCGTGTAAATTTTTTTTATTGTGTGTTGCGTGTAAGAACCATTGCGTTTTCTATTTATAAGTCAATATGAGATTTTCGTGAGACTTGATAATAGGTATTAGGTATTAGATAACTACATTAAATTTTTATGTTTTTCATAAATCGTAATATTATTCAAACTTTCTGATGCATTATTTCTTGCTCTAAATATGGTTGGTTACATCTTATCTAAGCTTCTTTTGGGTGCTGAATTCAAATCAACTAACGGATTTTCATGTTTTAGGACTTTTCCGATTGTTACAATACTTTTTCCATAAACAACGGATAATTATACACAATTAGATCGCCCGCGCTATTGAAGTTAATTATCGTATATAATTACATAATCCATACTGTTACATACATTAAAAGCCATTGGAACCATCACTAAAATGAAAACTTTAAAGTTTCATTAGTTAAGTATACTCGAGATTTATGCATACACATCATCGTATATATTTATCTCATAACAAATTCTACATTGATTGAAATATCAATCAGTTGCCGCTATAAATCGAAATGTATTCTAAAAGTCGTTCCACTGCTTAGCAATACAAGCACACCTTAACCCAAATTCCTCAAAAAACCTTTCCCTCACACCCCCGTATGTCAACGAAACGTCAAACTCCAATCCGTTAACACACAATTAAAACACCAAAAGAGGTCCCCTCTCGCAATCTAAATACTTAACGACCCGTAGCAGCGATAAATCCATCCCGGCCGTCGAATCGTCACCTCCCTCTCTCTCGCACCAGAAATACCCCCCTATTTATCCCGCAGCAGCGCAAACCGCACCTATCGCGCACCGCGAAAACTGGTATACACACAAAGCCACGGCCGACGAACCGAGGCGCCGGGCTAATTACACGTCCCGCGTAATACACAGATCGCTATCGCGCGGAGCCGCGGCGGCTGCTTAATTAGGCATAACTAATGAGCTCGCAAAAACGGCGCGAGATAAAGCGAACCGTGCGCTGCGTACTTTTTTACGCACGAGCGCGCGTAAGAGAGAGAGAGTAATCGTAAACGTACACGTACGCGTATACTCCGGTAGGAGAGGTGAGTTCGACGCGCGAAGATTGGATGTTTTATTTTGTTTCTCGCTCTTGGCAAACGAGTGGAGAGTAGTTTTGCGAAGCGTTGTTATGCGAGAGCGGGGAGTTGCGAGGAACTGCTGGCAGGGTTGTAATGCGGTACATAGCTGGAAGAGAGAGAGAGAGAGAGAGAAGACGATTGTTAAAGTTAAGTTAAAGGTGCGTAAGAAAGGATCGATGGGTGCGAGGTGAGTGCGAGAAACGAGTCGATCGGTTATTATTTGCGGGACTGAAAAGTGTGATTTTTACGATTATCGACGGTGGAGGAAGAAAATATTGAGCGGAATGCAAATGTGGAGCTGGAATTTTCTGAGTGGCTGGCGTTGGAGTTAGAAATATTTTCGAGTGTTTTGGAGTTGAAAAGTAATTCTACACGGAGAGAATTTTCTAATAAAAATTGTGACGAAATTCGCAGTAAAAATTACCGTGAATGGCTATAAAGCTGGGACACTCTAACTTTCCGGCAGTTTTTATTGATATTTACGATAAATTTTACCGTACTGAAGGGTAAAATTAGCCTGCCGCGAAGTAAAAGTTCCCTGTACGAATCTTAGAGAAACCCAAAATTTGTGGTAAAATTTGTACGAAATATTTTTTAAAAATCTGGATTTTCTTCAAATTGATGTAGCAGTATCATTAATACTTAAATAAGTACATTTATACACATTTATATTTGAGTTAACCTAAAATGTGTACATGCTCAGTTGTTTCCTTTATCAGCTGTCTTCTTTTTTTCAAATCAGGCAAATTTTACCATTCAGTGTGGTAAATTTTATAGTCTGTGTGGTAGAATTTGTAGTCAATGAGGTAATTTTGATAGTAAAATATCAGTAAAAAGTGCCAGAAAGTAGGACTGTCCCAGCTTTATAATTATTTACGGTAATTTTTACCCTGAATTTCGTTATAATTTTTATTAGAAAATTCTCTCTGTGTAGGGTTACGGGGTTGAATTTTCATTTATTGAACAAACACGTAAAAATCTGAATTTGGTTGAATGTTACGATAGATTCAAAAACGTGCTGAAAGTTAGCATGGAAATTGATAGTCTTTATCATTAATATTTACTTTCATCTGAATTATAATAACGATATTTACTTGGAAAGTTGTCATATAATAATACCGCATATATTTGATACTAGGAACAAGGACATTCTAGGATAAGAGTACATCTCCTGATCTAGAGAGCCTGTTCAATTAAACTACGAGCAATGAGTTAATTTCGAGATACCAGTATAGAATCCACAAAGTTTCATAAGAATCCAGGTCCTGGAACCTTTCTTCTCTCTCTGTCAGTTCAGCTTTCATACAACATGGATAAACCCATCGTGCAACAAAAAGAACTTTAGGATAATTTGTTTCACTCACAGTTAAGAAAAGACTCTAATTCGATAACAACCCTGGTAGAAACGTTCACCAACGATTCGCCAATCGTTGGCCAATTTTACTAAGGTTGACCAGTAGTTTCACCAACAATTCGCCAACGAACCCACTTATTTTGAAACGCTTTTCCGCCCGTCGTTGGCCAACGAATGCTGAAAATTTGAAAACAGCGAAAAGCACTAATTACTGCTTAAGAAAGCTATGTAAAGTGTTATGGTATATTATGCAATCAATAAAAAGTCATTATATGAGCATAATTATATAATTTACTTAAAAAATTCACATTTAAATATATACACTTAATTCAAATTTGAGGTTAGGTGTAGTAAATTGGTGATTTAGTTTACTACCCTAGTGGAGGAAATCTTGTATACCAAAATTTGTCATATGTATGCCAAAACGGCCAATTGGAAGACATTTGGCGTACTCTGGCAAACTTTGTCTAACTCTAGTAAACTTTGGCAAACGTTGGCAACTTTTAACATCAAAATCATTTCCACTAGGGTAATACATTATCATTTACTATTATAATTAAGAATTAAGTATAAAATAAAAAATACTTTTTATCAATTCTATAGTATAATATGAAAACATGGGAAGTTGGATAGATAGTAAAAAAATATACCAAAACCAGTAGTTGCAAGAGATTTTTGCATGCTCCGCAACTCAAGACGCGCTCTTACTTTGCGCGAGAAGCTCGGGTAGGCACAATATACACATATACATTGAACTATTCGTAACCATAACCCTACTTTAAATAAAAATTTAACTATGTTTTACAACTTCATGACAGCATATGCGCTATTATTTTTATCATTCAGTGGTTTATTGTAAAATATATATTTAGTGATGTACATTTAATGATTCAATTTATAATTTGAAAATAAAATTTTAGAGTCACAAATAAAGCAGTCGTTGGTGAACCGTTGGTCAATTAAAGCAGTAAGTATTGGCCAACGTCAATGGCAAACCGTTGACGAACAGACCATCTCGGTTGGTCTATTTTCTACCAGGGAAATGTTTTAAAGAAAACAAAAAGCGTTATATTTTCTGATATTCTAAGAATAAATTTAATTCCAACATCTCACGCTTATCCACTAAATCTATACGCCCAGCTTTTTCAATCCAACTCTCTACTCGCGTACGTTCCAATCCCAAAAGATAATCAAAAACTACACACGACAACCATATAACACCCATATAAATCTATTTATACTTGCAGTGCGTAAAAACTGTTCAGCCTACTGCACCCCGAGACATTCCGATAAATATTTTCCGAGTATGTAACCGCTCGCCGGCTCGTCGTCGTTGCTTACACGTGCCGATTAAGAACCCTCCGGCTCTTAAATCCGTCCGCGAGAGCGCGGCGCGCGCGGCCGACGTTTACGGCTGTGTCTTCAAAAGGGGAGGTGGCGGCCCGACCAGTGGATTTATTCGCACCGCGGCCTCGCGCGCAAGTGGACACGCGATAATGAAGCTTCTTGTTCTCGATGAAGGCGATAGCTTAATAAGGGTTGGTGAGAGAGCGCGAGAGAGAGCTTGCGAGATCTGAAGTATGCATAAATAGCGGGGAGTGAAGTCTATTAATGTAATTATGTAATCTATTAACAGCGGTGTATCTGTTTAATGAGATAGGGCGTATCTGGGAAATAGAGGCATTTATGATGTTGGCATGGGTTTTTTCTGTGTGGTAAAATAATTTCGTTATTTCTTCAGGTGAATATAGAATTATTTGCTACATCTGTGATTTTCTAAGATAATCAGTTTTTATAATGAAAAAAATTATTTTACGTTATTTTTTACGTGTCTGAACGAGCTTCTTGGACGTCGAAACGTAACTCTAGGATTAAAAGTAGTACAGTGAATTAAGACTGAAGTCTATTTGCTTAATATATGTTTCTGTAAATAACTCTCGTCATCTGAAAATGGTTTGTAACGGTCCTTACATGTATAGGCACATACTGTTCCATTACAGGAGTTCTATTTACAAAACATATGACCAAACTGAATACGTGCACTATTTACAGAGTCAAATAGCGATCGCATGGACATTATTATTAATAATCCTTGTTTTTTGATATTTTATTAATATTTAAATAAATCATACTGGAATACTTTTAAAGCCATACATTTGGCCTTCGGTTACGATAGCAATAAAAGATTAGATTCCAATTGGTTGCGCGAACTTGTTACAATTCCAAATGTCGGTTGTGGACACAGTAATTTTATAATTCGCGGAACGACAATTGCACTCGGTTTATTACTACAGTAGAGCGGAGTGATTTTGGACCACTTTGAAACTTAGAGGGGCGACTTTAAACCACGTTTTTTATTTCTATATATTTCATAGCTAAATTTTCATTTTGGAGCACTTAATAAGATGCTCCGATAGTAGATAATCAGTCAAAAATTTATATCAGAATCAAAAATGTCGGAATAGCAGCCGTTTTAGCGCTCTAACAGAAGAAAGTTTTCGAGGTGGGAAATTTGGTAAAATTTTTGTTTACTTTCAAAAATCCAAAAATCACTTTTAGATGTATTTAATAATGATCTTTTTCGTTTATTTGGTATTTAAAGGATATAACCTTCAAATCTACCTCTTCAAAAATATCTCTGATCACTTCGAAATGTATACTTTCAAAGTCACCCCACTCTGCGGTACATTGAAAGCTATAAACATAATTACTTTTAGAGAATCCTTTTGTAACAAATTTATTTTAATAAAGTGTAGTTTAAGAAATTTTAAAAGTCATAGACGAGGTTTACAAGCAATGTCAATGTTCGAACCATAGTGATTGCTGTTTGAGGATTTGATTTTATTTTTTCCTGGAACAATGATTGTATTCCGCATTGGTCGCTTATAGGTACTTTTGCTTATTTTTTTCAAATAAAAATCAAGTTTAATACTGATAATTCTAATGCGAGGGTTTCAGAATTCAGGTTATGAATAAACAATACTAGCTGAGACAAACTTGAAATATTACTTTGTTCATAAGCGACACAGAATTATCTGCACGATCTTTTACAGAGCTTTTACAACTTGCAAGTTTTTCTACAGATTTCTCTGCGCATATTTCAGACAGATCCGCAGAAAAGAAAACCTTGTTTTTTTAAAAGCTGCTTTTAAGTTTTAAAAAGCTGAAAAGTACTAAAAGTGCACGTACTAAAAATTCTGCAGAAAATCGTACAAAATATTCTGCAAAAAATCTCGCAGAAATTTCTACAGATTATTCGTAAAGGTTACGATTTTCATTATTTTAAAATCAGTTAACGTGCCTAAATAGTTATAAATTTTTTTAAAAGACGAAATTGATTAGAAAATGATCTAATTTTGATTATTATTTTTTCTTTTTAGTTTTATGAAGTAGATGAAAAACATTGCAGAGCAGTATTTTTAAAAACTAGTATCGTTTCAGTATCAATCAAACAAACTATTATATATAATTAAAAAAAAACAATGTGAAACAGTTGTATTTTCTCTTGCCGAAATATTCGACATATAACGACAAAATTTTGGCGCCCAACGTGGGGCACGAATCCCCGACCCTGAGGTTAAAATCCTCATTTTCTACAGACTGCGCTATCCAACCAATCTCGTTATTCCAAGATTCCACAGATAATATTCCCGATTACCAATCTACTACAGTTACTTATACCTACAAATGAAATCACCATTTCTTCCCGCTACAATTGTAAGCACAATTCGGAGAATCTAATTTTCCTCCCTCGAGCGCGCCATCGTAACTTCGACTCTCGCAATAACGCTCTCGACAATGCTCTCGGCGCATCGCATAGCTCACGCAACCTCCCACAAGAGGCATTATTTTTTTTACCCACGAACGAGAGCCTCGCTGCTCTCCGGTATGTGTCGGCTCGAGTTTACTCGAAAGCAACAAAAAAGAAGAGCCACTACGCGAGAGAGCGCGTTGCAGTCGAGAAGCAGAGGAAAACGTCCGCGCGCGACTGAATTTATTGAAGCAGCGAACGAGAACTTCCTCCGAGAGAGGTATTTTTCATCTGCGCCGGAGCACATGCATGTGCAGGAGATCGCCGGGGGCGCAGAGCTGCTGCCGCTGCTCCGCACGAGCTGCGTATAGAGTCTCATAGAGTCGTAATGCATAAAACAAGGGACGCGCGCGCGAGCGCTGACTTTTACGACTGTCCGTTGTTTGCTCTCGCGAAATTACCTTACAGCAGAGGAAGGAAGAGAGAGAGAGGCTAAAGGGCTCGTCCTTTAATTGGTTGGACGATGATAAACTCGACGCGAGAGTGAGTCCGCGGACGTGTGTATAATGATCTTGGAATTTACGTGACACTGCGCGTGATTAGAATTAGGAATAATGGGATAGTTGCGTCTGTTTCAATGCATTTTGCATTTTCATGCATTTTATTCCTCTTGAGTATACTTCTGTTAGAATTATGTATTACAAGATTATATATTGCGAATGTTTGTTGGCTTTCGATCGTAAAGCTATTGATATCATTTGATAGTTTCAAGCAGAAAGTTGACTCTACTTATGATCCACACTAATTCACCATTGAATCCGTAACGGTATATTTTATCTAATTAAATAATGTTAATATTTAAATAAAATGTAAAAAATTTTAATGACTGAGCAACACTTGAACAAATCGTTTTTCTTAAAAAAAATATGACCTATCACGATCCCACGAAAGAACATTTAATGAATATTGTATGCAACTCAAAAGCATAATTATAATTCTAGCCCAAACCAAACCACGTTCGACGCGAAAAAATTTTCAGAGTTTCCTTTTTACGTTGCCGCCCGACTATAAACTTCTGCATTTTAACATCCACGCGCGAGCGGTCGTCTTCACTTTTAAAAATTCAAATGACCATCTGTGTAAGAAAATAAAAAGAAGAAGAAGATCAACGCTGCTGTCCGCACGCGCAACCGGCAATCTTTTTCAATTTCAGTGACTCGCGCGCGCTTGGCGAAACCGCAAATCTCCAAAGCGTGCGCGATTGCACTTCTCGGAAGTCCGCACAGAAATAATACACCGGTCCACTCAGATTTGGGTGCTCCGAACGAGCGATTTGCATTTGCTTCTTGCTCTGGTTCAATGTTTTTTTCTGGCTGGTATATTTGAATGCTAATTCTGTATATGGTACACTCACAGGATGGGGGGTAATCTTCTCAAGGTGATGCTAAAGCCACCTGTCACCGACAAATACGAGGAACCTCTTTTCTCATTTATTTTTAAATTTCTAGCAAATATCTTTATGAAACGCTATTGTTCTAATCAAAAAGAACAACTTTCCAGAGAGATATTTTCTCAAGATTTAAAATTGAATGAAATAAGTGGTTCCCTGTAATTGACGGTGACAAGGATTTAGCATCACCTTAAACGTAAGAGAGACATCAGGGGAACAATTACACGTTTTTTCACACACGACTTCATTTTAGTGTACGCTCTACGTTTGGTACACTTGGAATTTTTTTAAGCGAAAGATTTAATTGCAGCAGTATAATTGAATGATACTTTGAAACAAAGCATCTGTTTCTAAAAGAGTGTTTGATTTTGTAGTGCAGAATTGATACGAATAATTTTTTCCTGTGATATAGTTATACTAAAGATTACATTTACAGTTTATTTTCGAATTAATTAATTTTCTAAAAATTGTTTGTGCTACAAATAAATGCTTTTAAAACGACTGAAGAAAATTATATGGCAAAAATTACAAATTATATAACAAAAATTGTCATCATATTCATAATACAATTGAATAATATTAGGTGTATAACTTAATTTTTAATGATTTTTTCTTCGAGCTTAAATATATATTTCAAATAGAAATACTCTTCCGCTCTTTTGTAGTTTTAAAGGGTTTCCACGCATGTTTTTAAAACACTGAACAAAAAGTCTGAGTTAGTTCCATAACCTCGTAGAATAGTAGTATTTACGATGACCATTGACAAACAGCACATTCGGCAGTTCATTCTATACGAATTTCAACAAGGATAAAATGCTTCTAAAGCATGCGAATCTATTTGTAGTTTTCTTGGTGCCGACATTGTGTCCTACGATACTTGTATCTTTGTTATAAACGCTTTAAAAGTGGTGATTTTGATCTTACTGACCGGGCGCACCCTGGACAGCCTCGAAAAACTGAAGATACAGAATTGCAAGCACTACTCGATGCAGACTCAACGCAAACGCAAAACGAGCTTGCAGCTTAGCTACGAGTTACCCAAGCAGCTGTTTCCAAGCGTTTACACGAAATGGGAAAAATTCAGAAAGCTGAAAGGTGAATCCCATATGCATTGACCGAATAACCTCGGTTAACGAATAAATACGTGTCATGCACTACTTGCCAAACAACAAAAAAAGAAGACTTTTTGTGGAAAATTGTGGCGGGTGATGAAAAATATATTTTCTGTGAGAATTCTAAACGTAAAAAGCCGTGGGTTGATCCCGGGCAACCCAGTTCATCTACACCGAATCAGAATATATCTTTAAAGAAGGTTCTCCTCTGCATATGGTGGGGCATGAAGGGTATGCTCTAATACGAGCTCCTGGAAACAGATCAAACAGTGAATACGGAACGCTGCAGCCGACAATTAAACAGATTGAACGAAGAACTTGAAAAGAAAAGGCCATTTACTGGTCAAGGAAGCAGGTAAGTTATACTGCTACATGACAATGCTCGATCTCACGTTGCTCGCGTGACTCAGAAGACTATCTTAAACTTGAGCTGGGAAGATCTCGCGCATGCGGCATATTCACCAGACTTGGTAATTACCATTTATTCCGGCCAAAGTAGCATGCCTTAGTAGATAGCCGATTCAAAACTCTAGATGATATAAGTAAATTCGTCGATGATTTTATCCCCTCGAAACCTGCAAGTTTCTTTCGCGATGGCATCCGTATGTTACCTGAAAGATGTCGCAAGGTCATAGAAGACGAATAACTTTTAAGTAAAATCTGTAAAAATTAAGTTACTCGTATAAAACTAATAGTTTAGAAATTATTTCTATAAACATCTTCATTTAAAAAAAAAATCTCCAAAACAAACAGAAATTACAGTAATTTTCGCTACTCACAATTTCTCACAGGGTGCATCGGCACTTAGCGCCATAAACAAAACACTTATCCGCGTTCATTGCATTTTAAACTGCTCGCAGAGACACACAGAGAACCTCTCTATGCGATCCTCCCATTTTTGCTCGTCGGCACAAGCTTTTTCCGTCGCGGCAATCATCCGCAATCGCTCTCGTCCACGATTCCGTAAAACTACATAAACTCTAGGACGAGCCTTCGAGAAGCGCTAATTCCTTTCCGCGCTCGCGCCACCGTCATCTCTCTCTCTCAAATTGCCCATACGCGCTCTCTGTCTCCGCGCTCGCGAAATGCCGCGTCTCGCAAATAACGACGGCGAGGAGCGTCTCCGAGAGAAATAAGAAAACAACCGCGACGAGTGGACATAAAGCTAGAGCCATCGATCTCTCAATCGTCGGTGCGTTAAAATCTTACGGCAACAGTAGAGGCGATAACAGCGCGAGCCTCCGGGACGTACATGGGTGATTCTAGTGAAGCGGATACTGCGAATGTCATGTTTTTGTGGTGCTATTTTCTTTGATAAACTAGTTAATTTTTAGCGATGAGTATCAGTTCCTGGTAGAAACCTGCCCGGCATTTAGCTACATCGTTGGCATACGGCCTGAATCTGCTTTATCGCGCTGGCGAGAAACCCTAATGCAATGGTCCCCCAGGCTGCATGGAATAATCTTGGCAAAAACTGGTCAATCTATAAAAACTACTTTAAGATAGTTCTTTCATGATAATCGACCTTAAAAATAAAAATTTATACTTTTAATTTATTTATGATTTTGTTTATGTGTTATAATATCGAAAACGCTATAGTATAGTATAAATCAAGGGTACTTTAACCCATTTCTTCCCAAGCGGCCATTTTATAGTCGATTGGTTTTTTGCCTAAAAAATTGTCGAAAAAAACATAATAATAACCAATAGCACTTTTCTGAAGTAAAATTGTCCGCTCGTTTCGATTCTGAAGTCAGAATTTTGAAATTTCCGTTGGAAAAATTTTTCGACAATTTTTTAGGCAAAAAACCAATTGACTATAAAATGGCTACTTCGAAAGAAATGGGTTAAGTGACAAAAAAATTGTTTTCATGTAAACTTCGATATTGCAAAACTAGATATCCCGTAAATTAGAGAATAATTTGACAAATGATCCGAATCTTTTTTATTTGTTATCCGCTTTTAATTTGGAAGGTCTCATTTTCTTTTTTAAAAGATTTTAACATTACCTACCCATATAAAAATTGAATCACACCGTAAAACCTGCAATGTTACACTCGACTTCTCGAGAACAAAACCTCAAACTAAAAATCGATCCTTCTCAGTTGAATCGCCCATATGCACACGTGCGAAACCCGTTCCCCTCTCCCGCGCCTGACGTCACTCCGGAGGCAGACACCGAGATATCGCTCAACGTCAGCCGCTTGCGCGCGTATAACGCGCAGCGCAGCAATTGCCGAACGAATCCGCGAGCGCGCGCGCGCCGATTTATCATTGCGGGGAAATTGCGATTTTTCAGACGAGATAAGAGCGCGCAGAAGCTGCTGCTGGTGCTCGGACGCGTTCGAGTGACAAAACTGCTGGTCGCCGCTTGATCGATCGAGATTGTTGACACCTGTGCAATATACAGCTCCTGAGGGGTGATCTTGCGCAGCGTCCGGAATGCGTCAATCGCGATACGACGGATTCTTTACGATGGTTATGCATGTAAATTATGATGCGGGGAGTGCAGAAGTGGAGATGTGTTATTATGTTGAAAGAATTTGCGACGAATGTGCGTGGAAGATAGAGAGATGGGATCGGTGCTGTTGGGGTATTATTTAAGAAAAATTTGTGGTGAGTACGTGTAAAAAAATTAGTCTGGCACTAATCTGGGATTAATCTGGCTTAACAAGTCTGGCGAAAGTCTTGCAAAAGTCTGGTAGAAGTCTGGCTTAGGCCACTATGCCAGACTTTCTTTGGTATTATGTCAAGAAAACTTATTTTTCACAAGTAAATAATTAGAGTAGTACATTAATTATTAGTATCTACTAGAATAGTGAAAATACGTACTTTTCGATAAAATAGGAGAAAAGTTTTTTTACATATTGCAATCTTGTTTAAAATATGAATATTTGTAAAAAAGAGACAAAAATTTAGGTTACTGGAAATTTGACGTGACGCGATGCTTTTGTTTTGCACATTTTGTCTAAAGTCTGGCATAGTGACCAAAGCCAGACTTATTGCCAGACTAATTTTTTTTATACAGGGAGTACGTGTTTGTGTGCGTGTATGTTACTATATGCATGTGTCAGTATATAAAAGTTATTTTGTGCATGTGTGTGTATTTTAATCACCCTGCGCAGAAAGCCGAGTACACTCGTCCAAAACACACGTCATTTTTGTATACACTTTTGTACTTTACTTCGTGAGGATATCTTCAACCTCTCAAATTGAAGCTAAATAGTATAGCTTTAATTTAGAAGATTCTGGAAGTTTGCAGAAAATATTGTTGAAGACTTGCATTCGGTCTAATCCATATACACAAAAATAAACTTCTGCGCAGTAGGGTTAACTATGTGTTTGGGTGTGTGCTTGCGTGCGTGCGTGGATGCGTGCAGGAGTGAATGCGTGTGTGTATATGTGTGTGTGAGTGTGTGTGAGTATGTGTGTGTGTGTATATGTATGTGTAAGTGAGGAAAGGAAGTATGCGATCCTAGGTTTATTTGGAAGGGGATTTTATATGTTGACTCATTAGCAAGCTCGTAAAGATTAGCGATGCTCGAGGTTTTATCAATTTGTACACGTGTATGAATTTTCTGCTCGAGAGATACGTTTACTAAAGTGTACATGATTGGTGATTAGACATGAAAGTTCAGTGAATCATATTCGAAGCTTGAAGTACATCTTCACTTGTGCGATGAAAAGTGAAAAACGCTATCCCTGGGGTATCATTATAATAAAAATTTAGAATACTCCTAGAGGTATCCAAAAAATATAGCTTTTTCCAAAACACCCACATTAAATTCGACGACAGTGCATAATAATTTTTCAATAAATTGTACGCTCTATTTCCCCGTAAAATGCACCATACCTCTTAGAAATAAATATGTGCTATTACGTGTTTACTGAAATATTTGATTCCTACAAAAAATCACAGCTCTATCAATCTCCATGCTTTCATCAATAACGAGGAGCGCGTTTATCCTCCAACACGTCATTATTCGGAGATACTATCAGAAAGCCTCCCGGAACGAATTTACAAAATACAGTAATTTGTCTATAATTTTTAATACTCCCCGCGCTCTCTTCTTTTCGCCACACTCTACATTTCTCTTGCGCGCGCCAGCAAAAAGGACAGACTAACCGGAGCCGTTAATTACGAACTTTCCATAAATTCACATACGTCAAAATCAAAGTCCTCGCATCTCGCGGCCATGTAATACACGTCGGGCGCTGGGCCGTATATCCCGCGCCGATCTGTATTTGCAATGGCCCGATCGGTATATACCGCGAGCTCTACAAAACCGCGGGGCATCCTATCGCTCTCGGCGATCGCGGAATGCTCGCGCGAAAATTGCCGCGGATTTTGAGAAAGAGCGCAGGTGCCGGACTCGGAGTAGGCTCATTAATCCGGCGCTCATTAATTTCTAAGAGAGACGCGAGAGATCGAACTTGGCTACTACTACTTAGTAGATGGTAATACTGCTGGTAACAGAAGATAGGCAGCGGTTGTGCGTGTACGCGTGGATGTGTGTGTATATGTGTGTATGTGCGCGCGAGATTATGTGGGGGTATGTATATTTGCAATGTAATGTAGCTTCGCGATGCTCGAGGATAATCTAGATAGGTTTGAAATTGCCCGGTGCTGCTGTTGATGCGGTGTATATGTGTATGTGTGCAAACTGTATTTGTATTTACAGGAAGTGGAAAACGTGGAATGCGCTCTTTGTACTCAGCTGACATTTGTGCATAGCTTTAATTTTTTTGGTGACTTTATTTGTGAATTTTGATAAATTCGTTTTCATCCGTATTGACTACTGAAGGCAGATATTTATCATTTTTAACTTTTCACAGGCTGCTGAAAGCGGAAAATATTTGTCCATAAAGTGAGAGTATACCAAATTTCATAATATTGGTGTTGAGCAACATATAAAGGTGTTTCTATATAGTGTTTTTGAGACGCTGAACAGCTGAATACGGTTGGGTAGTCAATTTTGATAAATTTTGCTTCTGATAAAATATGGCATGATAGAAAGTTTCTTCTGTTTTTTTCTTTTTTTCGAAGTCTTTATCATGAAATATCTTGATGCATCGAAATGTAAGAACTTATAAGTTTAAAACAGCAAGTGAAGTTATATATTTTATATAAGCTTATAGATATCCATTCGCAAGCAACTTAATTTGTTGATAGTCTGAACATTTTTTGTGTAAGTGTACCAGCAATTAAAGTGTTGATTAATCTGAATCTAAAGGTACCGTTCTACGCTTGATAACTACCAACTATTTATAGAAGGATCAAGTTCACGAAACCCTTGCATACATATTTCCTTAGAGAAGGGCACGAACGTTTTATCGGAAGGCGCAAGAACGGAATCTTCATAGTATACTTGAATCTCGATGCGCGCGTCGAAGAAAGCTTTCCGTGTTCATATTTATCAGTGCTGCGGGGGCTCGGCACTCTTTTCTTTCACCTTCCGATTCCGTTTGCACGGTATATCTCGGAGTCTCGGCTTTTCGTACTTTGAATACTAGTGATCGCTGAGATGAGGGTGTTGGAGATGAAAGACTTTCTTTCGATGGAGCAGAGAAAGAATTTTTACTCGGTGATTATTGAGCTTGAGCATGTTTATGTGCTTGTGATGAAAAGCTGTTTTATAAAAATTGAAGATTCAAGATTACGATGATGGAAGTTATCCAGCATGGTTATGAATTACTGCATGCTAGTGGTAGCATAATAAATCAAACATTACTGAAACTTCTTAATCTCATTGTATAAAATACTTTAATAGTATTTATCTCGTTTGTAATATGTTTCAACAATATTATTAATGCTAAAAATTTCTTCGTGAAATTATATTTATTGAAATTTTTAGCAGATATAATAATATAATAATATCTGCTAAAAATTTCAATAAATATAATTTCACGAAGAAATTTTTAGCATTAATAATATTGTTGAAACATATTACAAACGAGATAAATACAGTCGACCTAGAACACTAATTTATCTCTAACACTGCTCAACTAATTTTTAATAACTTGTTAACTCGATTTTTTCAATGCAAAATTTTATGTCCATACGACAATATTAACTTACCTTATAATTTATAGCTACATCGAACCTCGATTTATTAACGTCATTAGCTGGCAGGAAAGTTAATTGTTTCGAGCAGTGTTCGAGGTTATTGTTCCCGACTACGATAAGTGTTCGAGGTGCGACTGTACTTTAAAATTATTCGTAGTAACAAAAATATTATCTTAAACACGTTTCGGTAACTTTGTATACCTTTTTATCTTTCAAAAAGTAGATTCAAGTATTTATGCTTGAATTTTCAGCTACGTACGTCTGAAAGAATAATGACATTTAATTCGTGTACTTTTATACATCTAATGACACGAGCTTGCGTACATATATATATTATATATTTGTAGATTTTAGGAAAAACAGTTCAAGTTTACTTTTCGCGGTTTTCAAGACATTATGGTTTTAATTTACTATGATAAACAAGTACTTAAATGATTCTAAATTATTTTTAAATCAATATTATATTAATAATTCATGAATTAATCTTCATAAAATTATGAATCTCGGTTTCCTATTATTTTGACATGAAAGAGGTCTATTTAATAATACAAAATTCGCTGTAATCTCAATTAAAACAAAAATGTACTCAAGTCGTTTTTCCAGTTTGCCACAGATGCGTACCTACGCACAGACACAGCTGAAATATGACGAGCCACGCTGGCGTTATTAATTTCACCGCGAAATCATTACATCAGCGCCTTTCGGCGAACTGGCGAGATTTTCTCGCCAGCAAGTCGGGGGGGCATCAGTCATACGCGCAGTTCATTTTTATCTGGCACCTCGTGCATTGCTTCGTAACGCAACTGACTCTGTTATTAATTAGTCATTACGCGTTTAATTTGCTCGCGACTCGGGCGCGCATCAATTCAATGCGGAAGGGAAATTCAATCGATAGACGCGATCCATATGTGCGCCGGATATTGATGCGACTGCTCTTGTTTCCGATGAGCTTTAATCTTTCGGAGATCTATCATTGGAGGATTTCAATGAGAAGCGGTGCTTTGATGCATAGGTGTAGAGCAAGCGGAGATGGAAGGATTACAATGGAGACTTATAAATGTTCCCTGTCGTTGGGTGATTACAATTTGGCTCGGATTATCGATTCATTCATCAGTTATCGAGGTTAGATTCTTTAGTATTATTGGTATTATTAATCATGAAGATGAATTGGATTCTGCAACGTGAAATAGGTCCATTCCTGCAAAAATATTGTGAACGCTCGTGATAACTTCAACATTCGTGACAATATCAGGCATTATATGTTTGAGTAATTTAATTACAGTTATGAAGATTTTTTTATACCTAATTTTATAAAATAAATAACTGCGTATTTAATAATGTTAATTAAATAATTCGGTTACCAAATCGTATCGAATTCTCATAAAATCAAACGTGGATTAGAACGTGAGTTAGTTTCGACAACTCCAGATGTTCTTCTGGCTTATAATAAATAGATGAAAAGCGTTATGAAGCAGCTCTAGCTGTTGCTAACAATAATTAAAAATGTATAAATTGTTTAAAAAGTTAATAATTCTTAAACAATAAATAAATCAATTTTGTAATATGTAAAGTTCTAAAGTGGTGTAAATGTATCCCTGGCGCGGTATCCTGCTTTGGGGAGAAACAATAGTAATTAAACCAATAAAATTACGCGATAACTCGTGAATTTTGTAATAATTATATTATCACGAGTAAAACCTACAGATTCTTTTAAAATCTATTTAAATTGACGAACGATAAAGTCATTACTTCTAATTCATATACAGAATCATAGCTACGAATTTTTAGCTATAACAGAAATGCTGACAATTTAGCTAACAAAACTTCTCAGAGTAGATTCAAGCGAAGTAAATAAATTTTTAATTTTGTATTTTTACTTTTTAACCTCTGCAACATTATACTGTAGGTTCCCCTCATAGCGGCGTAATTACTATTTTTTTGAAAATTAAGATGTTAGCGTTTTTAGTACCCTTGCATACTATATTTTCAGATAAAAATGCAAACAATCAGGAAAATATGAAAATGACATCTACATCTACTATTTACAGATTTTTGTAACATAAGTTTAAATCTAAAACAAAAACTTTCAACCTTAATATCTCAAAAGTATAAAAAGTGGACTTATCTCGTTGTACATGTAACCTACAGATATCACCTCCTTGCATTCTACCACGCACTCAAGCTTCAAAGAAACAGCTCGCACCTTCCACTTGAAACCAATTCACCCAACCGAAAAAAACCATCCACCCAAAGAAAGCCAAATACACCCCACCTCTCCATCCTCACTGACCAATTGACATCAGCGCGCTCCTCGGCGCGAACGCGAACGTGCCTACAAGCTCCGCACAATGAGTCCCTGCGCGTATAGTATATTCGTACGCGCGTTCCCCCTGCCCCGAGAGATTAACATCTCATTGACGTCGAATTCTCATATACGTACATATATATATATATATGTATACACACCCGCAGATGCGAACCGCGACCGCAGGGGGGCGCTCGCGCATTGTGTCTCCTACTGCACGCCTGCACGAGGGAAGGGACCCTTTCGTTCTCTTCTCTTTGGCGGATCGTCGATTCGTCTTCGGGGCGATCAGATAAGAATGTCCGAGAGCGGTAGCGCCGACGCGGAAAAGTGCACGGAGTTATGGATGAAGAGGTAGCTGCTGCTGCTGCTGCTGCTGCTCGGGTTCTGAGATTAAAGTGCGTTTAATCCTCGGCTGGAGGCTGTGCATTGCTTGGAGGTTTTTGTTTTTGACGAGGGAGCGGGGCTTTGTTTATTTGTCTTGCGTGGCGTGTGGGGGGTGTAAGGGAGGAAGATGCTGTTGGACGTGGTTTTGAGGCAGGCCGAGAGTGGTAGGGATATGTTACTTTTTCTTGGGGGTTATTTATGGGATGCGCGAAGAGTCACCGGGACGAATAGGAGGACGTTTGGATTGATTGATTTTGGTATCGATAATAAGAAGTTCTACATCGTTCGTGAAATTGTATTGCAATCGTATACGTGAAATGAGGCAGGGTGCTCGATTGTGAGGCAATGGTTTTTTAATCTGGGGTGTTTAAATGGGCGTTTATGAGCAA
This sequence comes from Gastracanthus pulcherrimus, assembly GCA_949152435.1. Lineage (NCBI taxonomy): Eukaryota > Metazoa > Arthropoda > Insecta > Hymenoptera > Pteromalidae > Gastracanthus > Gastracanthus pulcherrimus. The sequence goes on from OX424573.1 coordinate 13,170,218, forward strand.
TGAAGTAACAGATCATATGACATTTTCATTCGCTTAATTAAAAGATTTTTAAATGGTCAAATAATTAAAAGATAGATTATGTAAGGATTTAAGTTGTCTTATCTCATAATTATAAAAAAGTATACAAATCAATATTTTTCTTTTAAAAGTGTTAATTTTTTTTTCAAAATATTCATACAGCTCAACTATACTACCATATGAGTATTTCCATGAAAATGGAGTCTTTGGGTGGCAATGTTATTTTCTTACATATGTAGTACAATAGTTCATTTTAGATTTTGAAAATGCGGTACATTAAGAATGAGGTGTCCAGTTGAAGATAAAAATAATTTAAACCTTTTTCGAATTAATTTGGTAATAATGGTAACCTGAAATATATGAAAAGGCTTCGGAGATTACATTGTTTATGGTTACTACGTTAATTGGTTAATATTAACAAAGCTCAAATAATTTTGTTCTTAAAATATATGTCACCTACTACTAGTTACATATTGCAAATATCTTCAAAATATTTTTGTGTAAATGCTCATATAAATAAACGTCATCGCTAGATCAGATATTGCTCTAACAGCAATATAATATTAATCACGACTACTAAATGACGTTTGACTTACAGCCGTACGTATTATCTCAAGCAGCAACTCCGTGTCTAATATATATTTCTTAGTGTGTCGACAAAACTCTAGTCTCACCGTATAATTAGTAGTATCAATATCAATATTTTCATCAACATAATTTTTCTACATATTACCTCCTTAATTTTTCTCATATTCTTTCGCTCTGTCTTTCCCCTTCTCTCGCATTTCATTTCCTTCCCCACTTTGCACACTCACCTATAGGCATACAAGAAAGAGAAAGAGAGAGACAGTAAGAGGGAGCGTCAAGAGGTTAAAGAGCGCGCCTCCTTTCGGAGACTAGAACCGCGCTCGCGCGTGCCTTTCAGCATGGGAACCTCGCGTGCGCGCGCCGCTTTGTCGCACTTTATTGATAACTACACCCGTCGATATATACAACAGCTGTGCGGCAATAGATTGCGCGACTCCTTTTGTGCGCCGCGCGAGAGAGCTCGTCGCGCGCCATTATTTGCGGAGACGCGCTTCCGCGCGCGGCAAAAATTCGCGGAAACACCGTGTCCCCGCGGGAGAAAGGGAGTTTGGATTCTTCGTTGAATGGTTGATTGCGGAGGTTGGCGAGGATTTTAGAGGGAGTGATTGCTTATTTATGCGGGATGCTCGTGGTTTTCGTTAGCGAGTCGCGAAATTTAGTGCTTTGGCGATTGCTGCGAAGGGAGATGTCGATGAGTTATGAGTGGTTTTCGCGTTGGCACTTTCTTGAACGGTGATTGAAAAGAAAAAGAAAAGATAAATTGAAAGTTGGGTTTTTATAAATTTATCTACAGAAAAATTGAAAAGAATGTATTTGTTATTAGTTTGAGAAAGAATGTACTCGTGTACAGCAAGGTCTCGTATAAACCAATTTCAGAGCAGTAGAATAAGGACAAGGTGTGGTCAGACATTATTAAATGTTTCAATGTCTGCTAGACTGATTTTTAAAATCAGCAATTTTGATTCTAGGGCTTTTAGCTGTACTTTAGATTCTTCATTTTGAGATACCAGAAAATTATTTTCAACCATTTTGAATGAGAAGACTTCCAGTTCTCCAGGATAAACTTTTTCTTTCAAGTACAACTCAAATATTTTGGTGGTTACTCTTGCACATTCCATATCCCGTTCAAAAAATATATGTACATTATAACACGTGATATCAAATTAAACTTTTTTTTATTTTCTAAAATGTTGGGTTATTAAAAACCACCGAAAATAACCAGAGAGCAGCAGTAACTGTTTGTAGTTTTATAATTGTCGCAAGCCGAGAGAATGTTTTGACAAAAATGACACAAATATGAAAATTATAATAGATGCAAGTGATATACGCTAAAAACTACCCTGACTCTCGGTAAAAAAAATACTCAGGATCATGATAAAATTCACCCTAGTTCATGATAAAAAACATTAATTTTTACCATTCACCGGAGTAATTTTTACCGTAAAATAAGCATGCCCCCCTCCAATAATTTCCATAATGCAATTTTAATCATTCAATTCTCTCCGTGTATAATCCTCTTACTATCTAAATACATATTCATCAACGACAACTGAATAATTAAATTAATCGAATTATCGAGTAATCTAAATAATACCAAACAACCGACGGTACGAAAGATATAGAAAGCTCGATTCTCGTGCCCACGCGTACTATAGAACGAAGAAAACCGCGACCTCGCCATAACGACGCATAATTGCTAATTGCAGAGAGCGCTCGCGCATATGTAAATCTTTCTCTCGCGATACACCTTCCTCTTCGCGATCGTCCCTCCGCGACGTGCACAATGCGCGGGATTTGTCGCTGGGCCGCGAGTGTGCAACGCGTGCGCATTGTCAGTCGCGCGAGAGAGAAATGACATAATGAGCCGTTTTGTCGATACTTTTATCATTGCGCGCCGGCGGGATTTATATTATGTGCGCGCGGCGCGATGCTTGCTCAACCGCGACTTCCCATCTCTGTGATGAAGGAAGTGGATTTTTTTTTTGGAGGGGCAGGTCTGTGAGAAGAATGTCGTAGTGTCGCGAGAGTGAAATTGATGCTTGGTGTTTATGAATTCGTTGATGGAAATTAACATCGTGAAGTTATCGAATATATTTCGTTGTCGAGATTTATTGATCTACTGATTAGTGATACTTTAAAACTGATTTTTATTTGTTATTCATTTTCTGACAATTAAGTAGTAAAAATATAGATTACTCTTCGACATTGTGAATATTCTGTATATGTATGTAATTTATGAAAAAAATATCAGTAAGTCTTAAAATATTTAATTTCAATTAGAGATTTAACTGAATAAAATGCATCTACGTTACGATATTACTTACAGTGCTGTCTTACATAATTTCAAGTTAATCATGTACAAATTCAAGAAAAACGAAATAAAAGGTATTATGGGTCCCCGAGGACTCACCGTGATTTAAAGGGTTAAAAATTATAATTTTTCAGCGCAACTTTTTTTTTAATTGAACATTGAATATATTAAATTAAACTGAATCGGATGAAAACCGAATAAACTGATTTAAATACATATTTTAAATGGGTTTTATAGCATGTTTTTTGTATTAAAGTGTACCAATCATGTGATGCTTTAAGAAACGTTAGAATCACTCAAGCATACAAGTATTTTATAAAAATACCATTTATATATTCATAGTCTACTTATTTTTAACAATCCTAAATTTGTTCATTCTTATGTAAGCAAAATATATAAACGGAATACTCGACTAAACTACTTAACCAGAACACGCTAAAATTATTACAGTTAAAAAACAATGAAAATTAATAGATACAAAACTTAAGAAAGCCAATTCAAGCATCTGCTATTTTATTTTTATGAATAGCACCCTTTCTGTGCATGTAGAATATCTTCGAGTAGTTATTTAGTTAAATATTATTATCGGACAAAGTTCTGAGCTATTATTAGACACTAAAAGGATTATAACATAATAAGTGTATTTAAATAATTAGTTAGAATACTAAACAGACTATATTTTCAATTGATCATTCTATTTGTAGCAGAACAAAAATCAGAAATAAATTACGATTTTAACTTTTCTTATTCAATACTATAAAACTCTGAAATGTATTATATATTTATTATATTAAACACAATTCATCCAAAAATTTCAAATTTGTCGTACCACTTGATAGTCTCGCTGTGGGCTGAGTGGATGGACGTATGGATATCTAAAATTAACCGATGGAGCGTAAGCGACCGAGGTATTATTGCTAGTACATACATTAAAATCAAAAGTTCCAAAGACTTACCCATGCATACAAAGAATCATCCAAACAGCTCTATACCATCCAAACGTCCTTCGTCCAAAAGGAAGAGGGACTACGCGCAGCAAAACCCTAACTCTTTTCAATTATAAAAAGTACGTCTTGTAGACACAAGCTCGGCCCCGGCAATCATCGTTCGGCAACCCAAGAATTAACTTATTACACCGCGCTTGGCAATCGAACGCCGCGCGCTCGGAAAAATGCCGGTCGTGCGTTAATTACGCGATAAATTTCATGCGATAATTGCAGAGCGCGCAGCGCCAGAGCTTCTGCCACCGCTGCCGTTCGGAAATCTCGACATTGAAATTACGCGCGCGCGAGCGAGCGAGCGCACCCCTCGAAAAGTCCATAAATCTTGTACGCATGGATAGAAGCAGTAGAAACGAGGTGCGCGCGTGCTCTTTTTAACAAAAAAAAAGAAAAGTTATTGCATTATGAATAGGTTTATTTGGGCTCTATTTTTTGTTGGAGGGAAATTGGTTGATATTTTTATGTACCTGGTCGAGTGGAAATAAATTACCTAGGTTTATTCGGATACTTGTTTAATAAGCTTTCATATACACGCAATAATCTGGATATCAAGATTCTGGATAAATAATTACATTAAATTTTCTACGTTGAAATAGTTATTTTCAAAAATGAACTTTTTCGTTATTTTAGAGGAATTAAAAGACATGCGACGTAGCGTTGATCCGCGAAGTTTTTTGATTTAGTCAGAATGTGATTTTTGAACGTGTTTTTCTTATTTTTATCCCTTTGACCTGGAACATTTTTCAACGTTCACTTATTTTGTTCTTTGGATTCACCTTGTCAATTTGAGATTCTTATTATCAGAATGTCTGTAGTATCACTGACTGTAAGAAGCAAAAGTAACCCAATTATATGTTGATTTAGAATAAAATTAACTTTTGAATTAGTAACACTACAACTACCTAATTTCTCAAACGTATACTCAAGACTATTTTTATAACTTATAATGCCATCACAACTAGAATTTTGACGGTTGTGTTGAAGAAGAGGCTATCTCAGAAAACGTTTGAAAAAGAGGTTAACTCCCAAGGAAAATCCCCGACTGTTGGATAACGGATTTCTAGTGAACTAATGGACCCTTGTTGACAAGATATAAGATATATTGTGCCCCAAATGCGCATTATTTCAGTCAAAAATGGTAACTCTACTTGTGCCATAACTCCACTTTAGGAAAACTCCTATTTAAGGAAAACTACACAAAAATATTAATCTGATCCAAAGTTAGTAACCGTTGAAGGTGTGAATTGAAAAAGAAAATAAAATTTTCAATAAAATTTGCAGCATGAATATTTAAGAAAATTTAACTCTCTTAAGTGCGTTGATTTCTCATGCTTTTTTTATCATCATCTTCGATGGTTAATAACTTTAGGCCAGATTAATATTTTTATATGAATCAAAGTTTAATTTGAAGCTCTTTTTGCCTTTTATTTATCACCTTTCTGATAGTTTTAGAAGTTACTTTGACAACCTATCACATCTCTCTCTCAGACCCACACACACACACACATGCATGCACACACGCTCGTACGCACCCACCCATACTTAAACACACACATACACACACACGCACACACACGCACACATACACACACATACACACACACACATACACACACATACACACACACACACACACACACACACACACACACACACGCGCACATACACACACGCACCAGCACACACACATACTCTTCGTCCATCGACTAATTAGACGCGAGAGAGGTAGAGCCGGGAGCCGCGCGCCGTGATTTATGCACTGCCAGCCAGCTGGCAGCTCGATCGCCAAGTCCAATCCACTCTCCGCGCTGCATTTACATGCGTCTTTTATGCACTCGCTGCCACTGCTACTGGCGCTGGTGCGCGCGAGGGCGTAAAATCAATTAGCAATTAAGAAGCCCCGTGACACGCTCGTTAGTCAGTGGCTTCGCGCGCATGCGCGCCTGCATCGCTCATGTATATATGCATGTACGCGCGGTGTACGCTACGGCTCGGGGGGGGAGGTAAGGCGCCGCGGGCATGATGCATGCAAAGGTGCGAGTGCAATGGGCTGGGGCTTATCAATGTTAGCGCGGGGGTATGGAGAATTCGAGTAGCCGAGCCGAATGAATGCCCCCGCTTAATTGATCGTTAATTAAGGCGAGCTGCGCATGTGCGCGCGCGGAATTCGTGGCGAGCGGCTTTGGATTCCTGTTGCTTGTTTTTTGGTTCGTTTGTTTGTTGTTGGCGGTGTGGAATACGGGACATGGGCGAGCGAGTGATTTGGTTTTATGAGAACGAGTGGCTGCGAGTACAATGGTGCGGTAATTGTGGTAATTGTCGGCGCGTTAGGTATGAGAAGACTGGTTAGTGGCAAGTGGCTGTGGTGTGGTTGTATTTGTAGGTGTGGTGGAATGGCGCGTAAGAGTTGTATGTTGTTTTGCATGTGATTTCCGCAATATGGAATTAATGTGTGGAAGAGAACGGAGTTAACGTGTGAGCTTAATTCATGATTTCCATGTAGGTATGCGGCAATCGGGTTTGTGGTTAAAAATACTTATATAAATTATTTCATACGACTATTTTTCTATTAATATTATTTTTAAACCATTCGAAGCACATATGTGTTGTTCAATTTAGCACCACATTGAGGATAAATTGAATACTCGAGGAAATTGGTATCGAACTTTATTGAAATCCTCTAATGAGAAGGTGCATTTCATTTAATGATATTTTACTATTTTAAATCGTTCGATACGAATTTGTTTCCGCTTAGTGCACATTACATATATCATACATGAAAAGCTGCAATTTATTCGCTCTTAAACATTCCACTAAATGTTATGCGTATCACGTATATTTTACTTTTTATAACTTTATAATACTTAGCAGCGATAATAGTTATGAAATATTTGTAAGATCAAGTACGTAGTGCGACAATCATAAAACTCAAGTATTACAAGAATTTGTGTAGTCTGTACGTTTTACCAAGCATTCAAATCTTTATAACTGTATACTCTATAACAAGTATAAATTAAAGATACCTATACATTTATACGTATATTGAATAGTTTCGATTAATGATTGCATTTCATAATCTGCTTTATGAATGCAAAAAAATAATTGTTATTCTTAAGAAACTGCTATAATAATGCATGTAAATCTATTCAATAACTCTCTTATCGAAACAAACGAATATAATTAAAACTATGTACAAGATATTTTCTCGCCTAAGGATATGAATAATTTGTTATTGCAACTGTCTGCAATCCTTTGCCATTGTCGCATTGAAAATAAATAAATGATTCAGTACCAATAACGCAAATTGCAGCTGCGCATTTACATTTCCACAAATTTCGAGCTCGAGGGGTTTTCAACTCCTTGCGACGTAAAACCGCGCGATAAAACGCGGCCTTGCCATGCAACTCTACACTCAGTGACACATCTAGAGTGTTCATCCACCTGTTGGCTGCCGCAGTAGCAGTCAACATAAATCCGATTTCACTTCGCGCGAGCGTACAGTTGAAATAAAGTAATCCTCGTTGTGTTGAATCGCGACTCGTGACTAATTTATTTCATTCGAGTATGTTGATAATAGTACGTAGTGGATTTGTACAGATAAGTGGATTGTCACTTTCGATATGGATACGTTATTGATAAGTCAAATACTGTGACGTTTGTATTTGAATTTTTTTATTGTGCAGGCGATTGACATAAATATTGATACAAGGAGAATTAAATCGCTCTAACATTCTGTGAAAACCAAGTTGTCTTGTTTCACGAGAAGTTAGTTATGATACGATGCATATTAAACTTTTTTTTTCCGAGAATTAATGTCGATGAATGTTTAAATACAAAAATAGTTTATTATGAGGTACGTTATAACGAGAAAAGTATTGTAGTAAAAGATGACTATTACTGATTAATAAACAACCTTCAGTAATTCTGTTTTTATTATTTCTTCTTTTTTATAATTTTTTTCATTACTTCATAATAAAAATAGTAATAAATTGCTTGATTTAACTGTTGCATGCATTCTATAGCTCTGCCAATTCAATGTATTTCTGCGAGTTCACCACTAGTTGAAAAAGTCACAACACTGCATTACCATGTAGTCTGACCAGCAACCGAAAATACGATAACTTGCACGGTAGCAGCAGTAAAATTTGTAGCATGACCATAGTCATTTCTGTTTATTCTGTAATAATCCCAACCAGTCGCCCTCATTGCGCCCTATTTTTCGTAAATTTTAATTGTCCTTCCACCCTTGTCTTGTGTAGCTTGGGATCTTGTGCCTTCGGGTTTTTCTACGATAAACTTAAGTGCTGTTCTTTCATTTCTTATTCTAGCTATGCGCCCAGCCAATTCTAGTTTTTGAAACATAATCCCTCTAGTTATTCTAGTCCATTAAGTTCCGGTATAACTCGTGCAATTCCTGGTTATGCTCTTCACTCTCCAGTAATCTTTCTCAGAACTGTATTGCCAAGTACTTTGAATTTATTTTCTACCAGTTTTGTTAGGACCCTCGTTTTACATCCTTATAGTATAACTGGCACAATTATATTTGTATATATTTTTAATTTTGTCTTTAGAGATGGTTTTCAACAGATTGTAATAAATCATCATCCAAATATAAGCATGCATTTCCCGAGTATAGTATTTTCTTAAATTCTTTATAAGTCTCATTGTTGGTATCTATTATTGTGCCATGGTACTTAAACTCGTCTACCTTTTTGAATGTTATATCATAAATTTTTAGGTCGGTATCAATATTGTTTCTAATTCTACTACTCTAGTAATTTCTTATTAACAGCTTCACACTATTCATTGTAGTTTCCCCGCTACTTGCCACCAAATCTGTATCGTCTGCATAGTCAACGTTCACTCACATTAATATACATAATAATCTAAAAATTCCTCTTTCTCTCAATCGCCAGAGGTATGAGTTTGACAAACGCGACACCATCGAGCTTTTTCGCGCGCGATATCGCTTCGGTCCGTCCCTTACGTTACACCAGCATCGACGGGGACGAATTGAGATCTGTCTCGTGGCTTGAAGGATCGATTTCGCAGTCTCAGCGAGAAATTACCGCGCGTTTACGCCTAGGGATTATACACGGGGACTGACTGCTCAATATGCAAAGCACTCGTTTTATAAAGGACGTGCGGTTGCCCCGAGGGAGCAAAAGCTCGTCGCTCGGGCGGAATGGTGAGGCGCTAATGATGAACGAGCCCGACGCGATTGATGAAAAATTCGTTCCGTGGATGGCGTGATTTAGGGGTAAACATATACGGATGAGGGGATTTATCGCGGACGATGAATATTATATGAATGGACGAAATTGCGATTTCAACGTGGAACGCGTTTATGGGCATAGCTGGAGTGGAAAAAGGAAAAGCCTCGTGTGACGTTGTAGAAGAAAAGGAAGGGAGTTACTCTATTCCACGCGCATTGAGCTGTTGCTACTGTTTCAAACGAAAATTTATTTTTAATCTAAACATGCTGGTGAAAATGATACTAAGATTACTAAATAGATAACTAATATATGACTATATTTAAATAGGCAGAAAATATTTATAAATTGAGCAAAGAGAAGTAATAGGTACACCCGCCGCATAATTCAACTTGCGAAACACATTTCAAAATATTTGAAATTGGCACAGTGTGATTGGTTACGTTTGTTCTTTTGTTTCTTTTTGCACACAATCGGAGGATATTTAAAAACTTGAAACGCATTCTATAAGTCGAACTATATTTTGAATATTCAATCAAAGTGAGATATACAGCGCTTCAAGTAATTATTGAATGCTGATGCAACAAGATATAGGTATATACTTATACAAATTACTATAAATACAATAATTCGTTCAATTCCTTTTAATAATGTACATGTCATATTCATATATGAAGATTTTTAATTTTCTTGACTAATTTTTAACAAACAACTGGAATTATTTCTTGACATTTGAGTACGTAATGAATTTACGTAAATATATGCTAACATTATCCATTATTACTAATTACAATTTATATTTAATACAATGAGTCAGGCGCGAGTTAGATACTTGGTATTTCTATGTAAACAAAACTAAGCGTAGCGTATGCTAATTGGATAGTGACCGCTGGCATGTTGTTTAAAGAAACGTCTTAATCTTTTATTTAGATAGGAGAAAATTATTTGTATAAAGAATGTTTATAGGTTGCACTGTAATAAGGATTTCATAACCCTAAACGATGGAGCTACGAATAAAGTACAATAAATAGTAGTAAATTGGTATGCAATGAAAATTTTAATTTTGATCATTTTTAGGAGGATTATCCATAACAAAATAAGCACGATTTTTACCAAAAAATCCCTAAATATTTGACCAGTTCATAACAATTTGGTGAAAAATTAGCTAATTACTCGGCGAGGTTTCTACCACGGTTATGACTAAAAAATCTATACAACTTTTTAAACATTTGCCACAGCTAATCGGCCATTTTCTTGCTTAGTAATGGTTTCAATTTCTACCAGGCAATTCCTTCCTGGCGTAATTAACCACACAATAAATAACACAATTCGGAATTGCTGAATCGAGCATAGCATAAGCAAACTCAACTATGTACACACACACAAAGTTGCATTGCGCACCTCTAGAATATCGCACGGTAGTCGAGACTCGCGTCAGACCCGTTAATCGCGTTAATTTATATTAGAGGCGATGATTGATCATCACCGGGCTCGGGCGAGATTACTGCATACATATACGCCCGCCCGGTAATTCCCGGCGTGCGAAAAAAACCCGCGCGTCGAAAGCGATAGCGCTGCGTTGCGAGTGCGTTTTAATTGAAAAATAGGCGGCTGGACGTTTCATTTATTACGCGCCTGTACGCGAGTTGAGGTGTACAAGTTGCGCACGAAGTTTTTGCCCAGTGCGAGATATTAATTGTGCGCTTTTCTCATTAACTTCGTTCTCCTCGGCGCGGTAGCCATGAGAATACGGCTAAGTGATGCGGATTGCCATTTGTTAGATTTTTTGAAGGGATCGAAGTATGGAAAACGGTATCGTACAATGGAGCAGTTAGCGAAGTATTTGATAAGATTGAGTAGATTTGAAGTAATAATGTATGTGAAAGTTTGATATTACTATTCATGGTAGAAAAACACGTTCCATGGTGGAAAATAAAACGTTCTATCTTAGCAGTTATTGACTCGTTTTGTTGAATATTCTCATTTTGCAGAAAAAAAAACAATTCTTGAATGTTAAAATACCTTGCCTAGACTAAAAGAAATGTGATATAGAACTTCGTCATTTATCAAAACTATCATTAGTATAAGGTTGTCTTTTCTAAAATAATTGGTGACTTCGTAGCGTGTAATCAGACAGTATATAATTTCAACATAAATAACTGGTTATTTTGAATAAGTACTCCGGAGCAATAAATATTAGTATTATCTTAATTAACACTCTGTCTTTTATCAAAAAAAGAAACTATCTTTATGCTATCAAAACCGCATTTTAAACAAAAATGGTCAGAAACTTAGCGGCGATCTATCGTAAAAATAGAATTCACGCGATTCGCAGTAGAAAATGATCGGCTCTGGTCAGACGACGCGACCCGAGTCACGCATCTACTTAACCGTCAGCCAAATACGTCAAGCAAATTCAAATTCTCTCATCTCTTCCGAAAAGATTCATTCAATCAAAAACATTCCGGAAACATCAAGTCAACAATTTTCATCCAAAACAATTACCCATTACCTCGCACAATCTATACATCGACAGGCCCTCTCCTCCAGTACATCGCGCCAAGATAATTATTCCGCCGCATCAACACCGGCTATTCAAATGAACCTGCACTCGAGCCGCAGCGTAGATAAAGCACGCACGCGCGCCATTAGCAACATTCGGCTATAAATAATCATTCGCCATCCGCGTATTATGTCCTATCGAACAATCGACCTGCACAATCGCGTCCTACGTGCTGTACCTATCCTCTTTCCCATGGCAACGCACGCATGCCGTTTAATCGCAGAACCGTATAGCCGATAATTAGTTGCACCGACAAATCGCGAGAGAGAGAGTTCCATCTCCTGTGTGTCCTTACTTGCACCGATGCGTGTAATTTACAGGGGGACGCGCGCGGTCGGGAAATCGGATTTCTTCTGGTTTTCGATATGAATGTCCCTGTCGTTCTGATGAAGAAAGTATTTATCTACATTTTTGGTAAAAAGTAAGGTTTTAATATCGTTTATTCGTACTTAAAGATGAATTTATACTTATGTAAGTTGAAATTGAAAACATTATTTACCCCTCGTTAGAATGGCAACGTTGCAGAGATTTCGAGAGAAACACTTCTAGCCTGCGAGTTTGCGTCTTGACTGTCCATGCGTTCATGGCATAAAAAAATAATAAACACGAATGAGCTACTTTATGATCTTATTAAAATGTTAAATGAAAATTATTATTTTTTTATTTATAAGGTTATATACGAAAATTCATCGCAAAAAATAGAGCGCCGATTTATTCTGCCCTTGTCAATATTATTATTCTTTTATGCCACATCCCCCGAAAGAATGCACAATCAAGACACAAACTCGGAGGTTGAAAGCGCTTCTCCCGAAACCTTTACGACCTTTACGTGCCATTCAGTACAAAACATTCCACGCGAATATCTTACTAGCGACTGTATGTATTAGTTTTACGTATAAATTATATTTGGAGTTTTCTATAAATTATAGCCGATTGGTTTATGGGTTTTAGCTTAAGTGTTCTTGGCTTTAACTGTGTGACTACAACATTTGATCACATATTAACTTTTTAAATTATTGAAATGTCTATAATATTTATTAATTTATGTATTTTTTAAAACTTGTTATATTTAGTCTTAAAAAGGGACGTACTTAATAAACGTTCGAAACGCCGTCACTGCAAATAAATATGCACTCGTTGTCAACTTCTTAATTAATATTTCATTATAAACATTACCACTTAATGATGATTTATTTTTAAATTAACTTTTTAACCTTTGTTCCGTTGGCGCCGATACACGTGTTTTTTTGTTTTATTAAATCTTTTACGTGATAAACTCGAAACTCAACAAACTAAACGTATAAATCAGATCAAAGTGGATCATTTTCTTACACTGCGAGCTTAGATCACTGTTGGTTACATAATAACCGAGCATACTCGAAAAATTGGTTAAAAAAAGTTTTTTCAAGGTTTCTTTTTAACTTTTCGAGGCACTCAGAATTAACAGGAAAGAGAGCAACGCAATTCTGCACAGATAGTGAATTAGGTGAAGACGCGTCACTTCCATCACAGTCCCCTCGATAAGATGAGAAACGGCTACCGGTCGCGAGGTACTTCCGGTGCGCTTGCGCGCCTCCTCTTATCTCATCCTTCGATCGCGCGATGCTCTGCCGATGTGATGTCCGATCGGCAGCCGCGGCGACGTACATTAGCGCCGAGCGCGTTTGCTTAGATTAGCCCGACAACATCCTCGTTTGTCGACTATGAATCATGCGTGTTTGATCACTGCTGCGTGTTTACGGATTTGCAGATTGAGTTTGTTTACTGTGAGGGTAATTCGAGGGATTTAGTTTGATGAGGAAGTATAATTCTAGTGAATTATGTCACGATGAGAATTAAATATTTTGAGATTAAGGAGGTGTTTACGGATTTGCAGATTGAGTTTGTTTACTGTGAGGATAATTCGAGGGGTTTAATTTGATGAGGAAGTATAATTCTAGTGAATTATGTCACGATGAGAATGAAATATTTTGAGATTAAGGAGGTGTTAAGGTGGTTCATGCGTCAATGCGTACCTAAAATATAAATTTTAGGCGCATATTGACGTATGAACCACCTTAAACCATTTTGGTGTCGTCAAATACGATGAACCACTTTTTTCATTGAAATTTCAATTTTGCGAAAATGTCTCTCTGGAAAGTTGAAAATATCTCTATGAAACTTGAAAAATCAAACATCGATTAGAAACTATTCGACTTTCGAAGATTATTTGTATTTTTAACTAATAGTAATAAAGAGATGAATAGCATTACGAAGTATCTTCTATTTTTCTGATAATAATAATAATTACAAAACCTTTATCGCTTTAACGTTTAAATAGTAAACACGTCACAAGATAACCATCGTAAAGTTTTCCAACTCGTATTGCAATGGAATGGTTTATAAAGTTTAAAATTGGCATTTTATTCAACTTTCCACCTTCCGTAATATTTTGCTTTGCTTTGAATGGTAATGCAAATGTCAGATACGCATATAACCATGAATCTATAACTTTTATTGTGACTTCCGCTGCATCAATAAATCGCACAAATTCCCTTTATTCGCAAACACTGAAAACAATCCTGCAACTATTTTCCACCTAACCACACTCTCCACAACGACCGCAACCAACCCATCCAATCCCGGTGTTCTTGTTGAAAAGAAGAGACGCAATCGGAAGATTTAGAGAAATCGTTTTTTATTTAATATACTACAACAGAAGCTGATTAAGTCCGTTCGCTTTGAATGTTAAAATTCATCTGGCTCAAAAAGACGAAAAAAATAAAAAAGAGCACGTAACTAAGCCTCCGTTGACTCACATAGCAACCCTGGCTTTCAACTTTTTCGAATGTTCCTACGAATCGCCTCTTCGCGCACCGTGACATTGTCTCTCCCTCGATTCAGTGATCGGCCAAGAGACAGCTGCGGCCCCGGTAGAATGACAATCATCTCCGTGCTCGCGGTCGCCGAACCTAGAACCTCTTCGCTCCCTATTCGTACGAAGATACATTCGACAATTCTCTTTTTTTTTAATAAATATTAATACTAATAAAGCTAATGCACTACAAATACTTGCTTAATAATAATAAGAATTTTAATAGATATATTTATTTAAACGAATAATATTACAATATTTAAGAGGAGTCCGTATCTACTGTCCTTGTCTAATCACGTTTTTGCTATTTATTCAAATTGTAGTTTGTTGCTTGAAAAACTAAAAGTTGGGCTCAATTGGTATTAAAATAAGGAATATTTTGAGACCTTAAAAAGTATCTAACATTATTTCCTTTTCGAGAAAACTTCGGACCGGAATAGCTAACCTCAATTTTCGCGTTCCGAAGTTTTCTCGAAAAGGAAATAATGTTAGATACTTTTTAAGGTCTCAAAATATTCCTTATTTTAATACCAATTAGGGCCAAATTAATTTTTAGTTTTTCAATTAACAAACTACAATTTGAATAAATAGCAAAAACGTGATTAGGCATGGACAGTAGATACGGACTCCTCTTAAACTGGAAAACCCGGCCTCTTGCGCAAACAACCTCGAGCACCCAGCCTAACCTCAACACCTTCTCACTCCACCGCATCTCACAACAACCTCGCGCCACCTATCTCCCCGAGTACACTTTAGAACGAACTTACGCGCCATCGCGACTCGGGGAAAACGCCCGTGTCGCCTAATTAAATCGTTCGCTCGGCGCGGGCATTGCGTTCGCGGACACGCGCGGATAATTGCGCCTACCTTCCACCTCGCGCACAATGGCCTGCACGAGGCGCGACAAATCGCTCGACGCGCAGTCCATAAATTTCCGATAAGAGATCGAGCGTAGCCGGTCGGCGTCGCCGTCGCGTCGACGCGGACGCGCCCGTTGACTTGAGGTTACATGGGAGCTGCACGCCGACGACTGGAACGACGACGATAGCGCGAGTGCGCGAGTATTAATGTTATAATTATGCGAGAAACAGGCGCGAGAGGTCGAGCGAGAGGGTGCGAGTTACGCGGTTCCGTGTCTGGTGTTAGATCGTTGTTTGTACTTGCAGATGCGAGGTGGAATGGAAGCGTACGAAAAGGATTATGGGAGTAATTATTGTAATTTATGCGTGCGCGATGCGAATTGCTTTAGAAAAACTTACTCTCCTTTGTGTGGGATGTGGAAACTCGAACAATTATTTTTTCGGAGTATGATTTTCACTCGGAGAAAGGCATGGAAGAATGAATTTTATACAAATAATGGTCAAAAGAGTCTTATTTGTACATTTGCGATCTCTGCAAATAATACATTCCAAATATTGGATAAGATGTTGGCTATTTTAATGTGGAACATGTGTGGTGTACAAAAGAATTTTATTGTATGTACAACTTACGTGACCATGCAGATTTAGGTATCAGAATGGTGATTTGATCTGTACTCACCTGAAACATAAAGAAAATAAATAATTAATTTAATGTTTAAGCGTACAACATAAATATAATCAGAATAAATTAAATTCCTTTCATTCATCCCAAAATCTACCTTCTTCATTATACATCGATTAACCCGTTGTGGTCTCAAAATATCAATTTTTGTTAATTAGTATTATAGAGAAACCTCTTAGCTAATAAAAGAATGTAAAATCATTTATGTAGACCTATAAATAAAATTTTTATACATAAAAATCTTAGACGAAAGAGGTGGCTATTATAATAGCCACTAAGCCGCAAAGGGTTAAATCTTAGTATTTTCTATTCATCTTATGATTATCCGATCCTTCTATATTTTCTTACTTAATACACGATTATATTTGTAAAGAAAACTACCACCACAGGAGTAATGGCGCTAGTGAAACTACATACCCCCATTCACCACAACACGGGGGACTATATCTATATTTAGTAAAAATAGTCGATAGAAATATACATTGCTTACAAAAAATACTCTTCCTTGTATTAATATTATCATTAGGTAAAATTTATCGTATTAACTTTTTAGAAACCGATAAATAATTACTTTTAAAATGTTCTCATTAGCTATCTCTGAGAAAATACAGTTATACTGATTTCGCTGCCAAAAATCCACTACATATCTATCAACACACGCACTTTATTTTTCTCAACTCAGAAATATTCCTCTTACCACTCGAAGGCGACACCTCGCGCACTCCTGCGAATCGCCCTTGGCAAAAGCAAAGAAAAAGTATATCCCGCGAGCGCGTCCTCCTCCTCCTCCCGCGATCTCGCAGCCTCGATAAAGACCAGACTTCCTCCACGGGCGACAATTTATTTTCGCATCGACACGGCGCGCCGGTAATTAATAGCGATTAGCCGCGAGAGCTCGGGACAGCGCGAGGGAAAATTTACGCGCCTCCTTATCGCGCCGCGTCGATCTGCCTTCTGCCGCGTGTGTATACGTATACCTGCTCTCTCGCTGCTCTCGGAGGTACGAGGGGGGCGTCTGCCATGCAGGAATTCGCTGTGGTTTCCAGAAACAGGTGCTGGACCGTAACGCAGTGCGGGTTTTTGATATTCTTGGATTGTTTAATCCCTGTGCAGGAGTTTTTGTGACAGAAATGCCTTCCGAATGCGGTAAATTAAAGCAGGATTACCGTACAATTTTAAGGTGTTTGAAGTCGCTGATTGTGCAGAATCTGGAGTCAGCATTTTAAAACTCAAGATGACTGCTGCAATATTCTGAATATTGGGTGTGCATCCGCCGTATTGGGTCCGCCAGTTTGAATTATAAAAAATTCTAACTGCAGATTTGTAATCAGCGACCTCGGAAACCTTCCAGTGATAATATTTTCGCTGATTTGTGTAGTAATTAGTCAGTTTAATTATGATAGAATGAATAATTCCATGCATAGAATTACAAACTTCATAATTCTTATAGACTTTTTATTTATTTTTTATAACTCAAGTATTGTAAATTCGAATTTGACACTACAGTTATACAGTACATCTCATAACTATAGAAACACCGGAAATTTTGACATTTGAATGTATGTATTTTACCTTTATTCTTATAATCCATTACTTTTGAAGCAAAAATCGTAGGATAATTTAAAAATAAAAAACAAATAAAAGAAAATTTTATTCTCTTTAAAACGTTACCAGAATATTTATTTCACATAAACACTAAAAAAAGGTATCATTCTTTCATTTGCTTCTTTTAAAATTATTCTACCATTTTTGCTTCAAAAGATACAGATTTTTTTAAAAAAAGATAAAATGCATACATTTAAATGTGAAAATATCTGGTGTTTCTACAGTTATGAGACGCACTATAGTATAGAGCATTGATGCAATGTTATATAAATAACTGTAATACTGGCATAGATATTTAAATAGCTTAATTTTTTGTTTTAAATTATATTCTTATTCGCTTTCCTAATACCATAGTTTCTCTTTCCTTGACAATAATGATATAGCTTCTATTCTTTGAAAATCATAACCTCTTTAAAGATCAATAGCTGAGCCTTGCTCTGCATAATTCTAGAAAAGAAGATTAATCATACAGTATTCTGCAATCAAAAGAAAATTTAATTAGAAAAATTATCTCAGATATACTCCAGAGAGCTTAAAACCTTTAAGAGCTAATCCTTGCTTCATTTAAAAAAGTTCCTTTGGCATTGATAGCTCCTGCGCCCCTGCGTGAGATTTCAATTGGTTATTCAACTTTATATGTAGAATGGGAAGCACACAATAGGGGGTATGCATATATAATATAACCGTGTGAGAGTGCATAAAGGAGATAAGACTGAAAAATTGCAGCGGCGCTTATGATAATGCGAAAAAAGTATGTGTATGTACACTGTCTGCTAGAGCAGTAGGTAGAGTGTCGAAAGGCGCCTCTTTGTTTTCGTTCCGAGAACGTGTGTGCGCCACGCGTGATTGATTAATTCTTTGTGGAGATCCGCGAAATAGCGCTGAGGTCTTGTTTTATTTCGTTCGGCTATACACATTTAATTTGTTTGTCTTTCGTGCGACTGCGCGCCGCTCGACTTTCAGATAAATTGTTTTCAATGACTAATGGGGTGCTAAGTATACGTGGAACTGAGCTTATTTTCTATTTCTTGTCGTAAGAGTTATGGCGCTTGGTTTATTTTATATCCCGACAGGTTGCATGGACGATTAGCTTAAGTAGGACAAATCGTAATGATATGTATACGTACTTCAGCATTTTTATCTTTTCACAACGCCGATAATTTTCAAAATTTCTTACTATTTTTGCGTATATAATATCAGTTGTGTCACCTCGCACTTACATTATTACCCTGCGCTTTTCAAATTCAAATCGCACTTAACAGCAGTCATTCATTCGACATTACCCGCAAATTGTCATTACACCCAGAAAACCCCGCAGCAATCAATTTACCGTCAAATAAAACTCGCAATACCGACCCATTACGGGCGCTATACCTACTTTTTCGCTTCGCGGCCACTTAAAATCCGCGCGCTGCACTCGCAAAGCAAATACAAACGCGAGCCCGCCTCGCGGGACTGAATTTTTTTTCTGTATGCGTACGCTTTTGCACTTACGTGTGTGTTGCTATACCTGTAGCTAGACTCGGGAAACGCATTAGGTGCGAGGGAGGTGTAGAAATAGCAAGAGTCGGTCGGCATTCCTTTTGAATATTTCTCGTTCTACCGTCCATCTATACCACTTGGATCGCGATTCTAAGCACGAGTTGTTGGAGCATAATGTAATGTACTTCGTCGTCGCTTGGCTTTTACAGCGATGGCGTATGGTCGCTGCTTAATGCGGCGCTTAACTGCTGTTAGCGCGAGGCGACATAATAGCGGCTGGTATTATGGTGACTGCAAGAGTGTTGTTACGGTTTTAAGTGTTTTTAGGACTTTGGAGTGTATTTTCTTTTTTGTTGTTGAGCGAAGTATCGCCTGAGTATCTCTTAGGCTGCGATAAATAAGCATGTAGATTTCTGTGAAAGCGTCTGAGCTTCGATCTGTGTATGAGGAAATTTTGATTATTTATACTAGTTATGGGCTATTATTAATAAGCTCGATTTTCAAGACGGTTTTCTTTTTTTTTTATTAGAAATAATGATTTTGCCTTTTGCCTAATGTAATACGCTTATATAGTATTTTAATTTATTTTTCTTCATTTTTCAAAATTCTGCCTCTCCTCTGTTAGTCCTTCCTTCTGTTTGTTTCATCTGTGACATATCTCTCCAACTTTAAACTTTATAAAATTTATTTTGATGTCTTTTCCTCGTTCTTTTTTCTGTTTAGCTATTCTCACTATTTCGTTTTTAATATCTTTTTCCTTCTTTGATCTGTCGTTGTAAATATATATCCTCGCTCCCCGACCGTGCTTTTTGTCCTCATTACTTTTTATTCCTCTTCTCACCTATCCATTTTTATTTATATTCTTTTATTTTTTTTCTGACTATATGGGCTTTTTGTACTTTTACTGCCAATTTAAGTTTATCTTTGAAAAACTACTTTGAACTATTGTATTTCTTTTTCTCGTCGTTCTCTTCTTTTCTTTATTCATTTTTTTGTAATACAGTTATTCCTTTCTTCTTCATCCATGTTTGTTTATCCTTCTCTTTAGCTTTCTCTTTTTGTTTTACTGGTGCTTCTGTAATTTATTTTACTATTGTTACAATTTCCTTCTTTATCAGCATTTCTTTCAAAAGTGTGACTTTCTCTGCATTGTTTCTTAGTGAACTAACTACTGCTTTACCCTCTATCTTTCATTTTCCGACGTTTAGTCTTAGTTCTTTCTCTCATTTTTATTGATCTTGTTTTCTATTTACTACTTTCTTTATTGGAAACTCCTTTCGTTTTCTCTTTTTTTTACAGCTTTTCCCTTTGTTTTTCTCTGCATTTTTCAAACTTTCCTGTGAGTATTAATAGTAACTCTCTTTTACTTTTATCACTCTACTTTTTCCATATTTATTCTTTTCTTCTTTGCGTTTCTTTAATTTTTTCTTCTTTCCTCTCTGCCTTACTGATTCTATCTTTTCTTCTCCTTCTTGATTGCTCCTGCACTTTTATAGTTTATTAGGACCTCAGATTGCATTCTGCGCTGATTTTTTGCGTGCCATTTTATCTCTGTCCTTTTCTTGTCTTCTTTCCCCTAATCTTACATTCTTTTAATAAATTGCTTCACCTTTCACTCTTTACTGCTTATGTACACTTTACTATTTCTTTATCCACTTTCTTCAATACACTTTATTATATATTTTGTAAACATCTTTTATACATCGTCTCCCAATGCTCTTTCTTACCACACATTTGTAGCACGTGTGATCAGATTGAACTACCAACGCAACCCCTCACCAGGGATTAATTATTATCTAACTTTTAAAAAAAAAAATTTACGCTGGTAACAATAGTACATTGTGCAACTAGGAGAGAAAATGAGCTATTGCTAGCGAAGGTGAGGTATTCAGCACGATTCGAAGTCGAGTGCTGAAAATACCTCACCCAAGTCTGAAATAGCTTTTCTTCCCATGTTACACACCGTATTTTTTTCAACAAAGGCATGATACGGCCTTTTTTATGCATGAAAGTTGGATAGATGATCGCGTATTTCGAGTCGCGCATAACGCGGTTGCAAAATGTTATATTTTTAAATTTCACTTTTGATCGTACAGTTCAAATATTTAAAAAAAAAAGAACTATGATTATATAAGATACGATATGTTGACCAGATTTTTAAGAATACATTTCTACAATAAAATTGTTATTTATTCTTTCCTCAAAATCAACAGAAATATATCTTAAAACCAACTCAGCCCCTAAAAATATATATATCATAAAATATTTGCCCGTAAAAAGTCTTTTGAGCGAAATTCCGTAAAATCGAACGCTCCGAAACACCAGCGATCATTCAGTACCCCATAACGTCCGACAATCCCAAACACGCGTGCACTATCTATTACATCCCCGCATTCACCCGCCGAATTATCAAAGCGATCCTTGCGAGGATACACACCCACGGACACAAGAATAGCCCCAACGGATGCATTCGGCGCAGCAGCGGTGCGTGCAACGCACAATAGAAGAGTCCGCGCGTGGCGCGGATTTCCCTCCTTTCTCCCTGGAATTTTCTCCGCGCGGCAGGTGCGATATCGCCTCCGCTGGTCTAATACGCTCGGACACTGCGGCGATTTACGCTTTCCTCGCTATCTCGGCCCGGCGATCCCGTATACATTTCAGTTTCAGCTCTTGCTCGCGCGATTGAGTCGTTTGTGTGCGTGAGCATATAACGTGTCGTGTAGTGGAGGATAAAGAAAGAGAGCGCGAGCACCGGATTTTATTGGTCCTTGCGCCGAGTTAGATTGGCGCCTTTCAGAGGCTTTTATATTTATTTGAATGGGAGTTGGAGAGAGATTGCAGAGTCAATTTCACTCGGCTGTGTGTAAGAGACTGCTGGTTGCTGGTGATAAGCGCGGTAAGCGTGAAAGGACATTTTCTTGAGTTGTTGGGTTGTTAGGTTGAAGGAGTGTTGTGTTGGACACGCACGCTTTCGAGTTTTCGTTCTAAGTTTGTAATTAGACGATTAAATTAATGGGACATTTATTGTTACTAGGCCGTGTATTAGTCTAATTAAATGAAAATTATGTTGGCTGTATAAATGATATCGTTATTTCACATTTATCTATACCAGTTTAAGTGCGTCTTTAAAAAATTATTATATACAAACTTTCAATAAAACTCGTTTGGGTTTATTAAAACTGGATTAAACACAAAATATAGTAAAATTTTAAATAAAGTTGTTATCACAACAAAACAATGGGTATAGGGAAAAGTAATGTTTATGACACCGCATATTTTTCCTTGATACTCCCAGGTAAAAAATTTGTTTAATTTATCTGTACATAATTAAATTAAATGTGATCAATAAATACCGATTTTGTAAACAAAAAATGTTCCCCAAAGTGGGCGATTCTCTCCCAATTTTTATTTTCGTTTAAAATAATAATTAAAAAATCAAATAAATATACAACTCTCATTAAATTAAAGACCTCTATTTCTCATTTTTAGTCTAGAAAACACATGATAACGCAATTATAAATAGACCTTTTTTCCTCCTTCAACTCTCTCTCTATTAGTACATTAACGATATTACGCCACAGTAAACTCCCTTAAATGCACCTAATAAACACAAAAAACCGTCGCCTAGAATCCGCAATGCTGTAGCTCTCCAATGCGAGTACCATCGACTCTTTCAATAAGCGATTCAACGCGCGCGCGCGTTCATGCAATAATCATCGTGTACCTCAAAGCGCGGCGCTCGAAAAAGAAGAACTCGTTACAATTAGCCCAGGCACACACACTTACACACACACACACGCGTACACTCGAAGAGAGCGAATAACGACTCGCTTGCGCGCTAATTCCGGAATTACCAGATCTCTTGCCGAGCGTGAGAAAAAGATCGCGATTTTGCCTCGATTGAAATTTTCATTAATTGCCGAGCGCGTGCCGATTATTTACCGATACTATTTTATTGTGGCACGTGAATAAAAATCCTGAGGTAAAGATTCCATGTGTGGATACATGTAACATATGAATGAAACTTTTTGATGATCTTCAAATATATTCGTGTGCAATACTATGCAATCACATTTGCAAATGTGTGATAGTTATAGAGTTTGAAGTGAGGTATAATATAATAATATATAGTTATGCTTCATTACATGTGTTTATGTATAAATATATCGTATTAACGTATATTTGTGATTTATAATAGCAGAATATTTTTTTATGTATCAGTTAATACTTTTAAAATAATAATTTTAATTATTAATTGATTATTAATATATTAATTATCTATTAATATATTCATTATTTATTATTGTATCGATTATCTATTAATATATTAATTATTCATTAATATATTAATTATCTATTGATATATTAATTATTTATTAATATATTACTTTAATACTACTAGTCACTTATATTACTTTATAATATTATTTTATCAATCAGATGAATATTGCTTTCAAAACAAAGTAAGATTTACTCCAAACAGCGAGGCATTTTTTGCTCTAGCATTTTTTTCCGTACTCACAATACAGTCGACTTCTTTTTTCATCCTAACGGCCTTCTCGAGTCTTCGTCGAGCAACGGCGACTTTTCTCATTCACACTCGCGCTCGCTCTGTTTTGCTTATGCTTGTTGGGATTCCAGTGTTGTAGCGCAGCAATTACAGTGGTTAAAACGCAGAGTCGTTGTCATCTACGTTGCCTCGAATGGAGAGCAAAGAGATCGTGTGTGTGTCTGTTGTGCGTAAGTAAAAACTGTCGGTTGAATCTATCAATCATCAATGGTTATGTATTAGCGGAGAATCTTTCTCGCTTGACTTGTTTGTCACACAGTTTATAGACACGACGATGGTTTTGAAATTCATCCTTATAAATTTGTCTTTTTGTTGGTTTAACAAAATGTGACACCGAAATGCACCAGTTGAAATATACTTAAGCCTTCCTATTTCGAACCCACTTAAATCAAAACAGTTTTCCTTCAGAAAATTCAAAATAAAAATAAGAAAAAAAAATCGAATCTTCTGCGAATAGATAATTAGTCTATAAAATTTGTAATTTTCAAAATTCATTCAAAATTATGTACCTTGTTTATTTTAGATAGTGTAAATTTAGATTTCATTTGGATGGTTGTAAGCATTACATGTGAATATAAAAACTAAATTTTTGCTGATAAAGTAATTAATGATGATAAGATTAAAATATGTAGTCTGTTGAATCTAATGGAAAGAAGTAAAAGGATATATCGAAAGAATTTTATATTACTCTAAGCTTTTTGCAGTACGCGCCTGGAAGACGGCAGCATTTTTTCGTTTTATTACATTGTAGGTGAACTAAAAAATGGACAAGACGTTTACTAATAAAAAATGCTGATACTTTAAAAATAGAAGTGGTATTTCAAAATTTATCTTTTTTTCTTTAAAGTTCCGTCATTTTCTCAATACACGATCTCTCTTTTTTTGAGATTTTCGATAATGAAATACCTGTCGCATTAGCATATAGTTATTAGATGCGAATTTATAAGGCCACTTTCAAACATGCTTGCGATGTTCGTTTCGGGAAAACTTGAGCTCCGAAGATCAGAAGAAGTCGCTTCATAACTCCATATATAACAATTATTTTGCAATAAAAAAACTTCTTACGGTAGTTCACCGGTGACAATAAGGTTAAAAAATTAATTTATATTATAAATCAGAAGTTTTCTCTATTTTTTATAATAAATTTATGTTATTTAACAAGTTTCTATTTAATTTCATTCAAGAAGTAATTTCTACAATAATTTTGATACACTAACAACACTCATCGCACAGGATATCATCACCATTATCTAGATACATCATTCATATGAAAATTGTACTATGACTATATTCATTTTCACTTTATCAAAAGCTTTATCACCGTTAGTTTTATAAGTGCACCGTTATTTTACTATCGAATAAAAAAATCGATCCTATACAACCGCGTATAACGGTGCCTCGAATAACCCCCTCGAAAGCTCCCCCACCGATACACTCCGCTCCTGAAAAAGAAAAAAAACCCAACAATCTCCGATCGCAACGAAAAAGATCGACAACCGATCGCTCAGCAGATAATTTTGACAGCGAGCGCGAGCGAAAGATCGATCTCGATTCGCGAGCTGTGCGATAGACACGTCGCGTTGTATATGACGAGACGTTAGCTGGGGTCACGACACGCGTGCACGCGCGATGCATCGATGATCTCGCGTGTGCACGCACGCGGCCTTGTTTCGCGGCACTGGAAGGCCGATGGACGGTCTTTCGCCCTGTGTCGCTTCCTCCTCTTCGTCCTTTTCTCGCTCTTCTCCTCGCTTTCTCGCGGCTCGTTGTGGTTTTATTTGCTCGTTTGAGGATTGGGCGGGTCGGTGGAGAGAGCGGTTCGTTGCTCGGGAGTTCGTTGGCTGCTGGTGGTAGCCTTGACCCAGTGAGCCGGTCTAAAGGGTGCTGTGAGTGGCAAAATTGCTTTGAAATTTGGGGCTCAAGTCGTTTTTTAGTAATGAGTTGACTCTACACTGAGAGAATGGTTCAGTTAGGCTTACCGAAGTCGCATTGCTAAGTTTACGGAGGCCATAGTCTGTCATTCTTACCGAGGAGTTCGGTAAAAACTGCGGAACAGTTCGGCTGTTTTGCCAGATGTGTATTAAAAGTGATGTGTGGTGTTGCGCTTTATTGTAGCCTCATTATCACGTTTATAACAAGGTAAAACAGAAGTAAGGTTAAAGTAGAACATCGAAAATGTAACTGAGACTAACTAATCATATATAAAAAGGTTAGAGTAAGAAAAAAATAAGAAACTCATTAAAATATTGATTATTTGTGAAAAAGTGAGGTTACGGAGACTCAGCTGCCGAACTTGTTCCGCTATTCTTGCCGTATACACACTACCGAACTGACTTCGGTCACAACTACCGAACAGTTCAGCGAGTTTGACCGATGTATTCTCTCAGTGTATCGCTCGGTGAGAATTCTAGTAGGTACTATAAATGTAAATCTATTTGTCTCCATAAGATAAGTAGATATTATCAACTCGTATCTCTAGTAAGGTGGGTTGTACCCAAATCCTTTTCTTTAATCTTCGGACGGCTGAAATCAAGATTATGACGTGGACAGCTATGTGAGGCCATTTTGACCTTAGGCTTATTTCTTATAAATCAAAAACAATACAAGCAAAACGGTATAGATAAGGATTTTCCAAACGTAGATGTTTAATCTGAATTGAAAACAAAATTGTGTAACCAGAATGACGGTCATATTAAAAGGAAAATATTTATAAAATAAATAAAAACCCAAGAATTGTTCTACTCCGTCGATGCACGAAATAATTAATAATTTTTACTTGACATATAATCACCCCCTGGGTACATATTCTTGCTTAATTTGCTTCTGATTTAAAGGAAATAAGCGTGGGGTCCAAATTGCCCCCAGGTAACCGGCCGAGGATTTATTGTTAGTATAGTACATTACGCAACAAATGCGAGAGTCACCTACGCATCCGTGTTGCGTATAATATGGCCCTTTTATATGGGGTGCACCGTAGTCTGAAACGTCAACATCATTTTAAAAATAAAATGTCTCTTCATAGAAAAGTCCTTTTTCATGAAATCTTCGCAAGCATACAGGCTTCTATATCTAGATTACACAAAAATTATAATCAAATGCCCAAAAACCACTATCTTAAGCGATAAGAAAAAATCGAGAAAACCTGAAGTTTTCCTGAAAATTATATTTAAAATATTATGTCACTTGACACAAACGGTATTTGTTCATAAAACTTCCACGAGCATACATCACGATGCTTTTTTTCACAAATAGCAATATTAAAATAGTGCAGGAAATTTTGCACGAAAAAGAAAAGGTTCCCAAATTTTTATTTCCTACATTTATTATTGTACAGCATTGCATTTTGTATCGTTATTTGTCAATAGATGCAGGGAAGAAATTTGAAACATTCAATCTTTTTTAACTATTGAACTGTCCTAAGATCATGTTTCCAAAATTATAATACCGGCCAAAGTAACGCAGTTTTTTTAAACATTTTCATTTAAATCAGTTATAAATCGCATAACCAATTAAGTACTACGAACATTTGCTCCATTCAGACACACAGCGAATGTATCCTCGCGTCAAACTGGGACGCGGGTTTAGCATTTCAGCAGGTATTCAACGGACACGCGAAGACGCATAATCCGGATGTCGTAGTCGGCCGGCGCAGTGTACAGTTACGTCGAAAGTTACAAAAAGTAATCGCACGTTGTAAGATGCTTATAAAGCGGCCGTTGGATTAAGTTCCGAGACGCGAGAGGCGCGCGGACGCAATGGAACTTCTCGCCAGAGATGTAAATACGATTTAAAGGACTGCTAACGAAAAGGACGATTGGATTTTTTGAAAGTTGGTTGGGACTGAATACAAAGCAGAATGGACAAATCGGTGCCAATATCACTTGGAGGTATAATAATGTATCGTATTTAGTCAATTGTCCGTGGATAATTGAAAAAGATTGAATGATTATTTAATATTTGACTTGTTTTACATGTTGTATAATTGTTATTGCCGTTGAAAGACGTTTTAGTATTTGAATAAATACTTGATAAAATTTTAATATACTAATTTTACTAATATAAAATCAAGAGAAGCACAAGAATTTAGAACTACGTGAAATTTTATTCGCTGCCAAACAGGTGAAAACTGAGTCCAAACCTGCGACTTACAACCATGTTTAATTAAATTAAATAATTTGATTTAATTTCGTGTAATCACACATATCGCTCTGGTTTAACATGTCCAAAATATCACTCATACTTGATTTGCCTCTAAATGCTGTATATAGTATAATGTAACTTGTGATTTATATTCAATGTTGAACTTCAACGTTACTAAGAAATGTTCTGTTGTAATGGATTAGCAGAGATGAATGAAGATTTTATTCTTTCGATGGGTCTGGTTAGACCCTGACATTATCTACTTACACAACTATTTGTATTTGCTGTTATCATTACGGTTGTAGATATAGTTTTAAACACAAAAATTAAAAACATGTATAATCAACTATGCTATTCTTATTATAAAGGATACCCACTGTTCTACACATTTTCTGTATAATGGATTGTAACATGTTTTCTTCTTCTGAAAAAAATGTTGAAAGAATTTAATTCCAATAACTATTAAGGATGTCGTTAATTTTGACGTCTGAAACTTCATACGTTAGTTATTATTGCTCGATAAAGTGTAAATTAGTTAGGATTTTATTTAAATATAAGTATATATATAATTATTGAGATCGGAAAACCGACACCTAGTAACAAAAAATATAAGCGCAAATAACGGTAAGTTTACTCGTCTATTACTTTTCTGCGCATATCCCTGCGTATTAATTCATATTAGAAACCACGTTGGGATGCCGCTTTTTAATAAGCCCTGCCCCTAGGCGTGAAATTTGAATTTTTAATTGACTTTTACACTCCTTTAACCAGTCAGCTAAAGTGACAAATAAATATGCGTAATTCTCATTTACACACCGTCGACGGTCTCAGCGCAAAGTTGAAAACGCTCGAGATATCCAGTTCTCCTACAGGAAACGAGCGAAACTCGTTGCGCGCAATTTTTATAATATACACGTCCCATGCCGGCCGCGACTTCGTAGCATTCTGTATAATTTCGAAATATCTCGTGTAATTATGGTCTCATCGTCATTAGTCTTCTATATTAGCTTATAAACTTGCAAAACGCCAAGCTTATACTAGACGTGGTCTTTGCACTCTCTGACTTTTATAATATACGCTTGATTAACATTTTCACATTGCTGGACAAATTTTGTACATTACTTTTTAAGGTTCTGAGTTTATCGCAGGATTTTCGTATTGCTCAATGAAATATTGTCACTGTATTAAACATATTTTTAATTTTTAGTAACAATGTGCGAATTGAATTTCACTTTGCGTGATTACAAAATTTAAATAGTTATATATTAATTAAAATACATCATTAATTTACATGCAGCTGAGAATAAGTATACAAATACTTGAATTTATTCCTTAAAGCAAAAACAAATGACGCCATTCAGAACCATAACGAAATAAGTCCATTTTCTAAATTTAGTAAACGTCCATCAAAATGTTGAATTATTTCATTAAGTCCCACCATTACTTATCTTATTTCAATTATGCAATTGAGAAATAGGATATTAAGCTATCAATTTACTCTTTTATATCACTAATGTTGAAATATTCGCGACAGTTTCCAAAATGTCTAAAATGGACTTGTTTCGTAACGATTCTCAACGTTCCAACTACCGATACAGATCAACTATCCAGTGAAAAATCCTCAACTCAAATTCGCGAAACACCCAAAATCTACGATCCTACACTTCCAAAATGAAGAAAACCATCTGAGCCCTGCTACAATATAATTTACGCGGCCTTATCGATCCACTTCAACGTGTAAAACGGCGCGCGTATCTTCGCTCTCCATCGATACACGCGCGGAGATAATTTTCGCAGGTGCCTCCCTTCTCTCCTCCTCACACACACACACACACTACTACAAAATCTCCGCGTATACAGTCCTTTCGTCCCTTCCCGATATAAATAAAGACAACGCTCGCGTTTATCGAGACTCGAGCGCGTGCGCAGCTCCAACTCAATAATCTCACCTACAGATAAGAGCGCAGTTGTTGTCTCGAATCTCGACCTCTCATCTCATCTCTCTCTCTTTCTCTCTCTCCGAAATCGATCGCACGTATAAATACACAGACGACTTCGCGCGGTTCCTGCGCATACACACGCATGTGTATATGTGTATTATTATATAATACGCGTATACAGAGACGTCGGCGAGGCGCGTAACTCAGGCCGAGAAGATAAGTGCGAGATAAATGAGCGACTGGAGCGGACGCGAGCTTGTCGCGCAGATAAAGCGGGAAGCGCGAGGGTGAGATAAAAGGCCACGGGCAAGGCTCGAGCGAGTCCCAGATACCGGGTGTATAACATTATGCGTACGCGTCGAGCGCTGTGTATACATAGAGAGAAATGATTTCTTGCTTTGAGTGAATCGTTTAGTTGGACCCCCGGAATATTTTTGGATTTGCGTCAAATCGCGGATTTATTAGCAGTGAAGGGGATGAGTGAGGCCTACGTTACTCGCCGAATAACCACTTGAGTAAATTTTTTTAAAAATCAAGTTTAATGTGGATTTTATATATTCAAATACACCTTTTTCATATAATAATATAAAAAATGTCAGATGTATCACTCTATGGTCGAAACCAGTACAGTGCATAACCACTTAAGTCCATTTTATTGAAAGTTGTTCCCGGAATAACCACTTAAGTCCACTTTATTGAAAGTTGTTCCCGGGATAACCACTAAAAATGTTTATTAAGGTAGTTATAAAACTTAATTGAGTGTAAATTGTACATAATACAAAATTTAGGTCGTGGTTTGTAAAAAGCATATATTTAAGGGACAATAATTACATTTTAATTACTAGTTTTATTACGTGGTAAGTTTTATTAATTATTATAACAAAATAATGAATTATTACAAAATATAACGCTTTTATACACGTGTTTTGTATTACATCATGTACAAGTTTTTATTTAATATAAAACACATACGATATTGGAAATTAATTTATAATAATCCTGAATAAAAATATTTTAACAATATAATACTGAAAGTAATTAAATAGCTTTAATAGTAAAATAATTAATAAAATTTAGTAATAAACAAAAGAATTGGAGGAAATATTCTCTCAGTAGCTCTTGGTGGCTGTCTTCTAATTTCTTGTGATCTTTTATTTATTCTTGAATCTTTTAGAGTATTTTGGCTATTTTCAGATAATTGCAATTCAAGCGCAACGTTCCTTTTCAAAACTTTAGAACAGTAGAAAACAATAACAAGAAAATTTTTCACAGATGGAGCGCACGATCGCTTTAATTAGCATTAACCGGGAGTGTTAGGACTTTTTCAATTGCAAAAAATTGTGTAAAATAGAAGTACACTCTCTGCCCTCCATTTCTGTGAATTATTATTGAGTTAATTTAACCTGCTAAGTGTATCTATAAATTACGCATATATAGATACACTTTGTAAGTTAAACTTGAATGTTAATTCACGTTATTCGGACATATACAGAGTGTAGAAAGAGTAGAATCCGGCTATAAAGCACAGTTCCCGGTATAACAACTTAAGTCCATGTTCCTGGAATAACAACTTAACTTACGATATTTACTCGTTCCTACAAACGTAACCATGTACTTCCTTTACTTATCAATATGATTAGGAAGGTACAATATATTATAACCCATTAAACAAGCATAGTATTGCGCTGTATCTATTTAACTACGATCTTACAGATCAGTGCAAACATTAAAACCTGTTTTTCTCAATGGGAAGCCACAGAAATGTATTCGGAAATTTCGAGTTTCTCAAACAATACGCATCAGAATCGAGTTTGCATCCACAGAAAAGAAAAGTTTTCTGTAGGATTGCTCACATATTGATACAGATGTACGGACATTTTTCAAAGATTAGTGGCTTTCGATTCTAAATGCTTCAAAGCAGTTGTCTATAATATGTTTATGACATGAACATGACTATAATATGTTTATCGTATGAACTTTGTACTTTTGCAGAACTAATCTACGAGGAAGTAACAGGATAAATATACAAAAAGTACTTGAAGTTATTATTGTCTAGTATTAGTTACGTTCTTTTCATTAGTTCCATCCAAATAATTGATAAAATTTTAAAAACTTCGATACGTCAATCACGCTCTCAGAGCTTATTATTCATACGCTGTACTTCACTTAAACGACGTTAAATAAAAGTACTCTACTACCGTCTTAATTGCCAAAAGCCTGGATAAAAAAGAAACCATTTCCACAAATGCTCAGCTCCGTCAACCGAAATCCTTTTACGCGTACAGCGTAAACAAAGCGATTCTTCAAAAAAATGTCCCGAGTACCTATTGTATCCGCCTCCCATCCCATAACTCTTCCAGCGCAAAATAAATCGCGAAATAATCGTACCGTTCCCCGGGGGGAACCAGCCGCAAAAACACTCGGGCAAAAAGAGCTGCCTGCACGAAAAGGCCGCGCAGAAACGCGCGGATTAATTTGACGAATGGGACATTCCGGGACGGCAGTCACGCCTGTTTAAAAGGAAATACATCAGAGCCGCGGGCATCGCTTGTACGAGCTACACGCGAGTGTAAGCGCTAACATCGTGTTACCGTTTTTGCTACGATCCTCGCTGGACACTCTCTCTTTGTCTCTCTTTCTTTCGTTCTTCGCTCTCAGCGCGCGAGAGAGTCTATCGTCCATCACGCACTTGTTGGTAGCTGTAGGCTCCCTCGTTCGCGTTTTTATTCGCGCGAGTTTACCTGTGCTGCGCCTTTCTCCACTGCAAAAAGTTTTTCTGAAGGGAGATCCCTACTATTTTTGCTTAAAATCTCTCCTAAAATGCCAATCATTTTCGAATTTCAATGCGAAGCGCAGATGTAATAAATCTTGAGTTGATTCGATTAAAAAAAATTAAGTTGGGTCAAAATTGTTTAGCTTGTACAGTCTAACTTGAACCAGATTAGTAGCTGAAAAAATTGTCTTGTTTTTAATTGAAGGTGGCTCCTGCATTAGATATGATATTCTAAGAAAACAAATTTTACCCTTAAATTTTTTCTGGTAGATGTCTTTAGTTCTTGTAAATGATGGGCGCTGTGGTCGAATTGATATTAAAATAAAGACAATCGGCGCAAAACCCAACGTCTTGAAATTTATTTGCAAACAACCTTTTATGCTAATCTTTGGTGTTGTTTATATCAATTCGACCAGAGTCCCTACTATTTTCAATAAATAAAGCGACCTAGCAGAGGAAATTGCAATCTTATGCGCATTGTTATCAAATAAAGAAAATTATTAAGGTTACAATTTATTTTCGTTTCTCACAAAATTTAACTGACGTGGACCGCTTAGACTTCATTTTTGCCCTTCATTTATTGAAATAAAAGTCATTTCTAAAAGAAGAATTTATTCCGATATGTAATTTTTACAAAAAGATAAAACTTTTGACTGATGGATTGTAGTCGATAACGGAAGTAATCCCCCTCCCCTCTTTACCTCTCCTCCTTATAACAGCAACGTTTAGCGAATTCTTGCTACTAAATCTATAGGTATACATACATATTCATCAGAGCTACATCTGTATAATAGATATCTGGAACCAAGGAAAACTACTATACGCTCGATCGGCCGTGATGCTTTCTTGTGTGCATAACTGTTATCGGCTTTAATTGGCGTTCGGAGAATGTTGCGAGCAACGGAGCAAACGCCCGTATTGATTTTGTTATTGAATTTTATCGGGAATTCGCGAAGTATTTACGTAAGATGCTCTGTATTCTAGCTGTGCGGGAGAGCCAGCGACGAGAATTGATTGAGTTGCTCGAAATACTTATGCAAAGTTTGTTGTTTAAAGCAAATTTATTTCTGCGAGAGTCGAGGAACTTCTTACTGCAATTGTGACTTTGATTGCTGCAATTTGTCCCACTAGAAAGTGTAAGGTTACGAGCGCTGTTTTGCTTCTTGTATCTGGAGGTGTAGTAGTTTGTGGCTTGCACAGCTACAATTGGATCTTTGCATGAAAAAAACTATTAAGTCCGTCGGGTAGAGAGCAGAAAAATAATAGACACACATTTTTCTTCTTTTTTCATAAAAATCAAAAGTATAAAATTTACAGTCATTTTTAATGTTTACGAACTTTCGATGTAGATAGATATTCTCCAATGCGAATGTCGGCACGCGCACTTTAATCTCCTATATCTGCTTTAATTTTTAATTAACTAAAAAAGGTAAAAAACGTGTGCATTATTTTTTTGTACTCTACCTGAAGGACCTAATGGTTTTTCTGATTTCTTTTTCATGCAAAGTCCCGATTGCGCTTAAAAGTCAATAGGCGATTAATTTTTCTATTTCTGCCACGAATTTGTTGTTTGAATGCATGAATTTTGCTTTTAAAGCTTTTCCAAATATTTGTTCATCAATTAAAAAGTAAAAGGTATTCTTTTACATTATACACCTTGAAATGACCGAAGAATTCCAAAATAATTAAGTTTAAGTATATTCTTTTATATCAACAGTCGCAATGATACATAAAAACAACATTATTTTACCCATACAAGAGGTTTTGATCGAATTTAAACTCAAACTTCATTTCGTTCAATCTCTACTCGCTTATTCCACTGCTCATCGTCAGGAGCATCGAGATTTACTCGCGTACGGGGAAAATTCGTTTCCCCGAAAATCCTCAGCTAAGCAATATTTTGCCCAGTGCGTGTATTCATCGTCGGGGAGTTTCTATAAAATTCTCCCGATGCAGCGAGTCTCGCTCGAATTTCGCCTCGTCCTGCATGCCTCCTGGAAACTCTCTCGCGGCTAACGGGCCAGACTGCTGCGAGGGAGAGAGAAAAACACGGAAGAAGAGAACGCGCGCGCGAGCGCATCCCCCGTGCCATAAAAGTTCTTGGATGCCGCCGCGCGATGTGTAACGAAAGCAGGAGGCGGATCGTAACCAAAGGAGAGAGAGAGAGAGAGACAGAAAGGTGGTATGTATGTATTGAAGAGCCGAAGTGTGTATGCCTCATTGAAAATCGTATCCCACAGGTGGGACACTTGCCGAGTTAATATTTTAATTTAAATGAAAAATTTAGTATTCGTCTTGTTAAGAGCACAGTGGCGACATGCAAGGACATTATGATGTGAAAAACGGAATTGAGCTATCCAGAGAGAAATGTACTACTCTTATGGGAGGTCTTAACAAGGTGAATAGAGAATTTTAACTCAATGTCACTAATATTTAGTTACATTAATAAAATTTTTCTCAAATGACGCAGATTTAACTACCATTAGAGTAAAATATTATGCATAATATCAGTAAAGAGTGAACTTTTCTATGATGTTTATTAAAATAATTCTTTCTGGATAGTCAGAAATGAAAATAGAAACAATACAACCATTAAAACGATGTTTGAAAGAGCGATATTAAATTTCTTATTATTTTACTATTCATCCTTATGCATGGGTAATAAAGATACTACTGCGAATCAGTGAATATGCACTTATTCCACAAATGCAGTCGAATTCCAGTAATCCAATTTTAGAAAGCAGACTTCGGATAATTGACTGAGCGACTTTTAATAGCTGTGCAATGAATTCTATTTTTACTGCCTACTGATCTTAAAAAAAAATCGTTCTACACTGAAAGAATCGTAACAAATATGCTTGAAATTTTTATACCGCGCGCCTAACCATAGCAGGACGTAACTACTGATATTATGCGATTTTCCGCCATAGCGCACTGGCAAGGATAGTGTCAAGAATGCGAGTCTTGAAATCTCCTGAAACTTTAAAATATTTCTTATGTACTTAAAATATTAGAATATATATACCTCTAGTTCTCATCATAACTCGATACAAAAATTATCCAAAATAAATTGCCGGTAAGAGCGTTAATTTTAGTTTCATACCATATAGAAATATTAGTTTATTTCCAAGTTATGAACAGTCGCAATAGATGTCGAGAAATGCATGAAAATTACTCTAATTCAAAACAATTGATAATCAATGGGTGATAATTTTTAAATGAATTAATATTTTTATATGAAATTAATATTAAATTAAAGCCCATTTTGTCTACTTTTATTTTCCTTCGGATTATTTTTCTTGGATAAAATGTACACAATTATGATTAAAAGTAACTATTTTTCTAATTAGTAACTATTTCCACTAATAAAAAGTACTGTTAGACTATTATATGAGTCGTACGATATTCCAGGATCTACATTGTACGTTTGTACATTAAGGACAAACTCGATGTTTCTTAAAAATTACTACATTTATAGAAGTAGTTGCCAAACTATGAACGAATATTCAATGTTACTACACGGAGGGAAATCGAATATAATAATAATAATAGCCTGTTTCAGGCATACCAAAATATAACGTCTCAAAGTTAAAGTTAAATTCTTTTTAAAAACTAACTGAAAGTAGTCTCAAAATCCGAGCTTTTTATTTCCCTCCTCACATAAATGCGGAAATTTTTACTCCTAATACGGTAATTTCTATAAAAACAATCAAATCTGCCTTCAATGAACAAACAAAAAAACATTACATCTTGTTACACAATGCAATCTGCAACATTTGCTCAGAAGCGTAACAAAAAACAAATTCGATCCAACGCTAACAAAAAAAAAAAGAAGAACGGAGCTCAACGCTCGTACAAAAAACGTCCCGCGAGAAGAAAAAAGAACCGATAGAGCGAGCGGAATTCCACGGAAGCCCGCGCGCGACTTTATGGTTCCGTCGGGGCTATTAGATCGAGTGTTTATATTCGCCCATGGACGGCGCGGCGGCAGCCTGCCGGCCTCTAAATTGAAACGTCCGCGGTGCGCGGCTCGACAATGTCGTCGTTATGCGCGTATATACAGCTTCTTCTCCTTCTTGTTCTTCCGCCGCGTCGCGTCGCATCGCTACTATTACTCCGGTTCGTGTGCGCGCGCGCGCAGGCGAATTGAACGCGACATACATATGGAGACGACGGGGACGAATGAAGCTTTTGTCGGAGTGGACGCGTTCAGGCGGATTTACCGAGGGTTGTACGGGGCTTTTGAAATGAGGGTTTTTCTTAAGCTTTGGTAAAAGTGGTGGGAGGTGGCGGTTGTAGCAGAATATGAGCGATGGGTGGAAATTTGAGAATAGTAAGAAGTTGCGTGAGGTGAAGAGTAATGGGTGCGTCTTGTCAACTCGTCTGTTTCTACTTGGTTTAGTTCTCTTGTATTGATCTCTGACCCAAAATTCGAAGATGTACTCTACTTTTCTGACTGTGCAAAATTTTAGTTTATATTTTAACGTATTTTAGTACAAGAAGTTTTTTCATTATATTTGTAAAATAACTAATAAGATAAAGAAGAAGAACGAAACTCCTGTATATGAAAATATGAGATATATCCTTTTTTTAAGAGACATATATTAATGAGTTAATCAAAGTTTTACAGTAATAAATAGGTCAAAACCTTAATAACTTTCAAAATGGTTTCTTGCGCATGAGAAATTCGACTATCTGCTTGAAATTTTGTTCGGAAACTAACTACGTCATAATAACAAATGTGCACATTTACTCATGAGCATCCTTTTTACAGATTAATTATTTTTAATTGCTATTTTGAATATTTTGTTAATTAAATAAAAAGTGAAACACCATTATTTTAAAAATAAATAAAATTAAACAATTTATTTTAATATTTATTTTTCAATAAAAATACACAATTTTTTTGATACAATTAGTTTTTAAAATAACAATAAGTTTCAATTAGATTAGTCTAAGAATATTTTCATGTCTCACTTCTGAGCTTCGATGAAACCATTTACCTTAAAAAATGATTAATCTTCTAATTCACTTAAATCGGCCGGCAGATGATCTTATATCCATATAATAAGCTTATTTCATAATGCAAACTTATTTGAAGCACATAATAAAATCCGAAAAAGTACCTTTTAATTTCCATTCACGAAAATCATCAAAAGTGGCCATCTACCTTCCTCAATAATCGCAGAAAACTAGTTTAATTATTCGATAATAAACCGTCGCACCGCAAATAAAAAATGCCCACGCTCCAAGCACGCTCCTCGCCTTGCACTCCGCATCCACTAAACAGCAAAACCTGGCGAAATTCCTTCCCTCCGCGCATACGCAATGAGCAATAACGAGGCTAACGCACACACACACATGCCTAACCCAAAACCCCCATGCATACCCAGGTGCAGCCCCGAGAAAAAAAGGCAAAGTCCTCAAAGAAAGAAGAAAAAAAACACCAACAATCCAAGCCGTTAAACCGGGGAATGAATTTTCGCAAGTGCCGGGAGGCAAGAAAGGCCCGCAACCCCGAGAGCGCGAGGCAGAGCGGACGACCAAAGAAAAAAATGCAAGAACGGAACGCACTACGCGCGCGCGCGCTCGTAAACACCACGGCGATGATTCCCCTGGCGAACTCGCGAAGAAAACGCGTGCAGGCTGTTAATACGCTTTACGCTCTCGCCTCTCTCTCGTTCTTTCTGTACGCACACGCGTGTGTATATACGATGCAACGGAAGCAGCCGAGTCAAGCCGTATATGGGGATCGCGGAGGATCTGCTTCGCGCGCTGCATCGGCCAGCTCTGCCGACTTGGAAAATGGCTTCATTATATCCCGTTTAAGGGTCCATTCATAGTGGGATATGGCGCAGGGATGAGATTGTTTGGGTCTAGAACTGATTCGATATGAACCTGAACCGTGCCCGACTCGGTAGGGTATGTTTTGTTGGCGGAGTAAAGCCACATTTTACATGTAATGTCGTATAATATGTAGATGCAGCAATATTTGTAGAAGTTGAAATAATAGCACTTTTATGATAATTTTTAATTTTCCTATTTGTTTCATTATAATTATAATACATCTATAAATATTATTATAGTTAATTATATAGTGTATGATTTTTAATCGATTATACCAAATCTATTATCAAAATAAAGCCTTATCTTATCTTATACCTTAGAGTAACAAAAAGAATCATTTCTGCTCAGATAATTGGCGGTATATGTGTGAATTTCAGGAAATTTCGTGTCTTCTTTTATCTACAAATGAGATAGAAATTAAATCAGTCGTTATATGATTTCCTGAATTAAAATAGAAAAGATTCAATTTTTTGTAAAGTGATCAAAATGTTACCTCCGTTGCATGTCGTTAGTTGAAAAATGCTCTTTTATTGCACATTTATCGTTTAAAATTACATCAGTATGTCAATATCACAGTTTTCATCCATAAATATATAGAATATATAAATAATATATATAAATATATATAATCTGTTGAATTAACTGCAAATCCGAAGTTCAAAATTGAATTTCTATTTTGAAGAGCGATTTTAAATATGTCGGCAGTTTTTTTCTGTTCGAAAAAGATAAATGTTTACTGCTTACAAGATAATAAGTTAGATGATTAGAATTTCAGCTTATGATCGTACCTGTTATGCTTAATTACGAGACACATTTACAAAATTGAAAGGTTAACTAACATAAAGACCGTTATATTGATGAATAGCCTACCGATGATAAACTTATATGGACAACTCTTGCAGAGGAAAATCTACAAAAAACTCATTTTTGAGTAATAGTGATGCATCGGTGCTCAACCCCTGCTAATTTGAGTTATGTATAAGATATGGGAATCCCACAAACATAAACTTCTTCATTAAAAGTATGTTTTCAAGTACAAAACTCGTTTTCTAAAACATTTTCAATCCATGTAATTTATAAACACTAATAACTATTCTCTTTCTTTGCAGGCATTTTTTCTAATTTTTTTACCCCCTTTTAACATAATTGATAGAGTGTAGTATGGTCTAATCGGGCCAAATCAGCTCTAGACCCAGTCCCATCTCCTGTAACTCACTATGAATGAACCCTAAGTCCCAAGGAAAAGAAGAAGAGAGGAATACCAGGTTCGCAGCTAATTACCCGCGCGCGAGAGAGCTCTCCGCTCGTTAAAAGAGAGCCGCGCACGAGGCGAATGCAAGTATAATATACACGAACGGGAGAAGGAGAGCATAACCGCGGCTAAATTGTCAAGGGAATGCGCGACACCTACTACCAGCCTCGGTATAGGTACGCAGGAACGATGCGTGGCTCTGCATCCTCGGCTTCTTTTTCTGTACCTTTTTTTGGTCTTCTGGCTCGTTGCAAGCTGCTGCTGTTGCTTTTTACGCGCGCCTTTTACGAGCCGATCGCGAAGCTTTTTTGTTGTTTTTTTTTATTAGTGGAGGGTTTCGAGAGGTGGATGATCGGAGGTGTTTGTATAGCGTGCGAAAGGGATTTTTGGTTTCTTGATTGGGATGCGAGGGCTTGCTTTGGCATTCTTTTTTCTGG
This sequence comes from Gastracanthus pulcherrimus, assembly GCA_949152435.1. Lineage (NCBI taxonomy): Eukaryota > Metazoa > Arthropoda > Insecta > Hymenoptera > Pteromalidae > Gastracanthus > Gastracanthus pulcherrimus. The sequence goes on from OX424573.1 coordinate 13,210,354, forward strand.
GGTGATTGGAAATTTTGAGAGGAAGAAGCGTGGAGCGACGAGGGATTGCGTGAAAGCTCATTTTTATAAAGCTTGAGGTAACCAAGGACTTGCTAGGGATTTACTCTTATGGTTATAGTGGTCATTTTACGATGGAATTTGTAGGAGTATCGAAAAGTCACACATGTTATTTTGTTGTTTCAATATGAACATTACTTTACAAGGGTATTATTAGCCTATTTAGGCGAAAATGCAAGCTATATGAACGCAATGCAAAACAATTAATACTGCTTTATTCGTATGCGCTATCCATCTTATAGCATGCCGTTATATAACATGTTTGGTCAGAGCATTTCAATCTTTAGTTTGACAACCAATCTTTAGAAATATTAAACCAATATAAATAATAATAGATTAATACCATAAAGAATAAATTCTCTACAAATGCATTAAAAGCTTATCAAAACCAGTTAAAAAGTGTTCGAGATCATCCCAAACTAACGAATAAGGAGATAGATGGTATCAGTTTTTCAATCTCAGCATGAGCTGTGTTATTACAGTTCAGAAAGTCACCAACCACAGATTGTGCTCTAAGAGAAAGGATCTCAGTGAGTAAGTGTATGCGTATATTTATGCGTGGGTATGTGTGCGTGGATGCGTGTGTGAATGTGTGTATGTGTATGTATGCATATGTGTGTGTGTGTGTGTGTGTGTACACAGACACACACGCCCGCGTGCACATACACATACACACACACGCACCCACGCGCTCACAAATACACTCACACATACACACGCACGTACGTGCGCACACACACACAGACACAGACACACATATCATTAAACGTGATAAAATTATAGTAGAAAATGTCTTTTAGAAACTCCGCGTGTTAAGCTCGGTTTCTCGTGCGTGGATAACGTGCGCGAAGCGCCCGTATCACACATTTTCACCGGAGCGTGCGCTGTGTAAAAACAAACATTTTGTCGCGAGAATTCTACTTCAATTTATATACTCGCTGCGCTCGGGCGACAATCTTCCCACTCGTTCGAAAATCACTTGCTTCGTGCACTAGTTGCACAATATACTATTTTTTCATTCCCTGCCGTAAAGTATTGTGTTTATTCTCCGTTGTCAGGGAATAAAACGTCACATAACCTCACTTCTCGAAACTGCAACGCGGATGCTCGTCTCTACTTTCGCTGTCGACTAATGCCCCCCTGCGTAATTTGCCGAGCGAAGCAAGTTTCTAGAAGTGAGGTTATGTGACGTTTTCGACCCTGAAGTCGGGGATTAAACACAAATAACTTTCCGCCGGACATGAGAGAAAGTTGTATACTGCATTTATATGGGATCAATGAGGGCTACTGACTCCTGCGAATTTGCTGCACGAGCGAAGCGAGGTCACTCGCGGGCGTCAATAGCCTGCTTTACTCCCTTGGTGAGTAATATACTATTATTTTGAGATCAATATCTCGATAGAGCCTCCTTAAGGGGGCAGGCCTGGGTTAAACCCAAAAAAGACTTCTTTACGAGACCAGAAAATTTTTTTTATTTAAAAGCAATCATTCTGAAAATTATTATGCTATTAAAACAATAATATTAATAGTTTTTTAATCTACGAAATAGAATAATAAGAAAAGATTTAACGAAAAAGTGCTCCGCTCTTTTTGTTGTACATGTCAAAAGGAGTGGAATAACCATCGGAAAAATATTTTCATTTATCATGTCACTTCGAATCGTGTGAGAATCAAAGCTCCTTTAATAAATACGGTATTAAAAATAATGATGTATTGTGACGCGTAGGATCAATATTTTGAGGTTTTACAACGGTAAAATTTAAGATAGTATTGTGTTTTAATAACAACAACATTTTCAGAATGATTGCTTTTAAACATAAAAAGTTTTCTGGACTCGTAAAAAGAAAGTCTTTTTTGGGGTTTAACCCAGGCCAATCCCTTAAGTTGTGAAAATCCCTAAAAATAGATATAAGCGAAATCCTGGGCAGAACAAGAGCGTAGTGTTGATGACACTGGTAGTGTGTGTGTGTGTGTCCTAGTATGTGTAAAAAGTATTACTATAATAATGCTTCCGCTATATAGATATTGAGTAAACCCGACATAAAAAATGTCATATTTTCACATTTCAACGTAGAAAAAATATGTTCCGAGTTCTCGGAAGTACATGAGAATTAATTTTCAACGTACTAAAATTAGCGCTATCGGTGTTGTACTTTCGAGAAATTTTCAGAGATACCCACACAGCTTTTGGTCTATTATTATAATTGCACATAGCCGCTTATCTCCCATCCCATGATGTGAAACTACTAACAAAAAGTACTTCCGGTGTACTTTTGAAAAATTTCCGATGACATCTACACTGAGAGAAAGGATTCTTTATAGTTAAGAATTCGTGTATTTAAAATGTTGTCTACTATTGTATTAGTTAATCCAAACAATTTAGTAGTAAAGCACGAGATCTACTATTAAATCGCCAAGTTATTTAGCAATAACCTCAAAAACATCGATATTCATCAACGGATTCCAAATTTTTCATCTTTACAAAAGCTGTCTCTTTGAAAAGAAAAGTACACGAAATTCTTCACATCAATCTCTAATATAAATGACAACAACTACAAGTACATACAAAAAATTTCAAATATATCAAAACAATTTCCCTTCGAAAAAGAAATATCGGCTAAAACTGTCGCATTCATCATAACTACACAGGACAGCTCGCGGCAGGTCTATAATACACGTAAACGTCTCGATTAAGAAAACGTCCATTCCCAGGAAAACAAAACAAACGCGGTGCCATGTGCTCTCGCGCGATATACATTTCGCGAACCTCGGCGAATACACACAGATACACACCGAAGAAAAAAATCCTGAAAATACACGATAGACTTGTCGTGAACTTTTCGAACACACGAGCGCCGCTCGACTATCCGCGACATTGTCGCGGCGCCCTGCATTCGTTCTTTTCCTTCTCTTTTTTCCATGCATCCCATGCCAATCGGCGTGCTCGCGATAGGCGCATTTCGCATCTGACCACCGAGCCAGAAATGCCAAAGTACGAGTAAACGAAAAAAAAAACAGCCTCGTATACGATCTCTCCGCACGCACGATTAAATTTACACGGCACGCCAGAGGATGAATTTTCCGCTTTGTAACTTGGTCGCGACTCTCGCTTTTTCTCTCTCTATCTCTGTGGTGAGAGACTCGAAGTTATATGGCTTTGAGGTCTCAATTTTCGTCGAATGATAAATTATGCCATTCGTCGTCGTGCGATCGGCGCGTGTTTATGTATAAGTCCGTACTCCACGAGCGGCGTACTTATGCTGTGCGCGCGAGCCATACACCTTTGTCGCTCAAGCTCGTGCAGTGCGCGGGATGAAATACGAGCGCGCGCGCGCGCAAATAACGGCGCAATGCCGGCAATGAGCGAGTATCGAGGGACGATTATCGGGATCGTATAGGTGAGTAGTATACGGAATTTCGCTTGGCGTTGCGATTTTTAGAACGAAGGAGTCTTAGAGAAGTCGGTGGAGCGTGTTTCTTTTTTGTCCGCAGTTGGCTGTTGCTTGTTTACTTCTACAATGGTTAAAAGATATGCGATAGAGTAAGCTTACAAATTATTTGAATTGTAATGACTTGCTGTTCTGTGAAGGAATTTAAATTTCATAATGGAAATCATTGAGAATGGATTCGAATCCTAAGAATAATATTGAAAATGAAGAGCGGACACTTCAATTGTTTATATGGATCGAAACTTAGCATAAACACGTAATTTTTTACTCATGTTGCATTCAGATAACAATGTATTCAATGTCCCGCTAGATATGTATTTTTTGTAACTAAAGCATTCTTGAAAAGGAATTTTTATTCCGATGCGTATTTAAAAAAAGCTTCTTTTTGACATATAAGTATGTATCCCTTTAAGGAATATGGATGGAAAGAGGTATAAGTTATTCTGTTCAGATTATTTGCCGAATTAATACATGGAGTGAAGCTTCACTCAACCTATTAGGAGAGTGCACACCCTGCGGAAAACAGGTTTCGATCAGGCTTTCGACGATGGTTTTTTCAGATACCCAAAAACGAAGCTCAGTATTCGTAATTAATTCCAATGGACCCATATTCTCGAGATATGAGCTATTTTTCTCCAAATATGCCCTACTTTAGTGTAAAATTGCACCAACACTTCAGCTCATAACTTTAAAAGTTTTTACCCTGCAGAAAAATTATTGGAAAGCTAATAAAAGCAGGCGAAAAGTACAATTTAACCTCTGTTCCCTAAAAGAAATATTAATCCAATCCAAGCGTGCACAGAGAGAATTATCTAATAAAAATTATAACGAAATTTGCATTAAAGATCACCGTGAATGACTATAAAGCTGGAACACTCTAACTTTCCGGTAGTTTTTATTCATATTTACGATAGATTTTACCGTACTGAAGGGTAAAATTTGCCTGCCGTAGAGTAAAAATTCCTTATATGAATCTTAGAGAAAACTAATAGAATAAAGAAACATATAAAGTTACACATGAAATTGATGGTATAATTTGTATAAAATATTTTTTAAAAATGTGAATTTTCTTCCAATTGTTATAGCAGTATCATTAATATACTTAAATAAGGCAAATTCTACCATTCAGTGCGGCAAAATTTATAGTCAATGAGGTAAAGTTTGTAGTAAAATATCAGTAAAAAGTGCTAGAAAGTAGGCATATCCCAGCTTTATAGTTACGTACGGTAATTTTTACCCTGAATTTCGTTATAATTTTTATTAGAAAATTCTCTCTGTGTGAAAACACACTCATATATACAGCCTGAACTCCCTCAACTCACTCTTAAATTGAAATCTCCCTCCAACCGAGTGAAATTTCACTCCAACGCGATACAAGGCGCGTAGCCAATAAAAAAAGAAATGCCCACTACTCTCGGAGCCGCGCAAAGAATCCCAACCGCGAGTCCAGCGATCCGCCTGCAGTGCAGCCCAGTGGAAAAAGGAGGAATTATATGCGCGCGCTCGCGAAAGAGCGAAGAAGAAGAAGAAGACGAAGAAGAAGATCACGGAGGGAGAGGAAGAAGGAAGACGCGCGCGCGGAGAAGCGGTTCGAGGTGAATGCACGATTATGTGATCACCGGAGGATGCGCTCTTTCCTCGTTTCCTTTTTTTTTCTTTTCTACGGCCGGCGGCGGCTGCAGCGCGCGCGCGAAACTCGTTTTCAGCGCGGACACGCGGCGATGCTGCTGCTGCTGCTGCTCTGGCCGAAAAGGACGAGCGAAGAGATAGAGAGAGAAGTGAAAAAAAGAGAGGAGGGAAGGAAGGGTTGAAGGAATTTGACTAATGCGAAGAGGCGGCGGCGCGAACGCTGTATAAGCTAGCTATATATAGGTCTCGATCGCTTGCTTATTCGATGCTGGCATGGCGCGTGTGTGAGTTTTGGTGCGTTGGGCTCCCGTAGGTGGGAGAGAGAGGAGGTGGAGATTCGCGAGTGTGAGAGTGGGCCAGAAATTTTGGGTTGTAAACGTTTTGACGTGTGGGATATAATGCAATTTAAGTAAGTGTTTGAGAAGATTGCTTCCGAAGTGACTGTAATGTGAATGTCGATGTTGTAGCTCGACAAGAAAGTGTCGTATATGGTTTCTTGGCTAGAAAAACAAATTCTAAGCGTAATAAGAATAATGTGGGTTTTAATAGAAGCTTTGCACCGTACGATTCTGAAGTCAGATTTATTAACTTTGTATATGAAAATTAAATGTATGGGTGCAGAATTTAAGAAAATGTAGCAAGTGTCTGTCAGGTGTAATTAGTTTCATTTAGACGGTCATATTTAATTTCGATCAAAGTACTTCTCATTTGTAAAGAGAAAGGCTTTCTCTTTCAGAACTCATATTTTTCATTGTTAATTTTCATCGGAAGTAATGGAACTTTGACGACTAAATCGACGAATCAGTCTATTATATTGCACCAAATTCATATGTTTCCTATTGGATTGGTGTCGTAACGTATTCAGTGTGATATTAGCATTCATTAATTAATAAATAGACTTTATCGATCTCCACGAACAATAACCAACATCCAATGATATAATTCCCATCCAAATGATATTATTAACATTAAGTTTTATTATTGCGTTTTACCTATTTTCTTTAATTTTACATCCTTGATTGTACCTTACTCAAATATTAATGTTTAATTTATTATTTGTTCACCATTTACAATCATCATTAGATTTAAAATATCTAAAATGTGGAAAAAGAGGCAGAAGATCAATGCAGTAGCAATAATGACTTCTAAAATGTACAATATTACTAGTTTGAAAAGGATAATTAAATTAAACAATTACATTTCTATCTTATACACATCAAATATCGACTTCTACTTCTTAAATTACTTATACATGGATATCTGAACGTTTTAGAGCAAAACATTTCACAATACACTCTATTCAATAAGCGATAAAGTCTTGAATAACATCCTTTCTAATATAATGCTATATACTTAAAAAACATTTATATATACATTACACAAAATCGAAAAATTCCTATAAAATTGTCTAAATAATATCAACTGGCTAATTCACTTTCCTAAAAACCATCATTATTAATTACAGCCATTAAAGCCGATCAAGCATTAGATGTACATAACTTCTCAAACAAACGCTCGTACATCAACTCTCCTGAAAACCAAACCACCATTAAATCGATTAAAAAAATGAAAAATGACTCATCGCAAGCTCGCAAGTACATCCCATACTTACTCGCACGCACGCTTAGACCATAGAAAAAGACAGCGCACAAGACATAGAGATATCAGGTCGCACCCCCTGGGGAGAGCGAGCTACCCAAGGAGCAGAGGGCTCGCGCGCAGCTATTCAAACTTTAAAAAGTAATTACGATAAATTTGCCGATCGAGCGCGGCGTGCGTTCGCGATAAGAACCGGGTAAGACGCGCTCGTTGTGAAAGGCAGGATTAGAACAAGTTGGACTGGGTCTAGAAATAAGGTGATATTTCTGAATGTGGACGATGGGACGTCGGTTTATTTGAGGGGAAATGGGAAGAAATAGATTTGTTTGCGTGTGGTGTGTTTCCATGGGATGAGTTTATTAGGTTGATTGGATGGAAGTGTTTTCTTTAGGAAAACAATTTTATGAGTAAGGAATATCAACGAATGAGCTCTCGTGCATTGTAAGAAAAAATTAGTAACCATTACCAGGTTGTCTAGTAAATCCAATACGGTGTAGGAAAATTTTACTCATTACTATGAAATTTAGGATTGAATACTAGACGTCTTGTTTTCAGTGCCAATTGTATCTTATTCTGGTTGTACGAGACTCAGTACTAGACATGCTTGTAATGTTTACTATCCTGCTAAGGAATAGATACTATATTATAACTTATATATAAAGGTGCACTGATAAAAAGGATTGGGTATCACATCCAAACTTTTATATTTATATAACTATACCGGTATTGCTCGAGTAACCAAACATATTGCTACCGTAGCTACATTAGGGTTGTCGGTGATATGGTATGATTGTCACAGCAAAATAATATAGCTGTGAGAGCAATAACAAAGTATTGTTGCAGCAGTCATATGCAGTTTAGTGCGATGAGCCACATTAATTTAATTAATTGAAATACTTGCATTTAGTCCTAGTTTGGCCGTGAATCCTAACTAACCGTACCACATTATATTTTTCTCCTAGCCAGTTTAGTAATCGCTCCTACCCCCTTGTAGTATTCGTTATTACTTTTTCTTTATCAATATACCTAGAAATAGGAAATTTCTAGTGGTCTTTGAATGTTATCGAATTTTCAGTAACAAGATTGCGATCGAACTACTTACACTTTTTCCTGAAAAACATGATCAACAAAATGCTCTACAATTTTCTCTGAGTAACGGAAACCCCCCTGAACAGAACAAGTAAAGTTTTGCATGAAAAATTAGAGATTTCAAAAGTTATGAATTTTTCCGTAGGTATAGGACATACATATCCCAGCGCCGTAAAAAGGTTAAAAAAATAGAATAACTGAATCTCACTATCTTAGTCTCTCTATTGTTCGACAGAATAAAAAAACACCCACTCGCAATAAATCTAGACCATCGAGCACCTGCGCCAACGAGAACTTTCTACCATATCCCCCCGCAGAGTATATATCAGGCCAATTAAAAGCCCATAAATAATCGAAAAGCCCGCGCATACTATCCGAGCCATCGAAATTTTCAATTATACGACTTCCAACTCGTACGTAATATGATCGACGCACGCGCCTCGTGTGTCTTGCGCATACCTCGCGTTAAAAACCAAAGGAAGAAAAAAAAAAGACCGCGGAAAAAGATCCGAGCGAGCCATAAATTATAATCCCCGCGCGCGCGGGCAAGCGTAAAATACGAACTAACAGTGCCTCGGTATTCCGGGCGCGCGCGATTTTCGAAATCCTCGCGAGAGCGGCGATTATCGCTCCTCGTTATAAAGGTGGATACGCCCGCGCCCAGTTGAGTGTGTATATGTGTGTGTATAGATGTATATACGTAATACCGAGATGCCGGAGAGAAAGAGAAAGAGAGAGAGAGGCTGCGGTGTATATATAAGGTATGTCCGCGCAAGTAGCCGAGATCTCGCGCGGAGACAGCTTTTCTTCAAATTAGAGGGGAATTCTTGGGGCTTGTGCGGAGGTGCAGGAACGACGGAGTTTCTAACGGTTGCAGCCGATGCGCGATGTCGGGTGGTTATATAGGTTGCTTTAAATTGGGAGATCGGAAATTGAAAATCCGAGAAATTTCAAATATACTTTGAGCGCGGGTTTTAAAGCTTAATGGGGGGTGGAGGATGTTTTGGAATGGATGTAGTTGATCGAAGTTTGTGATATTTCAGAAACTTACTGAAGTTATAGGAGAATAGTAAATATAATTTTTGTTATAGAAAGAGAACTTGATTTATGAAACTTTATTTCAGACGAAATCTGACTACCAACATTTAAAAACAAACATGTACTTTTCTTAAAAATGATGTTTCTTAAGTAACGCACACTTTGTTAAAACTCAAAACAATATATTTTTAAAGTATAAACTTTGTTGACCGAGGACTAGTTCTTAGCCAAATATACACATAAAAAGTGCATTGAAAAAGAATTTTTTTTTAATTTTTAAAAATACTAGGTTACGTTATTTCTTTCAAATTGATTATCATTTTTAAACTATAATATGGCTTGAAGATAAACAAAAAATATTGAACTATATGTCATTTAGATAGTTTGTGTCGACGCTAGTCAAAATAAAAACTTTTACGAAACATTCTTGAACACAATAACAAATTAGTTTTCACAAATGCAGAAAATATGATATAAATAATAAATTTATTGTCGTATTCAATTACCAATAATTTCTTCAAGCATTCAACGATTTACCTTTTTTCAAATGAACAAATATTCCACAATGTTTTTTTTTTCATTTAAATGCTCATGTGTGTACAAATTAAATCTTAAAGAAATCCAATTAATCAATAGATACACAGTAATTCGTACGTGTTCAATATTAATTTTACTCTTTAATTTTAAATTATTGGCAGTCTACCTTAAAACTTTACAAACTAATAGTATTACTTTTCATGAACAATACATCTAAAATTCAAATGTATATCTAAAAGAATGTCAATGACGCTTATGAAGACTAGCACATTTGGAAATCTTCCACGAAGACAAGGACATTTCTCCATTCCCTCATGAGGACTAGCACATTTCTCAATTTTCCCACGAAGACTAGTACATTTGAAAATTTGCCACGAAGACTAGCACATTTGGCAATTTTCTACCACCTGATTTTTTCAAGCTATTTTTATTTATTCGGCTAGCCTAATTTTCTCGGGTAAACCGATAATTATGTCTTTAGTAACAAAAGGGTCTAGTACTCGACTCGAACCCGATAAAAAGAGAATCGACCCGATTCGCCGAGAGTTTGTCAGTACAACTTTAATTTATAAATTCTATAAGTAAAGTGCTAGTCTTCGTGGCAGAATTGCGAAATGTGCTAGTCTTCGTGAGAGATTTCCAAATGTGCTACTCTTCGTGTCAGTTTGAAATGTACTAGTCATTGTAAAGACCGTCGATATCTCGATAGACTATATCATAACATAAATTACAGAAAATACGAAAGACAATATTTTCCTTCTAAACCACAATCATTAATCACGAACAAATAAACCAAAATATCTTACAACTCAACCGTACCCATATCACCCAACACGCACCAGCGATCCCAACTCGTACTTATCTAATTCCACCGATTCTTTAACTTCAGCCTTCCGATTAGCCACGCTATTGTCGCTCCGCGGTACTCGCGCAAACCTGCGACTCGCCTTGCGTATCTGGAACAAGGATGTCGGATCTTATCGGACCAGAAAATTAATAACTCGGCTATGACGGCCTCGCGCGATCGCCTCCGAAGAAGAAAAAAAAGTACACGTCGGTTTCGTTTCCGCGCGTGCAGTGTCTCGCCCAGGCGCGAAAAATTTCCCGTTCGAATATACGGCTCTATTAGAACGCGGCGGCACAGATTCGGCGCCGAGATTGCATTATATGGGCTTTGCGCGGCTCCTGCGGCTCGTTGAAATTTATATCGCGAGGTTGATAGGTAATTAATATTGGGGAAAAATTGTCATAAGGAGAGAGGGATAGAGGGAGAGTCGTTGATAGGATAATTAAGCGATCGATTTTCTTTGTTTGCGGTGTGCTGCGGCTTTTCATCTGTTGCGGCTTTGATTTTCAGAGAGATTAGGAGGGACTATTTGTCGTTTATGATTAATGGTTGGTTTATACTGTATCGGTATTAGGTAGGTATCGAATGCAAAAATGATTTGCTGTTTCTGTTAAGGGGAAAAACCACTCTGGCTCTGCTATAAAAATGTTAGTATGCGTTTAGATAATTGTAATTTATTAAATAAATGAGAAATTTTGTTTGAAGACCTTTATTGTATAGGTCTATAAGAGTCTCAAGTTTTATATTTCTCAAATCGATTAGCAGCATAACTTATATTTTGTTTGATTCACTTATTATTTACTGAAATACGTAGGTATTTTGAGTTTGGATCTAATTTTTTTGTTTTATAAACAATTGCGTTCGCAAAGTGTTTTAGCTAAAATTTAATATCTGTAGCTATTCGCATGTAGATTAAGGGTCAAGCCTGAGTTAAATTCTGTAAAAAATCATTATCCATTTTATTGACGACAAAAATATTTGGTTGCAATTTAAGTTGATGCAAGTTTTTATTTCTTAAATATGTATATTATATGTGATTTTGCCAGAAATTAGACCCCTCTAAGTGGTCTTTATCGTTCCCTGAAAATTCACTAATCTTCATTATTAAATGTAAATCTTTTTAACCACTTACAACCTAAAAACATGTACTACAACCCCTTATTAATGAATTTCCTATAAACTTCCTCGTTTCCTCACAAAGAATTACGCAAAAACGCTCATTTTTGAGAGAGTAAGAGTGGCGTTACCCTATAAGGAGGGAGCTACATTGTTAAAAAAGATTAATTCTAATTGTTAGAGACACATATATCAATAATATTACTATGAAAATATTATAAAAATATTACTATTATTGATACATGTATGCCTAACAATAGGAAATAATCTTTTTTTAAAAATATAGCTCCTCAAGTCCATGAGTACACTTCTGAAGAATAGTTTAAAGCCGCGGTGACCATGAAAAATACATCGCCTCTTTCAAAAACCCGTGGTATATGGTTAAAAGGCTCAAAAACTTGCATCAATTTAGATTGCGTCAAAATATGTTTGCCGTCTATAAAATGGATAATGACTTTTTATAGAATTTAACTCAGGCTTGAACCCCTAAAGAGGATTTATTTGTTTTTGATCTAAGTTAATAAGTTCGGCTTTTCTACTACTATAACCACGAATAACGTCTCGGAGAATATAATTTCCCCTATAGGACAAACCGCAAGTTCTCATAGTTACTGTAAGTTTTCGGGAGCTAGAGCAATTCGTATTATAAAGTTTAAAATTTAAAACTTCAGTCTGAATATGCAGCACGAATTAAACGCATTAATACAAATAACTTTGCCGTTGCGAATACTGTTTCATGAATTATTGCTATCGTTCGTTTCAGCATAAGCGTTAAACGATTCTTTTCGCTTGTATTCAAACATTCGCAGAGATTGAGATTCCGTAGAATTTTTAATTAAATCAGTACTACGAAGATAAAATCCTCGTGGATTCCTTAACGGAAGGTCTTTCGTTCCGGGAGTCGATTGTTTTCTTTGTTCTTGGGTGCTTTTTTCTTTCATTCGCGGGCGCTGCTTTGTATGCGAAATTTGAATTTACGCTCTGCATGAGTCTTCCTCCCGATCGAGCCGTGAAATCACGAATTAGGTATAGCTCAAAAAGTTCAACGAGCTTTTGAAGGATGATACTGATGGTTTTTTTCTGCACACTGTTCCATGAATCGTTAAGTTTCTCTTCTTTCCGTTCTTCGTTTATTTTAATGTAAATTTAACTCTTATTTAATTAACCATTTTAGGCACTCTGTCCTTTTAGACAGACTTTAACATTCTTACCCAAAGCTATTTAAACCTACCTATTTTAAATGTAATTATTTGCCTTTTAATCATAGTATTTGTCTAACTAATGTGAAAAAAAGCTATTAAATAAAACCTTTGTTATATATAAAAAAGTTTATTACAAAAAGTGATTGCTTTGCAAGTCTATAGTGAAAAAAACTAATTGTGAATTTCAAATTTCTTACATTATAACATATTTTTTATATCTTCATAAAAATATCACGTACTTCGTTATACGTTCTAATGTCTAAATACATTAATTAGAAGCTAATAAATACTATACTTGCCAAAAACAGTTACAATAATGTTTCTTAAATAAATACTTATGAGATACGGAAAAAACAATACTAAATTCCGGTAATTGAATGGGCATGACTGTATAAAGAATTAATCTATTTTTTTAAGGATTTCGCTACTTGTACATTCCTTTTTGTAATGGTATTTGCGAAACTTGCCTTCAACTCACACTGCAAACTTACATGTCGATGAAAAAGCCTATTTCTCCCCCTATTGGTACACAATATAATATGAAAAAAAGATTTTATAAAAAAAAAACTGGAAACAAAAAATAATTTTTTTTAAATACTCAAAATTTCATTTTTTTATAATAAACGATATTGTTAAGTATTTCAGAAAAAATATTCCTTCCTTTCAGTGCAATTATTATTTTTGTACAGTGCAAAATTAAATTAAAAAATTATTTAAAAAATCTATGCTAACTGCTTTAGCAGAATGCTTTATCAAAGAGGAGTTAATTCCGAATTCGTATGTTAAAAATTAGTAAAAAGTTGGTCCAAGCTCAGACAGTTTGAAATCCTTCATCTGTCAAATGCTTTGAATTTAATATTTTATCGATTCTTGATTTACTCATCAAACGATGAATTTGAAAAAAGAATTTGTTCCAGTTATTTGTTAGCTATATTATGAAGTTTTTAAGAAAAATGTTAAAAATCGCATTTTTACCTTGAAAATTGATATAAAATATATGTTATATATAGGAGTAGTTATTAGTTTTATAATAAAAAATCACGTTTACTTTAACAATATATGCATAATTCTCTTTCATACATCTACCAAGAAAAGCATAAATATATAATATACAGTATAGTTTTGATAATTATCTGATATCCATAAAAAGTTCGATATATTCGTCAACTTAAGGAAGATACTTGTTCATTAGATTCTACTTTTAACAGCTCTATATTTAGATTGCGCAGAGTGTAGAATTCTTTACAGTTTGATTTATCAAGCTTCACGAGTATCTCGCCTTTTAAGAAGCAAATAAAAGAGACTATTTTAAGCTTCTACTGCTTAAAAATTAAAATTAAAACTTTAGTACAAATTTTAATTAATACTAGTCAAAAGGATATCTTACGAATTTATTTTTGTATCGCCAAATGCGGCTACTCTTTTTAAAGGGGTAACTCCCGTTCATTGAAATAAAATAAAATAAAATAAAATAAAATAAAATTAAATTCAAATTTTAAGTGCTGCTAATGTTATATATTTTTTGTAACACATGCACGATTTTCACGATTTTTAGACCTCAAAACGGGGCTTTAAGTGGCCGTTTTCCGATCAGCGGGCGTAAAGTGACTACTTTAAGTTTTTTAAAGTGACTACTACTATCCTATTACTCGCTTTCGGCTCATGCTATAACTCATACTGCAAACTTACTTACACTCGGTAAAAAAATTCTCACTTCTCGCCCATGGTACACAATGTACTATACTATTAGTATGTAAATATATAATAATATATAATACCATAACAAAATAAGCTTTTTGAAGTCGATTAAAAAATCAAAAGCCTATCAATATCATCACTTTTTTATACTTTGACCCATAAACCATGTTCATCGAAAGCCCTGCAAACGGAAATCAACGCCCCGACA